>JAJLXE010000001.1:1619671-2066868 GCA_030571095.1 Hansenula sp. yHMH451
ATATTTTGAAAGTAAAAAAAAAAAAAAAAGAACCAATAATTTATTGTAGAATATATAACTTTTTCATTTTTATCTAATCCATTTCCTTTAACCATATACCATACATACCATTTTTTTCAAATCAAACCTTAAAAAATAACATAGGATTATGCCCTATTAATGTAACCAATCCTCTTCCAATCTAAATTGCATCTCCTCTTCACCATCTTTGAAAATAGGTCTAGAGCCACTAGGTCTTGAACCTCTTCTTTTCAATTCTTGAGGGGTTAAAAGATCACTTAAACTTGAAGGAACAAAATCTTCTTCAAATATTTGATCTTTATCATTTGCAATTTGAGAATTATTTAAAGATTGAGAAAGATAATCATTATCATCATCATCATCGTCATCGTCATCTAATATTGCATTTTCATTTTCATTTATAACTTGATTTAATAAAGGTCTTGAAGAAGTTACTGAATGTGAAAAAGATCTAAATTTCATTGTTCCATCCAATGTGGAATTATTACTCCATATACTATTAGAAGTGAAAGGAGATGTAGCAATTGATGATGATTTCAAAGGTGAATTAGACGAATAAGTACGTTGATTTGCCACTAATGGTGAATCAAAAGGTGATGTCCCCAATGTTGATGAAGTTGTTGGTTGGGATGTATTGAACGATGATGAAGAATTTGGGTATGTTGTTTGTATTGGGGAAATCAATTTAGGTGTTGGGATTGATGAAGTTGTGAATTGGGAATAGTTTGAATGATTATAACCATTGTTTATCGGGATACTGGAGCTATAACTAGACCCATTAGTTGGGATTTGTTGTTGTTGTTGTTGAACTTGTTGTTGTTGAACTTGTTGTTGAGCTTGTTGACTTTGATAAACTTGAGCCAAACTTTTAGGATTGACTCTTCTTCCATCAGGTAAGATATGAGCCAATGCACATTTTAAACCAAATTTACAATTTCCTTTTGTAAAATATTTACATGGAGCAGTTTCTAAATTTAAATCCTGAGTATGACTAAATGGACATGATGAACCTGCTTGACATGCTCCCTGTCTATAAAATTTACATGGAACATGTGCCAAATCTATAGAAATTGTTAATATGAATGTATTCTCAAATTAAATACTCAAATATTGACTCACTTTTAGATGGTGGACTTTTAGATACTTCAACATTTGATAAATCCCTATTATTCCCATTTGTATTGGTAGTGTTACCATTCGATTTTCCCCCGGAAGTGCCAATCGAATACGATCGATTGAATTGTTGATTGTACCCTTCTTGAGGCACTTGTGTCATGATTAGATTGTCCTTTTATTACTAGGCTTTATAAATGTGGAGGTTTATTGTAGTGTGATCCTTATCTGGGGTTTCCCTTTGGGTGTGTAAAAAATCTCTAATTCTTTGAACTATGGCCTTGTTGTTTCTTGTGATACTCGATAAGCACCGTCTGTTGATTATTATCTTCCAAATGCACCGTAATCTACCAGCTAAACAGCTTGCTAAGCAACTTTTTATTGTTTCTTACGTGTTCTTGTGTGAGTGTCAATTAGTCATAAAGAAATGTGTGAATAAACTTATCGTGATAAGAAGCCCAGATTACGATCGCGGGAGAGAGAGCTTAGTCATCGTTGACTAATCGTAGTAAATTACAACGAATATATATATTATTCAATTTTATGATGAAGTTTTTATATTTTGATACTATGAAATGGGCCAATTCAATTGTGTATGATATAATAATAATAGAAAAATGGAAACGAATGTAGGGCAAGGAATATTATATAAATATCTTCATCATATGGAAAAAAATCACAATAACAAGAAATTATCAATTTTATTCATTAAAATGATAGACCAAATAATTTGGTAAACCAAACACTTGATATCCTAATCTTTTCGCCATCTTGGCAAAGCCTTCAGTTTCAATCAAATGATAGAATGGGAAAGGTGGGAACATGGCACCATCTCTATGAACATCGGCCTTGACCAATACAGCAGCACCTCCAACACCATCCAATTCCATCTCTGTGTTTTTATCACCGTTAGCATCATAGAAATGTGCCATCAATGGTCTATAAGTGGCAATTTCAGCATATCCTTCCACAATGATTTCGTCATCGGCCATGTTTTCTGCAATTTTCAAACCTTCTTCAGATTCCAACCAATTGTTGAAATCATAAGGT
Source organism: Hansenula sp. yHMH451 (assembly GCA_030571095.1). NCBI lineage: Eukaryota > Fungi > Ascomycota > Saccharomycetes > Phaffomycetales > Wickerhamomycetaceae > Hansenula > Hansenula sp. yHMH451. The sequence goes on from JAJLXE010000001.1 coordinate 1,621,856, forward strand.
CTAATTGATTCTTGTTTTTTCTCTTCATCGAAATAACGTTGATAACAATTTGCACTAATGATTGGTTTATCATGTGAAACTAAATCTTGGATTAAAGTTGGTGGAGATTCAACAATATCAGCATCTAACCAAAGAACCCAACTTGTATAAGGCCCCAAGGCGGAAAATACCAACGAATTTCTAGCAGATGCCATAGCAGCTCTTCTTTCCTTTTGAACTTTCAATGCATGTCTATGCTTTTCTTGTTGATTATCTAATGATTCGGTATCTTGTCTCAAGATTGTGATTTTAGAAAATCTATTCTCCTTTTTACCAGTTTGAATTTGCTTTATAGCTTTTTCTAATTTTTTCAATGCTAAATCACCATCTTTATTTCTTGGAACAATGAATCCCAATTCTAATAATTCTCTTGGATAAGTTAATCTTAATAAATTTTGCCAATAATCATTATAAAATTTAGACATTGGAGATAGAACTAAAACTTTCTCCTTATTGTAAACAGCCATTGGAGTGGAAGCCAATTTGTTCAAATCATAATGAGCAATATGATCACCTGGTAAATTTCTTGGAATAATATCATGTTGTCTACTGAAAAATCCATTTTTTTTACTCTTGTAGCTATATTTGGAAGGAGGTTTAGAAGATGTGAAAAATAAGTAATAAATCAATACCAAAACAAACAATGGGCCCAAAAGGGACAAAGGTCTTCTTCGTATTTGACGTACGATGGAATTTCTATTGATAGCAGCTTTCATTTTCCAATAGTCTGTCTATAAGATTCTCCAATTTTATAAAACGCGTGGAATTGATTTGATCCTGTCAAATTGCAAACTAATGGGGATGATCAGGGGGAAACGGAGTTTTGAAGAATGGAATATGAACTCCAATATGAACCTAAGAGAACTTCTCAAAGAACAAATAGATCACTTCCAAAGGGAAAGTTTCGAATCTTTTTGATTTGTTGTTAAAATTTCAAACGTTGAGCTTTTTCACATCAAAATAAATTCCCGGTACGAGCACAGAAGTTTACCCTGAAGTGTGAAGTTATAAAGTCGAATTTATTGAAATATTTGAAATAATTTTAATTATTTCCTGTTATATTAAGAGTTGATTTATAAGTATTTGGATTTCCATCTACAAATCATTCCCAAATTATATCCTAATTAAAGTAAAAACGAACTAAACATTATAAAGCATGAAAGCATAAGCAAACAAGAAATCAAGCCAAACTAGCCACGATTATTTGAAGACTTTACCATCGGCGACTTCTCTGACAACACCGTTGATTTCTAATGGTTTATCCCAAGCGAAGACATCTTCAATGAATTGTTTGTCCTTGACTGGGTCCAATTGTTTGAATTCATAAGATTCCCAATCTGGAGCAACATCAAAAGCTGGTTCATGTTTGTCACCTCTAACTAAGAAAACACCAACAATACCATTGTTATTGTTTTCACCATAGACAACACCTGAACCAAACAAATATTTGGTGGAACCAGTTAAACGGTTGAAGAACCCACCCAACAAGTTGTTGGACATGAAAGTCAAGGTCAATTCTTCGTTATATCTGTAATCAACTCTCCAGATTGACCATTCAGTTGGGTCATAATGTTCCCAGAACCATGGTAGGGCAGTTTCTCTTGTTTCTTCATTTGAATAAGTTCTTTTCCATTCATCCAAGTTGAATTTGGTGGATTTACCCAATAATTCTAATGGATGTTTTGGTTTTTTTGGTTCTTCAGCAGCTGGAGCTTCAGCAGCTTTTGGAGCAGCTTCTTTCTTTGGAGCAGCAGCTTTTGGAGCTTGTTCCTTCTTTTCCTTCTTTGGTGGGACAAATTCCACTGGAGCATCTCTGTATTGATAGTTTTTGTATTGATCAGCAATGATTGGATGAGCAGTGACAGTCTTGAACCATCTGACAAAGTTTGGATGAGCAGCTCTCCATTCCTTACCCCATAAGTGATCGAACCCACGAGTGGCTAAAGTAGCAGCAAACAAATCAGCTAAAGTTAAACGTTCACCAACCAAGTAAGTGTATTCAGCTAATCTTGATTCGAAAACAGCAGCAACTTTATCAGTAGCAGCAGTGGCATCAACAACTTGTTTCTTGTTGTATGGGACTCTACCAACTAATGGACCAAAGGCATTACCAATTTGTGGTAAGAATTCGGAATTGGCAAGGGATAACCATCTGATGATTTCAGCATAATCTTGTTTAGTTTTACCCAATAATTTTGAGTTTTCATCACCAATTGAAATGACTATATTGAATTGTTAGTACTTGGATTCCAAAAAAGAAAAAAATTCAAGCATCATTCAAAGGATCAATTGGTAATCAACGTGGTGATTTCAGATTAAATTTCTCGACATAATGTATTAAGACAGGGATAACTGTATAATAATTGATAAAAAAATTCTCATCATTGCAAAGAACCCGATTGATCTCAATTGAAATTGAGCTTTAAAGTTGTGTAAAATACTCACTGTATAAGACAATAGCAATAACTTCGGTTAATTTGAAACCTTTTGGACCAACGAAAGTTGGAACTTTAGCCAATGGGAAAGTATTGGTGTCCAAATCTTCCTTGTTCTTGATGGTGATGTCCAAATCGTAGTGTTTGATCAACCCTCTCAATAGGGCGACTCTGATAGATGGGTTACCATAGATAGTACCTTGAGACATTGTGAATTGTTCAATTGATGGTGTATTTCTTAAAAAGAAGTGGGAAAACTGTTCAAATTATTTAAAATTGTGGTTATAAAATTTTCACAATTTTTTTTTTCCCATTCAAATTGGACGAAACGAAATTTTAGGGCATAAGAAAATGGTGTTTGGATGTTGTAGTAGTATATATTACGATTATAGTCAAAATATTGAACATTACAAGTTTTTTTATTGAAGTTATACTTTCAAAGAGGCATTTTCCTCGATGGCAACGATATCAGAGACAGACTGGTGCTCGAGTTCCTCGGCAGAGGGCTTTTCCCGCTTCTCGTAGTAATTAATACCCAGTGCTACGAGAGGAGTTGTGATGATGGTTGCCAGCATGGCATAGCATCCAGACTTCATCTCAGGAACATGGTCTGCTGGGAAGAAGACGAGCCCCCACCAGGCGTTGATGGCGTTGCTGAACATGTTCATCGAGGCCAGTGTGACGATCTTGACCTCTGCATCGTTTTTGATCGAGAGATTGCACCATGCAAAGAAGGTTGGCTGAACGGCATAACTAACACCAGTTAAATAATGTGCCACAAAGACTGCCCTTGTGTTCAATGGTGATGTCCATATCAAGATCGTAGAGACCAAGAGCACCAGCGAGACCACTATAGCTATATGATGGATCTTATGTGTTGTATCGATATAGATACCTGCAATAAATGAAGAAATGATCCCAATACCTGCTGTACCCATTGGATAATAGTTTCTTGCCTGGATTGGATATTTCTTAAAGGCTAACCATATGGCAAATATAGAATTTGCATTCCATGAGATATTCTCTCCAGCTAATGTGAATAACAAGGAAAAGGCATACCATTTCCAATTTGTAACAACTCTTTTGAAAGCAGTTTTATCCAGTCTGATAGGCGGTGGTTTTATTAATCTTGATCTTGCCAATTCTAGCTCTTTAGGGGAGAAGAATTTCCTATTACAAGTTTGTGGGGTATCAGGGAAGCATAAAGTCCCATAAATCAAGACAACTAATGTGATTAAAAAATCAATGATGAATAACCATCTCCAACCACTTAACCCTTGCAAGCCATCCATTTTAGTTTGGATTCTACCTTGCATTGTCCCAGAAAATATGCTCCCAATCAGAGCACTTGATGTGAAAATGGCACTTCTTTTACTCAATTCACTAGGTTTATACCATGAACCCAATATCATATGGGACCCACTATAAATAACACTTTCAAAAACAGCTTGAAAGAATCTCAGGGCACAAATTTGTTTCCATGAAGAGACTCTATATAACCCTAAGGTGAACAACCCCCATATGAACATACAAACATTCATCCAAATACTAGGTCTTATCTTTAAGAGCAACACATTGTTTGGAATCATCCCCACGACATATCCCACAGTCCAACATGTATTGATCACATTATACTGATTCCCAACAATCCCCAACTCTTCCTTCATACCAGATACATATGCATTGGCAACGTTTGAAGTATCAATAGAAACACACCAAAAGGCAAGACATGTGTAACTTAGCACGAACCAATCGATCTTGAATAGCAAGTTTGTTTCTAATTTAGTTTCTGGTGGCTCACCCCAGACGAGCTTTCTTAAGGTCTTGAGACTTTTGATAAGAGACATTGAAATTTGTTATCTAATGACTCACTAATTTCCATTACTGAAAAACCACAACAACAGCACAAAACCAACTCTCTTTTCGATCATGGAAGATGAATATATACCGTTTATATATATTGCATTGTCAAGGTTTTGGAGTATATAATTGGAATACTTTTTCAGTTGAGCCATAGTTTTCTGATACAGCCAGACATTATTGATTATAGCTTTTAATCTATAGATGAACGGCTGGAAAGTATGGCAACAATAGGCCGAGGTGCCTAATTATATATTATGAGATCAGTTGTGAGTCGTGATTTTGTGCTACTGTGGAGTGGATTGTGTACCGATTTTATAGTTTATTATTTCGAGTCAACGGTCTTATTTGTATGGCTGGAGAGGATCATCGGATATCTGTAAAGAGTTGATGATAAGGAACAGATGAATTGATAGACTAAAACTTTCAAGACGTTACAACTACAACACGTTACCATCGTAAATATCTTCAACATTCTCATCAATACCAATATTATACAAAGAAATGATCATATCGTCACATTCTCCAATATTGCAACGCTCAAAACAAGAACAACGCACAACGCACAACACAGCCAGCCCGAGCCCACTGCAAAACGCACAAAGACAACAGGCCTTGATAAACAGAAGATCCTCTACACATCCGTCCCATTACCACACCACTTTATCCTTCTAGAACACGTTGAACTTCGTTATCAACGCTCTTCCTCATAACAGTTTCGCGAAGTCGCTCTGTGTTTCAACGCACCGAGCCCCAAAAAATCATTTTCACATTCCAATAAATAATTTCAATTTTAACGTGAAGAATTGAATATTCACTCCAACAACTTTCTTCAGGAACGATACTTCATCACAAGAATTAGAAATGGCAGAAACCACACAGAAGCCAATAGACGTCCAACCCTACGCAGATACCATCGAGAAGCCGAAAAAGAGACCCAGACCAGCCAATCTGGACCTCAAAGAATCGACCCATAATGAAAATAACAATGGTCAAAACATGTCCCAATACGCGATACAATGCCTTTCACCAGGCCTACCACCTTTAGACCCTCAGATGCAATCTACCATTCTTATCTCCAAAACAATAGAACAACAACAGCGTCAACTAATAGCAGCCAGACAAACTCCAACGGGGCTAACTGCACCTTTGGAATCTTTATCTATCCCATCATCTACTAAAAGACTCAAGAGAAATGCACCTCCCCCATTGAATTTACAACAACAACAATTCATAGCAAGACCAGCAATCATGTCCGCCCCATCCCATCATTATCACCATTTCCAACACTTTGTCACACCAAAGACAGCTTCCAAACCTGGGTTCCAACAACAATTCAAACGTCGCACTGGTCCTTTAACTGCTGGTATCAGACCTCCAACTGCAACACAATCACAATTCACTCCAATGACCCCTTATGGGATCCGCAAGCCAATATACCCACATCAAAGACCCGGTGTTCCTAAAAGTGCAGTTCCAGTGCCATATCCAAGATCTGCCATCCCACCAAGAACTGCTGGAGGACTTCGTTATAGAGGATTTAGAATGAAACGTGAAGAAGGTGTTGTGGATGTGTTCACACAGGGTGAAAGAATGGCACCATTAGCTGCTCAACCGTTGAGTGCCCAACGTGAATTTTTCGATCATGGTGAAATAAATCTAAGACCTCAAACTGCTATACCTAAAGATATTAGATCTAATGATACTAATGAACAAAAAGCAAAGACTAATGATTTAAAATTAGAGGAGAAAATCAATGAAGAATCAGAATCAGATGTGGAGAATAATGCTATAGAACCAGAAGCAATCGTAGGCATGGTGAGGAATTCTCCAATAGATGGGGAATTAAGAATATTGAATAATGTTTTCAAATTCCAATTTGAAAGAGATCAAAAGGATGATTTACAAAAAGATAAGACAAGATTTTTAAATCATTGTGAAACTGCATGGGAAGAATTTATTAAATTAGGGAACTAAATTTTGAAATAACAATATGTGTATGTGTTTCCCCAATTACCAAATTAATTTAATGTTTATGATATAGAATGCTACTGTAGATTTGTTTCAAATATATGCAAAATAAATATGTATTATCATCGATTCTTACTATAAATCTTTGGACATATATGGTCCCTCCAATTCATACCCCAATCTAGCATAATAATTACGAACACCAACACCACTAATAACACTGATTTTTTCACTACCATGTTCTTCTCTCGATATTCTTTCAGCTTCCTCCATTAATAAAGTACCGAACCCTTGATGCTGGAATTTTCTTGGATCACGAGAATGTAATGGAACAACAGATCCATAAACATGTAATTCTCTAACAATAGAGGTTCTTTTCCCACTAAATTCTTTTCTATATGTATGCTTCTTTGAAGCTTTTCTTAATCTTAATAATCCAATAAGAATATCTTGCTTTGGATCTTCATAACTTAAGAAAGTTTCCCATCCACCATTAGCGTAATAATCTCTTCTTATTAATTCAACTTGATCCGGTTGAACTTTATGATGAACTTCTTGAATCCCAACTTCACGAGTACGAACATCACGACATTTAGTACCAAAATCTTTCATTCTTGCAAGTGCTAATTCTCTTAAATTACCATTTTCAACACCACTAGAAACTAAAGGCATTGGAATATCTCTTTGAACACGATAAATTCTTGTCCATGGTGGGACCAGGGCCAAGATTCTAGCCACTAAATCAATCAATGCATTTGCATTATACGATTTATATCTTCCAGTTTTCCATAGTTCATATAATCCAGTACCTCTAATAACTAAAGTTGGATAAATTTTTAACCCATCAGTTCTAAAGTCTGGATTTTCAAAATATTCTTTGAATTGTGCTAAATCTCTCTCCATCCCAACATTTGGTAAATCAGGCATCATATGACTAACAATCTTATAACCGGTATCTTTAGCAATGGCAAATGTTTCACAAACAGCTTTAACAGTATGTCCACGATTTGTATCACGAGCAACATCTTCATAAACACTTTGAACACCAATCTCTAATCTTGTACATCCATATTTCAACATATCATCTAGATGGGTCCGCGTACAATAATCAGGTCTTGTTTCAATTGTAATACCAACACATTTGGTCAAAGATTGTTGGGAATATGCAATGGCTTCATCAATATCAGTACCATTATATCCACTTAATGCATTATGTAATTGTGTTATGAAACCTTCACGATACTCTTTATCAAGAGACATGAAAGTACCACCCATAACAATATATTCAACTTTATCCACACTATGACCCAGTTGTTTTAATTGATCTATACGTCCACGAGCTTGTTCATATGGATCATATCTTGCTCTAATGGCTCTCATTGAGGTAGGTTCATAACCTGTATATGATTGTGTTGAATATTCAAAATCGGAATCTGGACCACCAGGACAATAAACACAAATGTTACCAGTAAATGAAATATGTGGACATCTATGAGGTTTAGACATAACTGCAACCACACCAACACCAGAGGCCGTTCTAACTGGTTTGGCCTTTAATTTAGGTAACAAATATTTCTTATATTGATCTGGGATAGAATTGATAACATCTGTTAAACGAGGTTGTGCTTTTAATTTATATTTCTTGGAATTCTTTGTGATTAATCCATTTAAATTGATTTCTTTAGACGTTTTCAATGAATCTATAAGTTCTAATGTAATATCAGAACAACATTGCAAAAACCGCTCCTTCTCTGGAGCAAGTTTTTGCTTGCTCTTGATCACTCCGACAGCCATGGTACCTATTTGTCTTCTATAACAACTTGTTGCACCAAAATTCTCTTGAAATCTATATTTTAAAACAGATCCACAGATAACCAATTGTAACAATTTTGATTATTTTCCTAGTTCCAAATAAAAAAAAAAAATTTGAGATGAGATGAAAAGAAAGAAGATGACGTCAGAAATTACATAATCTTTACCCTGGTTTCGCGAATTATATAATACATTACACGCGAATGTGTTTTGTGATTTCCAGTGTTGACACTTGGGGAAATGTCAGTCGATTTTGGTTTTCGAGGAAAAATGAACATTTTGGCGCTACGTTTCCACAGAGTGCAACTTGAAGAATTTGCAATAATAACCAAAAAATAGATAGCTAGTCATTGGGCTAGTCATATGGTAATTAAGTTAGAGCGCTCATAGACGTGCTGATACTATGTCAAGCACACAATTGCCCCTGCCAAACAAGCAGGAGCAAGACCAAAATGTTTCTTCGGGAACCCCAGATCAACAACAACAACAAGGTCAAGTGAGTAATGATCCTGCTGGGGCCGAGACAGGAAAGGCTAAGAAGAAGAAAAAGAAGAAGAAGAAGAAGGGAGCCAATTCCTCTGTGGAAAACGTCACTGAACAAGAGCAGGATCAAGATCAAAGTCAGAGTCCCGAAGGTGAAGATGTCGTTGTGGCGAGTGAATCACCTGTTGTATCTTCAGAACCTATAAGGACGATTGATCCAACAGAGCAAATGGTAAGACCAATCGATGTGTCCGATGATAAAGTGGAAGCTATATCGCAATCTCACCAGGAAGCTGTTCCAACAAAATTGGATAACGTTAAAACACCAGATCAACTTATACGAGATGTGAACACGCAACCAAGTGAAGCTGATCCAATTCCACAACAAGATGTTTTCAACACCAAAGATAGCGATCAGGTTCCAGTTCAAACTGCTTTGAGTGAAACTGTCCCAGAAATTCAACAAACCGTTAATGAGGCTGACTCAAGTCAAGTAGTGGATGCTGTTAATGAAAAAATTGAAGAACCTGTTGAAACTGCATTAAGTGAAACAGTCTCGGAGATCAAGCAAACAGTTGAAGAACCGCAAACTGGGGGTCACGCACTTGGAGAGTTATCCAGTGAATTGGAAGAAGTCAAGTTAGAGGATCAAGTTCCTGTCCAGACAGCTTTATCTCAGACCGTGGAGGAAATCACAAAGGTTGAGCCTGTCGTCATTAGTGATCCTCCTACTACTGAAGAGAAAGATTTATTTGGAACAACCGAGGAATCATTACCATGGGAGAACCAGAAGGCTGAGCAGAATATTGTTCAAGATACTAAGTCATCTGCTCCACCACAGGAGCCAACGGATGATTTGTTTGGATCTTCACAGGTTGATGATTTCTCTTCCATTATTGGTAAGAATGAACATGCAACAGCTCAACAACAAGGGAGCTTCGTGGATGAAGCTGGGCCTTTGAAACATGACGCTGCCATTCAAGAACCACATGAAAATGAGGTTGGTAATGAAGAAGACTTGTTTGGTCCTTCGAAGGATGATTTCAGTGCCATCATTGGGAATGAAGAAGCTCAACCACAAATTACTGAAGTTGTGGAAACAGGACAAAATAACGATAATGACTTATTCGGACCATCAGAGGATGTTGATTTCAGCACTGTTATTGGTAATGCTGATCCAATTCAACCTTCTGAACAATATATTGCTAAAGAACAACCAAGAACCGGACCAGTTGTCATCAAAGATGAACCAGAATCATTGGCACAAGACGCGGTCCAAAACGGACATGATCAAGAGAAGGTTGTTGTTGATGACTTGTTTGGGAAATCTAGTACCGACGATTTTAGTGCTACTATTGGCCAAAGAGCGGAGTCGGCGTCTCCGACTGAAGCTCTAGCTCGAAAACAAGATGATCTGTTTAGTAGTGACTCAAAAGATGCTGATTTTTCAGCTGTTATAAACAGTTTGAATGATGACTCAAAAGTTGATGAATCAGTGACCAAGGAGCAAAATCCTGTTGGAGCTTCTGGATCATCGGGTGAACAAGACTTGTTTGGATCTTCTGATAAGGATGAGTTTAGTGCATTGATTAGTGGTAGTGTGTCACCAGATAAGCAAGATGCTACAAGTGTGGAAAAAAGTCCAAAGAAGTTTGAATTCTTAGATTTGGAGATGGATGACGATTTATTAGATGACGATTTATTGGATGATGATTTATTGCCAGATGATGAACCCACTTCACAACCACAAATCCAAGGACAGAAACAGCAGTTTGTTCAACCAAGGACAAGTAATTACCAACCTGTTCAACCTACTCAACCTGTCCATCCACAGTTTCAAGGATTCAATCCATACACACCTCAGACCCAACCTCTAAGTCAGCTTTCTCCATCTTCTGTACCGCAACCAAATACTGATGTCAAGAAATTGAATGCTGCAAAGCAAAAGTCAGATGCTTATGATTTTCCAATTGATTTGGTTCCAAAGAAACCAGTTGTTCAAAAACCTGCTCGTACAGTTTCTCAAAACCAATATGGTGCCTCATTTGCCAATCAGACACCTGTACCTGCTCAAACTCCTCAAATGAATCAGTATACTCCAGGGTCAAATTTGTCAACTCCACAAGTTGCTCCTCCTCCTCGTGCAAGTACACCTGGGTCTGCCATTGGTAATACACCAACTTCAATAGCTAAACCTCCATCTGTAAAGAAGAAGCAATCCTCATTTTTCGAAGAACTACCAATATTACCACCTGTCGCACCTGCAAAAGCTGTTAGAAGAGCCTCAAATTTATCAAATACAGGCTCTATTGATTCAACATTAGCAGGCGCTCCACGTCCACCTATTGGTGTCGGTATTCAACAGCCACCACCAAACCCTTACGCTGCGCCTTCACACTCCCAAGGACCACAGAAGGTTCATTCAGCTGCAAGTGGCAGATACTCTAATCCTGTGTCTCCGGCTATGAACAATCAAACTCCAGCTATTCCTCAACAAAATAGATTTGCATTTCCACAAACTCCTGGTATTCCACAACAATCACCATACGCTCCACCATCGCTGCCGGTTATTGGTCAGCAACAATCGCCATATGCTCCTCAAGCATTGCCACAAGAACCTTTGCATCCAGGAAAATCACAATATGCCCCACTTCAACAGCCTCAACAACCATCATATGCTCATCAACAACAGTCTGTTGCTTCACCAGCTCATGCTCCACAAGTGCCTACAAAACCAAGCAAATATGCACCATCTGGTGATCCGCTACCAGCTCAGACAAACCTGTCTGGCTTCACTCCAGGACCGCTGCCACCTAACCAACGTCGTACATCCTCATTTTCTCAACAGCAGGGTGCTTTTGGTCAACCGCAACAGCAGTTTAAATCTCAGCTATCATCTGCAGCACCGCTACCTAATTATGCTCCAAGCGCTCCAGGTAGTGGCTCATTACTAACCCCAACTTATGGTATTCCTCCAACTTTGAATACCAATGTTCACAATGGTGCATCTGGTGGGCAACCTTCTGCTCAAGGCAGTTTGCTATCTCCAAGTACACCAGCTGCCAAATATGCTCCAATTAATCACAAAAGACAAGCCAGTTCTACTGCTAACAAATATGACCCATATAGCTTCTCAGAAGTTCAGAAGCAACAACAAGTTTATCAGCAGCATCAGCCACAGCATCAACCCTTACCAACAATTCCATCTACTTTAGACTTGCAAGGTCCGACCCCACATCAGCAAACTCATCAATTTAAACAGCCTGGGTTGCCATATGCCCCAACAACGGCAGCAGTTCAGCCACATCAACTTCAACCTCAAGCAGATCAGTTGAATGCACATGTTACAAATCAAGGAATACAATCTGTTGAACCTGTCATAAACCCTGAGCAGCTGCGCTCGAAACAATTTCCTGTTTTTAACTGGGGAAATGGCCAAAAATTGACATATTTCATTCCTTCCGGTGGCTATTTGGGAAACAATATCAAGGTTGTTGACACAGAGAAAGTTTTGCAAGATGTTTCATTGAAGGAATTTCCAGTGATTTCCAAAAAGAGCATACCAGCGATTGTGGCCTTCTTGGATAAACAAGTTGAGAACATTACTGCTACCCTGTCATCTGCTTCTGAAGAACATGAATTGCTATTAGCTCAAGTCTTAAAGTACAAACTTTCTAAATCAACAGATGTTTTCAATTTAGGTGGCACTATCAACTATGTTGAACCTACTCAAGTTTTCAACGAGAAGCGTTTAGGCGCTGAGAAGAAAAAATTAAGCAAGAGACAGTTAATCTCTTTGATCTCAGCAGGTGAAAAAGAGCAAGCTTTGAGCTTGGCTTTGGCTCATCAAGATTTTGCTTTGGCTTTAGTTATCTCCAGTGTTATTAGCAAAGAGTCTTGGTTGAATATGGTCAAGAGTTATTTAGCTGAAGAATTTAGTGGTGATCATGACAATTTCTTGTCAACTCTGTTCCAAATCTTATCAGGAGATGTTAAAACTGTCGTTGATGAGTTCAGAAACAACTCACAAAAGAAAAATTGGGCGCTGAATCATTGGAAAGAGCTAACAAATGCTGTTTTGGCCAATAGGTCATTATCACTATTACAGTTTGTTAAGGAATTCGGTCAATTTTTGATTGAAAATGGGCTGATTATTCCAGCATATATTCTGTTTATCTTGGGCGATGTGCCATTGTCCTCATTACAGACTGTCAAATCTTTACGCTTAACTTTGTACTTGGAAATTTATGGTCTGGTCTTGCAAGAAAAGGGTGTTGCCTCAGACTTGTCAACTATTTACTTACAACACGCAAGTTATTTGGTTGATTATAACTCGTTGGCTGATGCTCAAAAGTATTTGGATACTGCTACTGTTGCTTTCAAAGCCACAAAAGGCGCTGCAAACCCAAGTTCAGTTTATTTTGCGAAGTATTTGAGCGAAAGATTATCTGGTTCTGGTGCTGGCGATGCAAGCTGGTTTGGTAGACCAAAATTGGATAAAGTTTGGGGCACGTTGGATAAGAGTTTGAACAAATTTATTTCGGGTGAAGAGACGTCTGGTAAGAAGACCAAAGAAGCTGGTGTTTTCAGTCAGTTCAGTCCAAATATTTCACGAACATCGTCTTATCTATCATTGCAAACTCCTGCTCAAGTCCCTCAAGCGTATGGTGCCGCAACTAGACAGCAATCTCAACCAGTTCCTGTTGCTCGTCCGAGTATGTATGCTCCAGTTGGTGTTTCTGCTGATCATGAAACATTTTCAAGCTCACGCAGTCATCAAACCTCAGTTCAAAATGCTTATACTCCACCTGCCTTGAAGAGACCGGAATCTACAATTGAGCTGAAGGCCAATGAATCTCACAAAACAATGAGACCACCAATTCCTCCTAATCCATACGCTGCAGCACAGCAGCCTGTATCTTCTGCTCCTCCAGTTTCAAGCACTGGGTTTAGCCAGCCTGCAAAGATTGGCTCAAATACACCATTGTCAAGTCGTGGAGGGAGTCCAAGGGCTTCATTAGCTGAACTTTATGGTTCGCCTAACCCAAGGCCCAACAGAGAAACACCACTGAAGAACGACGCAATTTCAAGAAGGTCTTCTGTTCAATCTAATACAGGATCTGTGATTTACGAGCCAGTTGTTCCCCAAATCGCAAACCAGCTAAAGACTTCAAAGTCATACTTGCCTGCTAATGTTGGTACAACTGCTCTTAGACCTCAACCATCCGTTGAACAAATTAGCAGCCTTCCAACAGTCTCCCAAATTCCATCGAATTCTTCCTCAGCTGCCCCAACCCCACCTGTTAGTCAGATACCATCCCAAGCTCAAAGTCCACAGGCTGCTTCATCTATTGTCTCTACGAAATCAAACTTGTCATCGGCATACCCACAACCACCTCCATCGTTGTCAGGACATGCTAATGATTATGCACAACCAAGAGTTCCATCCCCACAGCTACCAGCAATTCCAAAATCTGCTTCAACTCCACCTGTTGCTCAACCAACCGTGACTACTACTTCAATTCAACCACATCCAACTAAGCCAGTTATTACACAACAATCAGCACCTCAACCAGCGGTTCCAGCCCAGGCAAAAAATTCAACACCAGCTCAAGCACATGCTGAGTTTAGACCAGCCATCGATGAAATTGTTGAAGGAGGCAGCGAAAGTTTTCATCATGAAGAACAGCTGATTGATGAAAATACCCAGACTGAGCTTGCCAAAGGGCAAGGAATCGCTCTACAAGAGGAGAGTTTGGATTCAGGAGTCAATGTTGAAGATGCTGAAAAACCTTCGAGGCCTATTGATAGAATTGAAAGTGAAGAGTTTGATGTTGGTCCTTCTGAAGTCACTCAATTCGAGTCATCTCCAGGTCAGTACAAACAAGTGACTTCATCCTCGGATCATGGGATTCTAAATGCAGATGATACTATCGATGGGCTGTCATTCAATGCACCACACAAGTCAGCTCAATCAGTGAGTTCATACGCATCTCCACCTCCTCCACAACAGAATAACTTCATCATTCCACAAGCACCATATGCACCAAAGGCTGAAGAGGTAACTGCACCTGAACCAGTCAAAGTTCCTTCACCTGCACCTGCTAGCCAAACACCTGTCATTTCACACGAGCCAACAACACATGAGCAGGAGAAGGGTTCTGAAAAGCTCAAAACTCCAGGAGCTAAACCTCAAATCCAAGGTCCTCCAGTTTTACCTCCAATCCAACATATTTCTCCTTATGCACCAAAAGCTAGTGGAAACAGCACGACAAAGAGAACTTCATCAGCAGCAAATAGATATGCTTCCAGATCATATACTCCATCTAACGCTTCTCATGAACCTGAAAAGTTTGAAGTTGCTGGGGATGTTGACTTTAGTGCTATAAACCCATCGTATCAACCATCACAGCCAGTCGTTCCACCTACCGAAGAGACACCAAAACCAGTTGTATCTCAACCATCTAAGCCTTCTGAACAATTCCAACCACCAGCTTTCGAACAACCGCAAGGTCATTCGTCGGATGTTTCACCATTTTCATCAAGACGAGTTTCAGCAACATCTAATGCGTACGCGCCAGTTGTACCGCAAGCTGGGAACTCACCATCTGTGGTTAGTCCAATCCAATCCAACTTCAGTCCATATCAACCTAGTGCTCCAGAGACAGTTGGATCGTCGCTTGATGGTTCTAGTGGGGTTCCAACGTTCAGTTCAGCAAAAGTTTCTCAATTCGCACCACGTCAACCAAGTGATAGCTTGACTGATGCTTCAAGTCTTGATATAAAATATGAGCCTCCATCTGCCAGGTTTACTGAATACGAGCCTCCAAAGACCAATAACATCGGTGATATTCCTGAAGACGAGGAATATTTCGATGATGTTGTGGATGATGACGATGATGACGAAGATGAAGATGATTTAAGTACTGGTGCTACTACTACCAAGATTGAGCGTAAGAGATCTGTCAAGAAGAACAAAGATCAAGCTGGTGGATGGTTTGGGTGGCTACGTAAAAATGACAATGGTCCAAAAGTTTATCGTGCTAAATTAGGTGAAGAAAACAAATTCCACTATGATGAAAAGTTGAAAAGATGGATCAATGCCGATGCTAATCCTGAAGACCTTGTTGCTGCCGCTGCTCCCCCACCGCCTCCTGTTATCAAAAAGAAGCCAAGTTCTATTAGCAAGCCACGCTCAGATTCTGTTAGTGACGGCACTGGTAAATCACCAATTGCTGGTAGTGCGCCATCTTTAACTCCTGGTGTTTCGCCTGGTATTGGTGGTGGTCCAAAAGTACCATTAGGTCCAGCTGGACCAGTCTCTGGGTTACCTCCAAAGAAGCCAATTGGTGCTGCAAGTGATTTGGATTCATTGATCGGATTAACAGGTGGTGGTGCCGGTGGTGCTTCTACTAGAAGAAAAAAGAGAGGAGGAAGAGGTTATGTTGATGTTATGGGTTCTATGCAACAAAAAAAATGATCTTGTATCATTGAACACTACATATTTGTAATTTTTTGTTCGTTATGATTTATTGTTATATGCATTTTCATTCATGTCTATTCCATTTTCAAGAAAAAGCCCACTATTAAATGAAAAAAAAAAGATCTGAGCTAAATCAGGATTTATATATATAAATTAATATGTACAAGAAGGGTTATACTCAAATCTTATTGTATAAATAAAATAAAGAGTTTTATAGTTATTTTCAAACCAATTGACTCATGAATTGTAAGACTTATTGTTCCTTTGTTATGGTTGGTCATACTCAAATCTTATTGTATAAATAAAATAAAGAGTTTATAGTTATTTTCAAACCAATTGACTCATGAATTGTAAGACTTATTGTTCCTTTGTTATGGTTGGTCATACTCAAATCTTATTGTATAAATAAAATAAAGAGTTTTATAGTTATTTTCAAACCAATTGACTCATGAATTGTAAGACTTATTGTTCCTTTGTTATGGTTGCATTATCTTTAACATTTGACGGTGGAAGTCTAAAGATATCACCATTTTTACGCATATCTTCTATGATGATTGATTGATCAACATTTTCAGGTTTTGGGATTTTATCTTTTGGACTGCTTTCAAATAGAGTACCAGCCAAATAAGTTTTATCGGAATGCAAATCAACAACAAATCCAACGTAATCTGTAACGTCTCTAGTAATCTTGGAAACTTCTTCGGTATCCAAATTAACTTTAACTAACTGTTGTTTTGTGTTAAATTTATAAATGATTTGAACATGTTCAAGAGGTTTTCCCGGTAGCATTACTGGTCTGAAAGAGATTAATTTTGGGATTTCATTGAACTTGGTTAATTTCCATTTTAAACTGATATTTTTTGGGATTGAATTAGTTCTAATTTGTAGAGATCTCTCCACCCACATTGAAACATCTTCACTAACAGATGGAATATCTTTCTCGGCAAAAGCCTTATTAACAACAACATATGTTTCAATGGCATTATTTTTCCATAATAAGAATCTTGGTTTAATCCCAGTCTGGTAACGTAAAAGACCAACTTGCAATGTGTTTACACCGAATAGATAGATTTTTCTCACAAGAGAATTCCAAGCCTGCTTTGGTGAGGTCAATGGGTTTGGGAAATTTGCCCATGATACAGGAATATAATGATCACTGGTGAGCCCTATGAAACGAGGATCGAATAGTTGATTTTCATCAGATTTTTGTTTTGATTTGGCCTTTTCTTCTCTTTCCCTTTGTTTTCTAGGAACATATTTGGGTTTTGGTTTCGTTGAGTATTGGAGAGAAGAAATGAGGGTGGCCTTTGGCAAAATGGCAGCTCTTCTAGCACCTAGCACCAGACTATTGGAGAAGGAACTGTACATAGTTTGAAGGGTACTTTTTAGATCCAATTAAACGATAAAGATCAGTTCTTACTGAACCACTTCAAAATATTGACAAAAATCGAGAAACTGAAAAAAATCAGAGCTCTCTGTCATCGAATATCGTGTCTGTATCTGCAAATATACTTGAATAGGAAATAAAGGAAGTTATGCGGGCCAGATATGTGCCAAACGTGCCGTAAATACCTAAAACGGAAATACATGTCGGTTTTTTATGTCAATGTGTCCAAACGCGGCAACATCCCGCGAAATGCTCTATTTTTAGCCCTCCATTAAATTAAAAAACATCATTCAACTAAAAAAACGAAAACAATCAAAAACATTGTTTAAAAGCTTGATTAACTAAACTTGAATCAAATCAACGGTACTTTTAACAAGGTTCGCTTTCGCCATTGCTTCAAATCCAATACAAAAAACCACCGTTGTGGCCAATTTTTGGAACCTTTTGAATCCCCGTCATATTCTCTGGAGATTGCCATATAATTGCATCCCATACTCACAATTTAAAGAATCTTGTTGCTGTTGCTGAATAAGAAACACCAACATCTTTTAAAAGAAGAAGAATAACATTTATTCTGTTCAATTGAAACCGGAGACTCCCGTTTATTCATTATAAATTGTTTTTCGAAAAGTGACAATCACTTAAATTGTGCAAATCAAAGGAGAATATTCTCGTATCTCACCTACAAGCTATATATGTCAGCTTGAGAAGTATTAAAAAAAATATTACTAGATTGAGTAAAAGATATAATCAATTGCAAATCAATACCCATTGAATTTGACTGTTATAAGAGCATACTATTCTTCATTACAACTACAGTCCTTGTCCAATTGACAAAGTTTATATTATCATACATCAAAAGTTGCAAAAAAAATTATAGACAGATAATATGGGGAGAAGAAAAATTTCGATTCAGCCAATAAATGAAGAACGTAACAGAAAAGTGTATGTATTTATTCTCAGGGTCTCAATGACCAGATGAGAAGCTTTCTTTCAGTAAAAAATCTGAATACTAACCCAAGATTCCAGAACGTTCGTCAAGAGAAAAGCTGGGCTCTTCAAAAAAGCACATGAATTGGCTGTCCTATGTCAAGTTGATCTTGCAGTTATAATATTGGGCAATAATAATTCTAAGTTTTATGAATACAGCTCTGTTAATGTTAATGATCTGATAGGTAATTTTCAAGACGAAAAGTTTTTGCACGAAGTCAAAACCCCTGGTGATTATGGTGATTATGAACTAAAATCGAGAGTTAAGAATAATACTGCTTCGTCAAGAGCTGGGTCTTCCCATAATAGAAACACATCTACAAACTCACTCAGTATGTCAATTGATGATGATGATGAACAATCAAGTGAAGGTGATGAAGACGAGGATGAAGATGAAGAAGATGAAGATGAAGTTACCAAACCGGCACCAAAGCGTCGGAAAGTAAAGACTGATGTTAAAGCTTCCAAAGCCCAAGCAACTAAAGCTGCTCAACGACAAGCTGCCCAACTTCAAGCACACAACCAACAGTTACAACAACAACAGCAGCAACAACAACAACAGCAGCAACAGCAGCAGCATCAACAACCTACAAACTTGTTACCTCCCCCAAATTTGGCATCCATACCGAACAATCAGCAACCAACACCTCCTCTAAACCAACATCAATACTATCAACAACAACCTCAAATAATCCCACAAGGCTTCTATGCACAAGAAGGAATAGCATCTCAACAACAACACATTCCTCAAAACATTGGTGCCTTCCATCATCAACAACAACAACAACAGCAGCAGCATATGCATCAACAACAGCAGCAACCAATCCATCAAGTTCCACAACCTTACCAATTCCCAGTGCCAAACCCATACCAACCACAACATCAACAACATCAATCACCGTTTGTCAAACAAGAAACCATCTCTGGATCATCCAACTCATCAACTCCAAACATTCCACATTCAAAACCTGCATCTATAAATTCCCCGTATACAAATTCCAGAGCAAGATCATTGAATAGTAATATTAGTTCCAGACCAATATTGCGTGTTGAGATCCCTAAAGGTCATCAGGATAGAGGAGAAGAATCTAAGAATATACCCAGACCTGGAGATAGTGCTATTACTGTTACTGCAATTGACACATCTAAAAATGGAATGAATGATGGCTCTAATAGTAATAGTAATGGAAAGGATAAGCATGATAATGGGAATACTGGATCTAATACTCCAACTTCGGGGAGCTCATCAAAGGGTGATAATAGACCTGGCCTGGGAATATTGAGCAATAAATCGACACCAATTAGTGCTACGTTACCTTCTGGATTATTTTCATTACCCCCACCAAATGTGAATCCTCAATATCAAAACCAATTCAATAATAATAACAACAATAATAGCAATAATACAAGTAATAATGGTAATTTCAAACCTCCATTGAATATCAACACTGGTGAACAAACCCCATTGACTGGAGGATTACCATCAAGATATGTTCCGGATTTGTTCCCATCCCCTTCAAATTTCTATTCAAATGAATGGAATATTCCATTTGGATCAGGAAATACACCATATCCAAATTCTGCAATACAACAAGGTCAAATGTTACCACAATTGAGTAATGGGAAATATCCAAAGCATTCCGGTTTACAAAATGATCAAGTTGGAATTGGAATTGGAATTGGTGGTGTTGGTGGACCTAATAGTCCTTTACAAAACACCCCATTGAGTAATCAATCCAAGAAGAAGAAGAAGAAGGATAAAGAGGATAAGAATCTTCCGGCGAAGAAGATCAAATTTGAAGAACCTCCAGATCAATAAGAAGAGTCTTGAGCCCGTTCTGCGATTTGAATACCCAATTTGTTCCATTTACCTCAGATCTTACCAGTCAAATCTGGTTTATCTCCTTTGCTTTATTATCTTCGTCTCGTGCCTTGAGAAATTCTCTAGCTATCTATCTATCTATATATATATATATATATATATACATACTACATACCTTACTTTCACTGCTTTCTTACTCTTTGTTTTCTTTGTTTACCAATATGCAGTTCAAAATGCTTGTTCTATACACATAGTTTTTAATTTAAGTCTTCAGATTTGATGTGAGCCCTAACTGTAGCTAATGTGATCAAAATCCCACCGAAGCCCTTACTACCCACAGTGATGTATGGATGTTTAAACAGTCACATATTTTCTGGTATCATCTGGTTCGAACACTACTATGCTAATAAAATCAGTTTTGGCGTCAATTTCCGGGGAAACCACTAAAAAACATGAAAATGTCCAAATAAGGAAATTGACTGGATTCGCGCACCGACTCTGAAATTTTTCACGAAGTGTTGGAACTTATGAAAATTAATAGGTTGTGTGTATAGCTTTAGTATTTACATAGAAGAATTTTGGTTTGAAACGAAGCAAGGACTAAGGCACAATGAAAGTATGTTACTAGAGGAAAGAGTGTACTACATTGGAGATGATGGAGAGTGAAATATAGTGCTGGAACATGAGAAGAGAGAAGCCTCAGAAGACCATTCACAGAAGAGTTATGTTTGATAGAAATCAACCGAAAGAACCAGTGTTAAATAAGAAGAGGATATGAGGATAGAAGTGAATAGAGAGAAACTCGAAATTTAACAAGTTATGAGAAACCAAGATTACAAACTGGATGAAACTCGAATCGTATTTAATGAACAAATGGAAAGGATTATCTATGAAACAATGTCATTCTTGGAAAAGGATCACGTATATCTGGAATGAATGTGATGAAAGGACAACTACGATCAATTATTTTAATATCTGTGAACAAAGCCTATCTCTTACTGAAGTAACTATTTCGAAAATGGTTGCCCATGATATTTCCCCGTCGTCTCTAATGGACCTATAATGTTCAAAATATCAAAATACTAATCATTTTAATCTAGTTAAACATTGCATACCCAGCCAACGGTACTCAAAAAGTCATCGACATTGAAGATGAACACCGTTTGAGAGTTTTCTACGAAAAAAGAATCGGTGCTGAAGTTGAAGGTGAATCAGTTGGTGATGAATT
This sequence comes from Hansenula sp. yHMH451, assembly GCA_030571095.1. NCBI lineage: Eukaryota > Fungi > Ascomycota > Saccharomycetes > Phaffomycetales > Wickerhamomycetaceae > Hansenula > Hansenula sp. yHMH451. The sequence continues at coordinate 1,643,366 of JAJLXE010000001.1, forward strand.
CAAAGGTTACATTTTCAAAATCACTGGTGGTAACGATAAACAAGGTTTCCCAATGAAACAAGGTGTTTTATTACCAAACAGAGTTAAATTATTATTAGCCAAAGGTCATTCTTGTTACAGACCAAGAAGAAATGGTGAAAGAAAGAGAAAATCTGTTAGAGGTGCCATTGTTGGTCCAGATTTAGCTGTTTTATCTTTAGTCATTGTTAAACAAGGTGAATCTGATATTGCTGGTTTAACTGATGACCAAGTTCCAAAGAGATTAGGTCCAAAAAGAGCCAACCACATTAGAAAATTCTTTGGTTTAACTAAAGAAGATGATGTTAGACAATACGTTATCAGAAGAGAAGTTGTTAAAGGTGAAAAAAAATACACTAAAGCTCCAAAAATTCAACGTTTAGTTACTCCACAAGCTTTACAAAGAAAACGTCATTTGAAATCATTGAAAATTAGAAATGCTCAAGCTCAAAGAGATGCTGCTGCTGAATACGCTCAATTATTAGCTCAACGTTTACATGAACGTAAAGCTGAAAGAGCCGAAACTAAAAAGAGAAGAGCTTCTTCATTAAAAGCTTAAATTTGATGTTGAAAATTTTAATCTAAAATTCATATATATCTGTTCGTTATAATTTTGACAATGTAGTTCTATACTGTTTTGAAAAAAAAAATTCAAATTCATATTCGTATTATCATTTCTATATTAAATTGTAATTAGTTAATCTTTAAATATACATGTGACCCTGATGAAATGTGTCTTCAAATCATTGTCTATCTCAAAGTGACTAATTCTTCAGCACTAGTTGGATGAATGGCAACAACGCTATCAAAATCTTTCTTTGTAGCACCCATTTTAATTGCAACACCAAAACCTTGCAAGATTTCAGCAGAAGAATCACCAACTAAATGTAAACCAACAACCAATTCATTCTTACCTTGAACAACAACTTTGTAACTAATTGGAGATTTTTCTTCCAACATAGCATAATACATTGGTGTGAATTTAGCATTATAAGTTTTAATATCATCGTCACCAAATTTTTCTCTAGCTTCCTTTTCTGTTAATCCAATTGAACCAGCTTCTGGATGAGAGAACACAACAGATGGAACGTTTGTATAATCTAATTTATCATTCTTGAATTCTTCAGGACCAAACAATCTATTTGATAATTTACGACCTGCAGCAATGGCGACTGGAGTCAATTCAACTTTACCAACAACATCACCTAATGAATAAACGTTTGAAACATTTGTGTTTTGATATTCATCAGCAATAACTTGGTCATGATCATTTGTCTTTACACCAATGGTATCTAATCCAATTCCTAATAAAGATTTACGACCCACAGTCCAAATTAATTCATCAACTTCTAGAACTTCACCATTTGTTAAAGTAACGTTCAAACCAGATTCTGATTTCTCAACACTCTTGACATTTGACTGTTTATGAATATTGATACCTTTTTTTTCATAATGATTTGTAATTGTTGTTTGAATTGAATCATCAAATTTTCTTAAAACGGTATCACCTCTAATGATCAAATGTGTCTCAGTACCTAACCCATGGAAGAAACCTGCAAATTCAATACCAATATAACCAGCACCAACAATGGCAACTTTTTTAGGTTGTTTGTCTAGTTTGAAGAATCCATCTGAGTTTATACCTAGTTCTGCACCTGGAACATTTGGTTGAATTGGAGTACCACCTGTGGCAATTAAGACATGATCAGCTGTGAAAACTTCACTACCACCATCTTTCTTTGAGACTTCAACATTCCCATCCTTATCGAATTTAGCCCAGCCATACACTAAATCAACACCTTCCTTGGCTAAATTTCTTTCATAGATACCGTTTAATCTTTTGATGTATGCATCTCTTTTTGGCTTGAAATATTCCCAGTTGAAAGTCTTACTTAGACTTGGATCAACATCAAATCCATATTCTTTGGCCTGTGTAATCTTTTCAGCAACATCAGAAGCATACCACATCACTTTTTTAGGAACACAACCAACATTGACACAAGTACCACCAATATGTTGACCTTCAATGACAACTGCTTTGGCACCATATTGAGCAGCACGTCTGGCGGACGCAACACCACCAGAGCCACCACCAATGACGACGTAGTTATAATGTTTTGGAATAGGAGACATAGTAGAGAAAGTTCGAGTATTTAATTGCAATTGCCTTGAAATTGACTTGAACATATCAATTTCGAAAAAGATTGCAACGTTGTAGATGTGCTCAAGTTTTAAAAGATTTAAATCGCTTATATATCAACTTTTTGGATTTGAAATCGCAATTGCGCAAGGCCGCGAATTTGTGCAAATTGTTTCCTGTTTTTCCTCATTTTACGCCGGTTTGCGAGATTTTTGGCACAGTGGCGCGAGGCGACTTACCTTATTGGGACAGAACGGTATAACGTCTTTCCGCCAAAGCCCACTTAAAGACTTTATTCATTACTTGATTATTCTTACGAGGCTGAATCGAATGACCGATTTGAAATATAAAATATGCAGGTTCATAAGGTGTATGCTAATTATTCATCGGATTCGTTAATAGTCTCATCTGTACCGGTTTCGAGGTCTTCTTTTATACCTTTCCCTCTCTTATGAAATGGAGTTTCATAGATGATACTCCCCAAGAGACAAATGATTGTAATCAGTATGAGCACTGTTCCATATATGGTACCTATGACTCTGAACGTTGGCCATCCTGTCAAATGATAAGTCTCCGATGCAGCAATGGACATTGTACCCATGGGGAAAGTCATTGCCCACCAACCTTTATGGAATCTGATCTTTGGTGCGTATGAAATGACAGAGATGAATGAAATGAAAGTTAAAAAAAAACCAAGTGACTGAAGCATTAATGCTATGAATACTGATATATGTTTGATGGCAACTGCTGCTATGAATGACTCTTGTGAATCCGATATTGAGGTTTGGAATGTATAGTAATTTGCACCAAATATTTCAATGGCATATGCACCTTGACCTGAAAAACCAATAGGGATGAACGATGTAAAGACAATGCTTAATCTGGGCACTTTGTAAAGAAATAGTTTCCAAATGTATATGGTTGTAATCATCAAAGACACTATAATTGCGTTTGACCAAAGAAGAAAGGTTATTATCAAAGTTGGTGATTTTAAAGAATCTGGTAATGAAACCCATATATTCCCACCACTAGAGGCAACAACAGTAAGTGGAACGACAGGTAATAATAATTTTGTATTCAGTTGCCTTTCATTAATCTTGTTATATTTGACCATGTAGAAAAACATAAACCAAGCAGTGAATAAACACAGGGCAACACAAACCCACCAAACAATAAAGCAGAATATGATACATCGTTCTAAGGTCAAATAGTACAACATGTTATTCCAACTGACAAGTCCCATCGTATAACATCCCAAAAACACAGATTTTTTGATATCCCGAACATATTTAATCCCTTGTCTATAGACAACAAGTCCAATGAGAAACATCAATGTTGTACACAATAGCAATAATGAATTAATACCAAACATAATAATCCCACATATCCTTAACCAACGTGCTTCATAGGGGAAATGATATAGTACAGTGGATGAGATCCCCGTGCCCATCACACTGACAAACCATATTGGATCAAAGTCTCTAAGTAGAGAATGGGATAGTGTCATATCATTACTTCAATCCTGACTACTTGTTTTTGGCTGTGAATGCGAAGAAGAGATTCAAGTATGAAAATTTGACAGGATGTTTTGATCCAAGACGTGAAAAGTCAAGACCGTTAAAGACACTGAATTAATGACGTGCTAAGAGCCATTATATAATTTGATTCTCTCTATTCAATGCCGCTTAGCAAGTATTCTCCGTCTTTATTTGACTTTGGTTTTTCTTATTCCAATCTCCTAAGGCCAATGGCTTGTTTAACTGTTATTAAATAACTGGGAACAAGTTGATTTGAGTTAAATGCTGAGTAACTTGATTGTTTTTGATAGGCTTTCAATATTATGAAGCCACTTTTTTATAACCGATCGGAGATTTGTAAAGACCGTTAAAACTACAATTTATCCTTATAAAATGCTTAAATGACTATGAATTGATGCGATGAATAAATATGTTAATGCTGGTATAAACAGTTCCTAGGTTTCCTTATCATACAGAGTTCCACTCTCAAGGTCTGCCATTTTTGCCTCTATATCGTGTTGTTCTTCTTCACTTCGAAGAGAACGAGGAGTCTCAAAAATCAAACTCCCCACAATGCAACCAATGGTAATCACAATTAAAGAAGCACCATAACAGGCACTTATTATTTGGAAAGCTTCCCATTCCATAATTTTATGTGTTAGATTTGTTGAGATTGCCATTGTCCCCAGGGGAAAAGTCATTGCCCACCAACCTTTATGGAATTGTAAATTTTTGCGATGCGAAGCGACAGAGAGAATTGCAATGAATGTCATAAAGAATCCAAAAGTTTCTAAGAATAATCCTGCGAGAACCGATGAGTATTTTATTGAAATGGCAATCATTTGGGATTGTGAATCTGTGGATTTGGCTAATTGATAGGAATAGAAATTTTCACCAAAAAGTTGAATTGCATAGGCACCTTGGCCCATGAATCCTATCGGGATGAAACTTGTGAAAATGGCTTGCGGAGCTGGGATCTTATGAATTAATAGTTTGTATGTATAAATAGTGGTGATCATGAATGATACAACCATTGAATTCGCCCATAAAAGATATGTCACGACTAAAGTTGATGATTTCAAACATTCTGGTAAATCATTATAAAAAATACCACCAGATGATGCAACGACAGTGAGTGGGACCACTGGTAATAATAATGTTGTTGATATTTGTTCTATTGATAAGTTGACTCTTTGAATAATGATGAAAAATATAAACCAAGCTGTGAATAAAGACAACAAATTCCCAACCCACCATAGAGTATATATCAATAACATGCAACGACCATTTAATAAATAATAAAGCATATTACACCAACTAGTGAATCCCATTGCGTAACATCCTAAAAAGACGGACTTTGATAAATCTTTCAAATGTTGCTTCCCTGTGTTGTAAATCACAAGACTCAGTATGAATAAGATAGTTGTCGATAATAATAAGAATGAATTGATACCAAACATGATTATCCCACATATTTTTAACCAATGTGCTTCATAGGGGAAATTGTACAACACAGATGCTGAAATCCCAGTACCCATCACACTAACGAACCATATTGGATTGAAGTTTTTAATAAAGATGCTTGTTAAGGACATGGTAAAGTTTGAACTTTATGAGCTTTTCGATGCTTATCTATCATCAGCGGTTCGTATAAATTGTGGCTCCAGTGATAGTTTTATAGTTTTATTGTTTGTATTGGTCATTTCTTTTAGAGGGCTTTGACACATTTTGTTTTTCCGATGGGCTTTAAATTCAAAGACCTTCAAATATTCAAACACCATAAATTCACTCCGATGATAGAATCTGCATCGACACCGAAGAATGAGCGTTCGATAGGTTAGTGAAGAAGTCGAGAGGTAACAGAGCGAAGAACTTGTCGATATGTTTGGTAAACATTGGAACTCTAGCATTATATGGGAACTTATGACTCGATACACTGGAAAGAGCCCTAATGGCCTCGGGGTTTGCTCCTTAACTATGGGGATTATATAATCACCAGTTCTAGTAGTCTATTTAGACTATAAATTGAACATCATTAGCGATAGATTTGAATAGCAGTTATTTAGCATGAGTTGAATACATTGGAGTGGTTGGTTATCCAAAGGCAAGGGTGGAATTGATCAAAAGCAGAGATACAGCCAGCGAATGCCACGTTATAAAGAATTTTATATGAGTCTAGAGATTTCACTACAAAATGAAAATGAACGATGAATGATAATAAGAATTCCTTTTTATTCAAGTATGCAATATAAACTTCCTGGGACCTGTATGCCCAATATAACCTATCCCTTTCATTCAACCTTATCAATTATAACCATGTTCACCTAAAGTTGTATAAACATCATACTCATTATCACCAAACTCAACATGAATACCTAAATTGTAATCAGATTGATTAGCAACAGTATGGGAGATAACATGGAATAATTGGGATATATCACTTCCATCACCATCGTAACTTGCATTATTTGGAGATCTGAACCAAACTTCACCATATGGAACAGTCACGTTTGGTTCCACAATTTCCAAGATTGGTTTTGTTTGAATGTCTGTTATTTCGAAACCTTCAATAACAGTGGTGTTTGTTAATTTGATAAGATGTTCGCCTTCAGTGTCTTTAATTAATAAATCCCATTCTAATGAGGATCCATCTCTATTACCAACAAATTGAACTGGGGCAGCCCTTCTGTCTGTAGCACCATCTGGAACATCGACGGCTGAAACTATGGTGGTGGCTAATAATGTGTTTAATACAGTGGAGAATTTCATCTTGGGTATTATATGTATTGTATTTGTTGATTGGTCTCAATAATATGATTTGTTTGTTTATTCGAAGGGAATCAGGGCCCTTTTATACTCAAATCCCATATATCCACATACCAAACATTTTCCAGGCACACTGGCGACTGGACGACATGAAGAGCAGTGCGATTACAATGAATTTTAGAGCGATTACTTGAGATTGAACATGCCAACAGCAACTTGTGTAAATCAACTTGTTGTTGTGAAAATCCTGGATTTGTTGATGTTTTTCGTTTTGGTACGAAATGTTGAGATCGATCTTCGCAAAGTTGAAATTTCCTCGAGGAATTATAATCAAGAGTTTCTTGGGTGAAAGAATTTGCAAAGATCCATATATTGATCTGAAGAGATCAGATATATGATTAATTTTTCTTGGATGATACTTCCATTCTCTTAACGACTACTTTAAAAGCGTGGAAACGCAGAGCAAAGTTCTATAAATATACCGAAGATCATTATAATAAAACCCTGAAAGACGTAAGTCTGAAAAGTAAACATTAATTAGTTCAAGGATGAAGAACAATCTGGATTAAATGGCTGAGTTTTATCACACTCCAACAAGATGATTACATACGGTAGTATCACAATTCTAGGTTGGTAAAAAGGTGAAATTTTGACACTTGAAGCCATAGTCTGCTGGGACCCTTATAAATTTTAGAGATTGTACCTGAATTCTAGAATTGACGCGGTGATTGAGTAATCGGATTTGGTGAAGAGATGTGAGCAGGTTATCAACCAATCTTGAATTGTGTCAAATATATACAATTAGATATGTGCTTAATTAGCTTATAGATATTTACTAATTTTATTCTGTATTGTATTGTGAAGCTTTCTGCTTGGTTGGACTTCAAAACAGCTATTAAACTAACGAGATTCCAAAAATGAGTAATAGCATGCTGCAGATATTATCCCAGTTGACGATTCTTCGTAATATTATTTTTAACCCTTAACAGTCTAATATACCACTTCATATACCGCATAGTTTCTGCAAATTATTACTAGGTCTCTACTATGTCCAATTTGGAGATCAGGTCTACATTATAAATAAAAGAAACATTTACAAGTCTTTATTAATTAGTTCAGCTTCTTTTTGAACTTTAGTTTCCAACCTATTAAACAACAGAAACAACATATAATTAGGCTCACTTATTGGGAAACTTAATGGAGATTTGTCAGACATCCAAAACATTCCATCAGGGAACTCCTCTTCCTCTAATTCCAATAATTGTATGATTGTTTCCCATTCTTTAAAACTGTACCTTTTATCAGGTGATTCTTTTGCCTCTATTAATAATTTCCTTAATTGTTTCATCAAGTCCCCTGTGGCGACAGATGGCTTTTGCACCTTTTGAGGGAGAGAATTATTCGTCTCAACTTCAAGCAATATTTCATCTACTGATCTAGAATCATCATCGACAGGTTCATCATCGTCACTCAAAATATCATCATCTAGATCATTCGAAGCTGCCATATCTATGATTTCTTCTTCATGAGATCTTGGTCTTCTGTTGGAGAATATTGCACGAACTATTTGTAAAGATAAACCCGAAGTAGCGATAGAGAATAGGGTATCACCAACATTTGAAATCAAAGCAGTCATTAACGGAACAGCACCAATCGCCCATACGACAAAGAAAGGGCGACCTGCCGATGATAACGGGTGATAATCACCATATCCAATTGTTATAAGACAAAGGAAACAGAAATAAACAGCATCAAAATACCTCCAACCTTCACTGAAATGGAAAACTAATGCACCTAATAACCAAAAAGTAATGAAGATAATCAAAGTTAATAATGAACTAAATCGACTTCTTGATCTTTTCGCCTCTCTTCGAATGGATCGTATCAATTCAAAAGATTGTTCGAATGTTAGTTTCTTATTCTTCTTTATCAACTTATTATAAACTCTTTTCCTTTCTTTTTCCACTCTGTTCCAGAAATAAACAGGTTTGGAGGAGGATACAATAACACCTCTAATCATCGCAACGATTAAACCAAGAATAATAACACCAGTAAGCGAATAAAAAAGGGACATTCCTTTAGAAACATCTGTTTGTGGAGTTATATCACCCAACCCAATGGTTAATAGTGAAATTGTACAATAATATATAGCATTCCCAAATGAGATATTCATCAACTGGGAAAACATTGCAGCACCCCATAAAAACCAAACGGCAAGTATGAAAGTATATGCGATCAATCCTCTTTCATTAACTCTTAAATTATATTCAGGTGGGTATTTTCCTGATAAATATCCTGCAAAATTGACAATACAAGCCAATCCACAAAAAAAATATAAAATAACAGTCATGATGGCAAACCAAAACCCTTCAGACCTATCATAATTGGCTGATCCATCTTCCTTAAAATAATCGAAATGAGCCAATAATATAGCAATGGTCAACATTATAGCACCTCCACAAAAACAAATGATCGAAATGAATTGTGAAATCTTATAGTGCAATCTTTGACTGAAGTTTAGTATCAAACTGACATTAGCCATACATCCCATTGCCAATGATATCGCATTTAATGTAACCACGGGTACAGTATCTGATACGGAATCACCATTGGTGTCTAATCTCCATTTATCAACAAGAGCAGCAATAGAAATCATATTAGCCAAAGGTCCAAGACATGCGTTGAAAACTGGCAATTCACTAGAAACAAAGAACCAAAAACTGAAATAGAGATATGTTAGTAATTATAATAAGATGATTTGAGAAAGTTCAGATACATACATGAAGCTATTACTCCCTGGTTCGATATTCAAAACACCAATCTTTGATTTCTCCATAGCCAGAGTATCTTGGGGGATTCTTGAATCGATCTTTGTCAATTTCCTATGTACACCAAACTTCAATGAACTTCTTGGACTCGAAGTTTTAGGTGATCCGTTCTCATATTGGATATGTTCATTGCTATTGTTCAATTCAGCTTCTCCATCTTCATTGTCCTTCGGTGTTGTGGGTGAATACATCTCGTATTGCTGGTCATTGTCGGGTACGTTCTTGGGCATTATTATATGCGTTATATCTTCATGTTCCTATAATTATATGCCTTCAGTATTTTTAAGTTGTATACGTGAATATATATTGTCTTTCCCTTTGGTCTGTGTCGTTTTTCAATAGATGGTTGAAGCTCATCGGGTTTACATTTTTTACTGGCTCTCGAATCCCGAATCAAAACATCAACATATAAAAACTAATATTTTGAGGTTCAAATTATTATTTCAGCACTAATTTTATCTGAAAATTACACAAAGATCCAGAGAAAGCAAAAAAAGGGGTATGAAGTTCCTGGAAATAGTTGAAGGTTTTCCAAAAAAATGGACGAGTCCGGAGTCGAACCGGAGACCTTTCGCATGCTAAGCGAACGCGCTACCAACTACGCCACACGCCCTTTTTCATGTCAATTTAAATTTTTGAGCAAACCGCCAAAGTCAAGATTACGTAATATACTATGGTAGGTCCACTTCAGTATTTCATATTCAAACACTAATCAAATCTCCAAATTTCTATAGACAGGATGATTGATTATTATTGTTTTATGAAAGATCTTTGAAATTATATGAAGCGGGACATTTTCTCGGGAATTCAGGTAAACTGGTTATTCTTTCTAGCTGATCGTTCTTGAGTTTTGTATATATATCTGGTAACCGGAAATCTAATTTGATATGCTTCCTTATATGGAAGATATCAGGTTAAGTACCACCAATCACATAACATATCTGCTAATTTTCTCCTTTAGTCTTACTGAATTTGGAAGCACAGCTCGAAATGATTTAATTGGTGAGTCGTAAAAAATTGATTAAAAGCTGCCATTCTCATCGGTTCAAGCACTCAAATTTCCGAGAAGCCATCAACTTATCAGTTTGAAAACGTTTAGTCCATTGCAACAATTCTTCACTCTGTAAACCTCTTAGAGCTGATACCAAAATGACTGAGATAAACAAAGATGAAAGCAATCTCCGTGTCTTCTTTGTGAGACACGGTCAAACAAACCACAACATAGCCAAAATACTACAAGGACATCTGTACGTATTCAACGAGCCATTCTGTAAGATGAATCCTGAGATGAACTAACAGATCTTACTTTAGAAACACAAATTTGAATCAGGAAGGTATAGACCAGGCTCAATTAGCAGCTGATTTCTTCAAGGCCTTCCCAATTGATGCGATGTATTCCTCGGATCTTCAGCGTTGTGTCGATACCGCCAGTACAATTCATTCTAAATTGACCAACCAAGTAAAGATTGAATATAGTTCCAATTTAAGAGAAAGACATATGGGCGTTATAGAGGGAATGAAGATTTCTGATGCCATTGAATATGCTAAAAAGGATGGCAAGCCATCTTATAGAGAATATGGCGAAACGTCACATGAGCTTGTGGAAAGAGTTCAAAAAGAATTGAATAGAATCTTGGAACTGAATAAGGGGAATAGAAACATTCTAATATGTTCACATGGTGGTACAATTAGAACTATTTTGAAAATCTTGGGATTCAAAGAGGATCTTATTGTTTATAATACAAGTGTAACTACGGTGGATTTTGACAAGTTGGATTTCAACAAGTACAAGATTGTTAAAGTTGGTGATACTGGCCATTTGGGTGGTGATTTTAGAGTCACAGATACAAGAGTTAGATAGAGAATATATTGAAATTATCAAATGATGAAGAAATAGTAATGATATGGATATAGAAATACTCAAGAATTGATTGAAAGAGAAGTGAAGCATAATCATAATTAATGTGTAGAGGTATAGATAATCTTAGCCAATTCAATAGCACGTTCCTCTTCATATCTTGGAGTGATCACCTGGATAGTAACTGGCATACCATCATATAAATCTGGATTATAACGCTCTTTGGTCTCCTTATCAAAATCATTCAAAGGTTCATAATCCAAAAATTTATCAGTCTTCTTATCAACATGTGTGATTGGAACAATTGCTGAAGGATAGTCCAGATAATTCAAAGGATATGTATAAGAACAGAAATAAGATCTAGTTTCACCGGCTGGAAAAGAGGCAGATTCCCATGTTGGCATGATCCAAGCATCAACTGGTCTTCCGGTACTTGTCTTAGCTTGGGTGCTTAACCAATAATTATCATATTTTCCCTGTGTTTTGAATTTCAATTCGGCCTGTTTCCAATGCTCAGTAGTGGACAGTTCAGGTGGATCAACATCTAATCTTAATAATTGTGGGATTGTAGGCTCACCTGAAAGTTTACACGTAGACAATATCTCCTTCATACCATCAGATGCGAAAACCTTATCCAAATTGTTCTTGATCTCTTCTGTACTGACAGGAGGCTCCCACTCGATGATCTCATGGCCTTGCGCCTTCAAAGCTGCAACAGTCTCATCAACGGCTCTTTGAACAGGAGGATGTGGAGTGATGTATCCATTAGTTTTAAAAACACCAAACGCCAATTTCTTTGGGGCCTCATAATCAGTCCATGGAATCTTTGGACATTTTGGATCTCTCAGCCATGGTTTCCCCTCCAAGATCACTTGAATGAAATATTTCAAATCTTCCAAACTTCTTGAACTAGGACCAATGACACTTGGAACAACTGGTTGAAAGGCCATTGAGTTTTCAACTTTAGCGTATGGTAATCTTCCCGTAGTTGGTCTAATAGCAAACAATCCCTGGAAGGCAGCAGGAACCCTAATACTACCACCAATATCAGTAGAAAACCCAATTAATCCACCTTCAATACCAATCAGTGAGCTTTCACCACCTGAGGAACCACCAGGGGACAGCTTTTTATTGAATGCATTCAAAGTTTGTCCATAAATATTGGAAAAAGTGTCCACTGCCATCATTGCCATTGGCACTGTAGTCTTGACATAAAATACGGAACCAGCCTTGTATAGAATGGAAGCAATCAGAGACTCATCTTCCTTAGTTTTCGGTTTGTTTAACTTACCAACATATCCAATTGCGGAATCTATCCCTTCCAAATTGATTTGATCTTTCAACGAGATTGGAATACCGTGTAATGGACCAACAGGGCTGCCAGTCTTTTCCAAAATATCATCCAATTCTTTAGCCCTATCCAATGCTTTATCGAAAAAGATCTCAGCACAACAATTGATCACTTGATGAGCTAATGCAGCTCTATGACAAAAAGCTTTTGTCACTTCATATGAAGTCAATGATTTGCTTAGGATCTTATCACGAAGTTGTAACAAAGTTTGGGAGGTTATGGCCTTTTCTTCCTCTGGTAATAGCTCATCTAGGTACAACTTTGGGTTCTGTTTAGACTCATCAACTTCAATGATCCACTCATTCGGAATCTTTGCAAGAACAGCTTCTCTCTTAGCCTTGGCTGTAGCTTCCCACGACATGATGCTTAGAACAATGGATGGTTGATTTGATTATAAACAATTGAGGTCAACTGATAATTTTAGATCAAGCAGCGGTGTTTTGAGCATTATATATACAAAGGTACCTTTACTAATAGACGGGGATCATTAATAGACTTTCTTAGGTAATGTCTTATCAGTCCAAGATTTTGCGGATTTTGGGGTTCTCGAATTTCTCAAGAATTATTTAGTATGGCGTTGATAAGATGGAAGTAGTTCTCCGCCGCTATGAACCCCGGCAGGAGCTCAATTTGTTATTGTGAGAATTTAGTGAAGATAGTTCTGAGAGTAGTTAAGTACACAGATGCAGGTCCGCTTCTTTTGTTGGGTCCATCCAGCTTCTACTAATTATGTCCCAGGTAATCCTTGAAAGACTTGCAGTTAACAAAGGGATAAACACACTTTAGCTTCCAAGACTTTAGCAGAAATACATTATGTGACTCTTCAAATTTGTAACTGGTCAGCCGGTTCGTAGTAACCCACATATCTTAATTGACTTAAGAGCTCAGGGTTATCTGAATGGCGATGGTGTCAAAGTGTCACGTATCTCGAATCTAGAAGACAATAGGCCTCAATGCTGCACTTAGAGGTGATAATTTTGATACCCAAGAGTCTGCAATCGTAAACATCATAGACTTTCTAAGCGGCACTTAATTTACCATCTCGTGTGCTTACTGTCGTTCTACTATCTTATTTCACTATATATCTTACGTCAGTAATCTGTGAGCTGCGTACGCTTTTGAATATCTCATGATTTTATAAATCAAAAGTGTAAGCTTTGTCGCCATAAATGCGTTGAAATCCCCTTCTCACAACCAATCCTAATTGCCTGTAATACGACAAGGTGTAGCGATAATGCGGTTTCTTCTTCTCTTGAGATAAAGAACGATCATAAACTTCTCTTGTAGTCTGAGCATCCAAATATCTAGCCTGTAACGAGTATGAGAATGGGACTAATGCTAAATCACCAAATGATAACATGAATCCAAACCCATCAGTTGTGTGGAAGGTAGTGAAGATCCTTAAAATCTTGGTAATTGAGCCCCGTTCTTAGAAGACACCAAGTTTTCCAAAGTAGTTGAGAGCTCTGAAATGGAAGAGCTTTTGATGGTGACTCTATTATAAACATCTTGAGTAAAGTAGAAATCGACACTTTGATAAGCATAAACCAGTTATACGTTTAACAATCAGTGATGATGTTGGACTTATAGAGATGATACTCTATTATTAATTGAATAAAATTAATTGTCAACTTCAATGGCGAGGATCGCACAGGGGTATGAGCATGTTGGTATGGAATAGTTCTTCCTATAAGGCGCCTGGCCAGTAGTGAGTCTTTCATTTTGTGGTCCCCGTCCTGGTCTTCATCATCTAATGACAATATGGATGTCTTATTCAAGATCAATTCATCATCTTTAGCAAGTGGCTTCTTAGAAGGTGTGCTTCGTTGGAAATGTTGGTCATTACTATCTAACGACAGGTTACCAAGCATACTATCCATCATTCAGTGACTCAGTGCACCTCGTTGTGAAGAACAAAAAGACTTCAGAACAACCGACACAAGACGCTAAGTAATAATCTATTTAAGCAAAGAAGAGAAAGTTTCTTTACTATACTACCCTATGAAATCCGTTGGATCTGTACCATAACCAGATACAATCCTAGAGACAGAACAACAATCATCTATTTCATGAAAACTACCAACTGAACTCATTCAAAATTTAGGGATACAAACTACAAAGGCCACAGACTTACCTAGATCAAGATGTCATCATTACCTTCATAGACTTAATCGCATTATTGAATTAGCGCCGCACCATAATAGCTTAATACAATGACTGAAGAGATTAAAGTCTTACTCCAAGACACATCAGGATTCAGATTCGTTGACTTCATCAACACCTTCAGACACACCTTCAACTGAAATTACTTCATTACGATTATAGCGAACTCGTACCAGCATGCTGCTTCGGCTGATTTGTTTGATCCAACTACATCCTTTAAATTCCCAGTCCCACTTCTAAAACATTAACATCAACGGGATCGGAACTCCATTTTTATGATCACCACACCAAGAAGTTAAAGTTTAAAAATACAAGAATCATATAGGTTAAAATTTCAAGAAACATTACAATTCAATATCTTCATCACATTCAAGAGTAAACTTTCAATTATCGAATTAATGTTTTAGATCTCATCAATTTTGTAAAGTAGTTCAAATCGGAGTTTTTTTTTTATAGCTGTAGTTTTGTCTAATCTGCGATGAAAAGTACGATATAGTTAACATATTCGAGCTCAACTTCTAGACTTCAAGCTCTTTGGTGAAAATTGATCTTCCAGTATATGTTTATGTGATAATGTGACCGTTATTTGTTGCAACCTCCCTCTCCTGTCTGTCCAATTGTGACGGGAAAGTAAGGCTCGCCCGGGATTTGTTCCCGATGGAGTAAGCGCGACATCTGATAAGCTCCCCCAGTATAAACGAAGTTGCAATCATGATAGGGTTTATCTCACTATGTGAGTCAATGCTTTTGGAATGGTATAAGTTACTTCAATTATCACCTTACTCGTCGCTTGTTTGATCGTAATTTTCAGAGGCTGCAGTGGTTGAAGATGACTTGGGAAGATATTGCAAAAGCCAAAAGAGAGTCTGTTCGATCCAAGATCCCAAAGGAGTGGATCATTGAAGTTGATGGGACAAAAACTAATTCAAAGGAATACTTGGATTCCTTACTACCAGAGGATGAAAAACTCATCACATCCCAGACATTATTACAACTTCGCGACAAGATCCTAGACAACTCATTGACTTCGTACCAAATTACAAAGGCATTTTGTCATAGAGCTGCATTAGCACACCAGGTTATCAATTGTTGTTCAGAAATCTTTTTCGATAAGGCATTGACAAGGGCCAAGGAGTTAGATGATATCTTCAAGAGAACCGGTGAGCCAGTTGGTTTGCTTCATGGTCTTCCAATTTCGTTGAAAGATCAGATCAATTTAGAAGGGCTGGACACTGGGATGGGATACATTGCTCACTTGAATAAGCCGAAAACCAAAGAAGACGAGTCGATTATTGGGAAAATATTGTATGAGCAGGGAGCAGTATTCTATGTGAAAACTACTGTCCCAATGGCCATGATGGCACCAGACACCAATTCGAACATTTATGGACAAACAGTCAACGCATTCAATAAAAACTTGTCAGCTGGTGGCTCTTCAGGCGGTGAAAGTTCTCTAATTGGTATTCAGGGTGGATTGATTGGTCTCTCGACTGATATTGGCGGTAGTATTAGAATTCCAGCTTCATTTCATGGATTGTTCGCAATAAGACCAACTTCTGGAAGATTGCCCTACGCAAAAGTTCAAAACTCAATGGCTTTTCAACCGATAGTTCCAAGTGTTATCGGTCCAAGTGCTAGAGATATCGATGATTTGAAGTATTTTGTGAAATTGATTTTGGATTCCAAACCATGGTTGAGAGATCCAAAGTGTCCAAAAATTCCATGGACAGACTATGAAACACCTAAGAAGTTAAGTTTTGGTGTGTTTAAAAACAATGGATTTATTACACCGCATCCTCCGGTGCAGAGGGCCATTGATGAAGTGGTAGCTGGCCTGAAAGCTGAAGGTCACGAGGTTATTGAGTGGGATCCTCCAGTCAAAAGTAGTGAAATCAAGGACAACCTCGATCAAATATTTGGTGCCGATGGATTTAACGAGATTTTGGGGACTTGTGAATTGTCTGGCGAACCACCAATTAAGCAGATGGTTAGACTATTGAAAAGACCATCTGAGTTGACTGCAACACAGCATTGGAAACAAGGTGAAATTAAATTCAATTCACAGTTGAAATATGATGCTTACTGGCAAAGCACTACTGATAAAACATCTACAGGAAGACCAGTTGATGCATGGATCACCCCAGTGTGGGAATCGGCATCATACCCAGTCGGCGAAACAAGACAATATCGCTGCTCATACACATATCCAGTCAATTATCTAGATTATCCTTCCGTTGTTGTTCCAATAACGCATGTTGATAAATCTCTTGACCACCCCTTGGAGTATGAACCTTTCAATGAATATGACCAAGAGACAAAGGAGTTATACGACCCTGAGTTGTTCGATAAAATGCCTGTTTGCATCCAGGTTGTAGCTCCTAGATATGAAGAAGAAAGAGCCATTGAATTAGCTAAAGTGATTCATACAGTTACGCATTAGAGTTGGGAGAGTTAATAGATGAAAAAGTTTGGTATTTTCTTAACAAATTGTAGAATTCGGTGTCTCAAATTTAAATCCCGAGTTGAGAAAAATATTGTTCAGGTTTTGATACTTTCTTTCTAAAGAACATCAACGAAAGTAAAACCAGTTTTGAGTTGATCATCTATTGTATCTGGCTTTACAAAATCCACTTCTGGAGCGGATCTATTGCAAGCCAAATCTTGCCCGACGGCTAAATTCACCAATCCAGTAAACGCGTCCCTTAGATAAGGAACCTCAAAGTTGAAGATTCCCCAGTGCATTATTGTCTGAAGATATGGATAATCAATAAGCCAACTGAGATTAAAAGCCATGATATTCTCCTATTCTCCTACTCTGCTCCACTCTGACTAAGGTCAATTGATACCGGTAGCTACAAATACCATGTCCTGGGAACAAACTGCCAAAGCTAAGAGGAATTCCGTTCATTCAAACATTCCAAAAGAATGGGTCATAGATGTTGATGAATCCAAGCAAAACCCAAAGAAATACTTGGATGAGTTGTTACCAGAGGAGGAGAAAAAGATAACATCATCAACCCTGTTGGATCTCAAAGAGAAGATCCTTCAAGGAAAATTGACATCGTATGAAATCACCAAAGCTTTTTGTCACAGAGCTGCTTTAGCTCATCAAGTCATCAATTGTTGTTCAGAAATCTTTTTCGATAAGGCATTGACAAGAGCAAAGGAACTAGATGAAGAATTTGCCAAAACTGGTAAACTTGTTGGTCCTTTGCATGGGATTCCGATCTCTTTGAAAGATCAGGTAAATTTGGAAGGTATAGATACGGGGATTGGTTATATTGCAAACTTGAACAAACCAAAAACTAAAAACGAGGAATCGGTTATTGCTCAGATTTTACTAGATGCTGGTGCAGTTTTCTATGTGAAAACCACTGTCCCAATAGCTATGATGGCTCCTGATACATTATCAAATATTTATGGACAGACATTGAATGCATTCAACAGAAAATTATCACCAGGTGGCTCTTCAGGTGGTGAAAGTTCATTGATTGGGATTGAAGGAAGCTTGATTGGACTTTCCACAGATTTGGGAGGCAGTATTAGAATCCCTGCTGCATTCCAAGGTTTATTTGCTATTAGACCAACTACTGGGAGATTACCATATGCTAAAGTTGAGAATTCAATGGCGTTCCAGCCAATTGTTCCAAGTGTTATTGGCCCAAGCGCTAGAAGCTTAGACGATTTGAAGTATTTCGTCAAGGTGATTCTGGATGCAAAACCTTGGCTTAGAGACCCAAAGACCCCAAAACTTCCTTGGACTGAATATGAAGCTCCAAAAAAGCTATCTTTTGAAGTATTCAAAAATAACGGTTTTATTACTCCTCATCCACCTGTGCAAAGGGCTGTTGATGAGACTGTTGCAGCTTTGAAGGCACAAGGACATGAGATCATAGAGTGGGAGCCTCCTGTAGCTACTCTTGAAATCAAGATGAATATTGATAAAGTGTTCTCAGCAGATGGTATGAAAGAAATTTTGTCCACATGTGCCATCTCTGGAGAACCACCCTTGAAGCAATTGAAAAGATTAGGAACGATGCCTGAAGAAATCAGTGCATCTGAGAACTGGAAGCAAGGTGAATTGAAGTTCAAAATTCAATTGAAATATGACCAATATTGGCAAAGCACCATTGAGAAGACAACCACAGGGAGACCAGTTGATGCATGGATCACTCCGACTTGGGAATCAACCTCATATCTTGCTGGTGTTGCTAAACCATATCGCGCGTCATATACCAATCCTCTTAATTACTTAGACTATACATCGGTTGTTGTGCCAATTACCTTTGCTAACAAAACCATTGACAAACCTTTGCAATACGAGCCATTAAATGAATTCGATCAAGAAATAAAGGAAACGTATGACCCTGATTTGTTCGATGGGATGCCTGTCACTGTTCAAGTTATTACTCCTAGGTATGAAGAAGAGAGAGCAATTGAGTTGGCGAAAATTATTTATGAGTCTACTCACTACTAGTAAGACGTAGCCAATCCGTTATAATTTTTTTCTTAGGCCTGTAACTTTGATGATTAGTGTGAATTATCTAAAGCGTTGTTTGCAATATATAGATGTGAGAGCGGAGTTGTCTTATTGTAGAGTTATTGATCAAATTAGATGATACCCTGAAAAATTCGACATCGGTAGTAAGATATCTCAAGTCATGAATCTTGATAACAACCTCAATCTGTAGTTTCACAATTACTGTGATAAGTTCATTAATAATCAATGCTCCTTTGTATATTCAAACAGTAGTAAACGTTTATGGCAGTTTAAACGTTTTGAGGCTTTTCGACCCGATTTAGCGATCTCAATAGATAAGGATATTAGAGTTCCCCAGTGCGTCGCTGTTAATCACACTCAACCTCAAGAACCTATAAAGGATACAGGACCCCTTTTCCTCGGTCAATTAACTCCATCGTTTAAGAATAGTGTGTCAGAATGACGTGGGAAGACATTGCTAAAGGTAAAAGGGAGTCTGTTCTCTCCAATATCCCTAAGGAGTGGATCATTGATGTGGACGAAGATGAGTTGAACCCGAAAAAGTATTTAGATAAACTACTACCAGAGGATGAAAAAGAGATCACTTCTCAAAATCTTCTGGATCTTCGTGGAAAGATTTTAGAAGGTTCATTGACATCTTATAAGATCACGAAGGCCTTCTGTCATAGGTCTGCTTTAGCTCACCAGGTCATTAACTGTTGTTCAGAGATCTTCTTCGAAAAAGCACTAGCCAGAGCAAAGGAATTGGACGATTATTTTGCCAAAACTGGAGAGACAGTTGGACCACTTCATGGTCTTCCTATATCATTGAAAGACCAAGTAAATCTGGAGGGAATCGATAGTGGTATCGGATACATTGCCAATGTCAACAAACCAAAAACTAAAGAGGAAGAATCAATCATTGCCCAAATCCTCTTCAATGCCGGTGCTGTCTTCTACATCAAGACCACCGTTCCAATGGCGATGATGGCAGGTGATACCTATACGAACATTTATGGACAGACATACAACGCTCATAATAAGAAGTTATCACCAGGTGGATCTTCTGGTGGTGAAAGTTCACTTATAGCTACCGAAGGTGGTTTGATCGGGTTGTCAACCGATATCGGTGGGAGTATTAGACTTCCAGCAGCTTTTAATGGTTTATTCGCAATCAGGCCAACAACTGGGAGATTACCATATGCTAAAGTTGAGAACTCTATGGCTTTCCAACCAATTGTTCCAAGTGTTATTGGTCCAAGCGCTAGAAGCTTAGACGATTTGAAGTATTTCGTTAAAGTGATCTTGGATGCTAAACCCTGGTTAAGAGATGCAAAATGTCCAAAAATTCCATGGACTGATTATGAGACTCCAAAGAAATTAGCTTTTGGTGTGATGAAGCATAATGGGTATATCACACCTACTCCTCCTGTACAAAGATCGATCCATGAGACAATTAAAGCCTTAAAGGCACAGGGCCATGAAGTCATTGAGTGGGACCCTCCGGTTAGCACAGAGGAGATGAAAGACAATATTGAAGAAATTTTTGGTGCTGATGGGTTAAAAGAGATTGAATCTACTTGCGCAATTTCCGGTGAACCATTAATCAGCCAATTGGTTAAACCAGATCATGAGCTTTCGGAATTGAGTGTAACTGAACATTGGAAACAAGCTGAATTAAAATTCAAGACCCAATTGAAATATGATGAGTATTGGCTAGGCACCGAGTCCCTAACAAGTACAGGGAGACCAGTTGATGGCTGGATCTCACCGACTTGGGAATACACTTCTTATCCAGTAGGCCTGGTTCTTCCATATCTTGGATCATATACCATGCCTTTAAATTATTTGGACTATCCGGTTGTTGTGGTTCCAATAACTAAAGCTGATAAATCTATTGATAGGCCATTAACTTATGAGCCACTCAACAAACACGATAAAAACGCACAAGAACTGTATGATCCAGAATTGTATGACGGGATGCCTGTTACTATTCAAATTGTGACACCTCGTTTTGAAGAAGAGAGAGCCATCGAATTAGCCAGAGTAATCCATGCAGCAACTCACTGAGGAACCCCCTTCTTTTTTTTAGCTAGAATTTCTCCTTAGAATATAACCCTTTTTCGATATTTTAGTAGATAATACAGCATATTAGTCTCATTTGAGGTAGTTTAGCCCGTAAAATCGGAGTTTTATTGTTGAGACGTTTCGTATTATACCCAACGACCGGGACACAATTCAGACTGCAGAAACAAATCTCAACAAATAGAAAACCTCAACAACCTAAAATTGACACAATTTTGGTAGAAATCTTCAGCCACGTTGAGATCTGAGGATATTTGAGGGATACCCAGTTTACTGATGGGTCAGTGAACGTTGGAAGAGTTGGTGGAACTTGAACTAAGATGTTCAGCACCAACAGGAACTCAAACTCCCAACCAATTCAATGGAAGCTAAGATCACCGAGGAATTGAGCACAAGCACTTGTTGGTTTAGTACATAGGCTTCACCTATAAAAGGGAAAAGACTTCGTCGTCTTCATGGATAATGTTCTTCATGTCCAGTACACAAATATCAAGATCCAACCATGTCCTGGGAATCAATCGCTAAAACCAAGAGAGAATCTGTCCGTTCTAATATTCCAAAAGAATGGATCATTAAAGTTGATCAAACGAAACAGAATGCTAAAGAGTACTTGGATACATTGTTGCCCGAGGAAGAGAAGCAAATTACTTCAAAGACTTTGATTCAACTACGTGAACAAATACTTGATGGTTCCCTCACCTCTTACAAAATCACCCAAGCGTTCTGCCATAGAGCTGCCCTTGCTCACCAGGTTATCAATTGTTGCTCTGAGATATTCTTTGATAGGGCCCTTGAAAGAGCTCAAGAATTAGATGAAGCATTTGCCAAAACTGGTAAACTTGTTGGTCCATTACATGGGATCCCAATCTCTTTGAAAGATCAAGTTAACTTGGAAGGTATTGATACAGGTATGGGGTTCGTCGCTACTGTCAACAAACCTAAAACAAAAGACCAGGAATCCATTATCGCTCAAATCTTACATGATTCTGGTGCTATATTTTATGTCAAGACTACTGTTCCAATGGCAATGCTTGCTGGTGACACGTTTTCAAACGTCTATGGTCAAACGCTCAATGCATTCAACAAGAACTTATCTCCAGGTGGTTCTTCTGGAGGTGAAGCCTCCTTGATTGGTATTGAAGGCAGTTTACTAGGCGTTGGCACTGACTTGGGTGGAAGTATCAGACTCCCATCAGCTTATCACGGGTTGTTTGGTTTAAGACCAACTATTGGCAGATTACCATACACTCGGGTCTCAAACGTGATGTCATTCCAACCGGTTAACCCAAGTGTTATAGGTCCAATTGCAAGAGATATTGACGATTTAAAACTTTTTGTTAAGACCATTTTGCAAAGCGAGCCATGGTTGAAAGATCCTAAATGTCCAAGGATTGAATGGAAAGAATATGAACCTCCCCAGAAACTTTCTTTTGGTGTGCTAAAACATAATGAATTTATTACACCGCATCCCCCAGTGCAAAGAGCTCTAGATGAAACAATTGCAGGGTTGAAAGCTCAAGGTCATGAAATTATTGAATGGGAATCACCAGTTAGTTTTGCGGAGATGCACACCAATCTACTAAAGGTATTTGTTGCTGATGGGCTGCAAGAGATTGACGAGATTTGTGCTCTTTCAGGTGAACCTCCAATCAAGCAACTGATGAGACCTGATACTCCTCTTCCTGAACTTGGAGTCAGGGAGCATTGGAAACAAGCAGAGCTGAAGTTCAATACACAACTGAAATACGATACCTATTGGCAAAGCACTGTTAACAAGACCTCAACTGGGAGACCTGTTGACGGTTGGATTATTCCAGGCTGGGAGTACACATCATACCCGGCAGGTATGTCTATCCCTTATGGTGGATCGTACACTTTACCTCTGAGCTATTTAGATTATCCAACAATGGTGGTCCCAATTACTCATGTTGACAAGAATATTGAAAAACCAATAACTGATAAACCAATCAGTACTTTTGATCAAGATTCTCAACAGCTTTATGATCCAGAGTTATATCATGGAATGCCTGTAACCATTCAAGTGATTACCCCTAGATATGAAGAGGAAAGAGTTATTGAACTTGCTAAGATCATTCACTCCGCAACCCATTAATTCAAGGACTCAGATATTACAGGCAAATAATACAAAAAAGTAAACACATCATGATTCTTCAAAACTACGACTTTGTAGAAAGCGAATTTGACATTGTTTTATTCACTTCTTCTTTCTAGCCAATAAGCCACTAATCATATCAGTAACAGGAGTCTCTGTGTTTTTCTTCCCTCTTGCACCTCTTGCAGAGGCTCTAGCTGAGCCTGTTTCCCCTCTTGCTCTGCCCCTGCCACGACCTCTTGTGGTTTTTCTTGGTGGTGATGGCGTCTTAATAACTTGAACATCATCATCATCATCATCGTCATTCGAATTAATAACTTGAACGTTTCCTGCTCCATCATTATCATCATCATCATCCGAAATATTGTTATTCATAGGATTGAATTCGTCATCGTCGTCATTATCAGAACTTACGACTGTTTTGTATGATTTTTTAGTGGCTGTTGATCTTTTGGTTTGCCTTGGTTTCGGAGCTGGCTCGTCCTCAGCGTCCAGATCTAAATCTTCATCGGAATCAACAATGAAATCATCCGATTTAGCATTTTTCTTCCCTCCCTTTGAGACGGTAGCAGCTTTCTTTGAGCTAGGTCCCGAAGTCCCTTCTCTTGAGCCACCTTCTGGGGTATTGATGCCTTTCTCTTTCTTTATTTTCTTCAAAATACTTTTAATATCATCATCAAAATTTAAATTATTGTTTTGCATGAATTGTTTCACTTCATTTGCCATTTCAGAGTCCACAAATTCTTTCAATGCACTCTTATCTTCTTTATCAACGAATTGTCTAATAGCATCATTCAAACCCTTTTCTGGTAATAATGATAATTCAGCCTCTTTCAGGAAATCGTTAATCAGATTCTCCACATGAACCGTCTCAGGACCTTCATCATCATTGGAGTTACTGGATAGTGATATTTTTCCTATTCTAGGATTTAGCCCATTGGGGTTCTTGTCCTTTTTATGGAATTGTACAACGGAATTGACATTAGCAACTTTGCCAACAAATCTATTACTAAATCTTCTTGGATTTTCCACCTCATATCCACCAGAATAATCAACACGAAGTCTAATCAAAGGTAATGGTGTAGATTCTTCATCTGGGTTTTCAGCTTTGAAATCATCATTAGCGTCTTTAATCAAATTCTCCACTTTCCCAATAAGATACTGTGTTACTTCATTTTTATAAGCTAGACCTGGTCTAACTCCTTGACATTTGGATAAGGAAATCTCCAGCATATGGAAAGGTCGTACTGTTTTCAATTTAATAGGTTCCAAACTATAATCCTTTTGATTGACATTCAATATGAAAACTTTTTTCTCAATAGCTTCACCTTCGCATAATGAAGTTGCCACTGATGAGCCTGGTTGTAAAGTTTCAAACCCCATAGCGACATTGGGCACAGTATATGGGATACATTCATGTTCATGTCCCCAGATTACCAAATCAAGGAAGCTCGGGAGGAAATGTTCAGGTAAATATGCTGTATTTGTATGAGCTGTATGATTTTGATGAACACACATCAAGTTGAACCATTCATCAGTTTGAACAGATGGTAAACTAAATCTGACTTTCCCATCTCTGAAAGTCTTGAATAATCTTTCATCTCTAACGCTTGCCATACCAAATAAGGATAATTTTGTTAATCCCTTTTGTAATAATAATGGAGTAATATTGATATCATCACTTTGTGTAACTCTACCAAAATGGTTAATCAACCCACTAACGTTCAACAAATCTAATGGAGATAATAACCCTTGACCAGAGGCGTCATCATGGTTACCACTTATACTAAACACTGGAATGGATATGTTCAAATTTGGATCCTCATAATTGACACTATTAAACCCATCATCAAATACTAGAGATGGATCACTAAGCAATTCCAATTCACAAGGCCTATCACCAAAGCAGGTCCTTCTCAAAGTTTTCATTACATGGTATAGGGATTTCTTTGATGGCTTATTGATATGGAAAAGATCACCTCCTTGTAAAACCATATCTACATCGTGATCTCTTGCAATGTACATGATTTCTTCAAATGTCTTCCAGGCATCATCACCTCGTACAGGATCGTTTTCATTATAACCAACATGATTATCCGTCGTTATTAGGATCCTTATCGTGTCTGGTCCAGCTTTTATTGGACTAACTTGGGGCATTCTGGTCAAAATGACTCAATTGAGTTGATTAAAATCCCCAAAATATCTTCTGCCATAGTTAAATGTTGATCTATTGACTTTTCAGTAACCGTGCGCGCTATTTTGAATTTTTCGCGAAGGATAAGCTCACTTTGATAGTTAAAAGTTGATGAGGAAAGACCACAAACTATAGTTTTATCCTTGGGAAATATCAATCTTCCTGATTATGTATGATATTTTCAATGTGTAGGAATTCTAAGAGCTCTTTACGATCTCGAGAAATGGATCCTTACAAGTGATTATGGCCTTATCTATTCGATCAGCATTGATCCGAACTACAATCAGCTTCGAAGTTGAACGATTTGACAAGCTTTCCAAGCTCAACAAGTCACTAAATCACAAAAGAATAGGCTTTACATATAATCTACAATATTGCCCTTTCCCAATAAACTGAATATTAAACGTATCTTCATATTATGACTATAAGAAAAACCAAATCACTATAAAACAAGAAGGAAACACATCATATATTACTTTCCTTTGATTAAAATTAACTTGATCCTTAATCTTTATGCATTGTTGTTTTTGTTTGTTGAAATCTATTTTCTTAATGTTATTTCCTCGTTGTTCAAACCCATACCAAATATATATATATATATGTATAACCCAATTATGTGCACAGAGTCTTGACTCAACCAAGAACTCTTAGCAGCTAGGCAATAATTTATTCAGCATCAGCAACTGGAGCAGCTGAGGCCTTTTTGTGGGCAGCATCGGCAGCTCTTTTCTTCAACAAGGTGTTTCTGATAGGACTGTCAAGGGCGAACTTGTACAAGATTGCACCACCGGCAGTAAAGAACCCAGTGATACCAACAAAGTAAATAGCCCATTTAACAGCAGCTTGTTTACCAGCTGGGGCAGCACTTAAAGCGACACGAGAGTGGGAGAATGATCTGATGGCAGTTGGGAACATTTTGAGATTGTGGGGATACTAGAGACTAAGAGATCGGGCTTTGGAGAGATCGAACGACTGGTGTCTTGATATAAAGTCAGGCCATCAAATTTCGAAATGTTTAAAGCTTTTGAATTTGTCAAATTTTTATAATCAAAATTTAATTGGCAGAAACCGTCGACTTCCCGATTTGGAAGTTAAACAGAACATACCAGTGTATATAAATATATATGACCAAATGGAGTAATATTCCTATTCAGGCTATTTGAAATAATCTTCTTATTTTTCAAGTTTTAAAGAGTCCCTAAATTCATAATTAAGGATTTAATACCCATTGCCATTGTTCTAATCTACTATCAAATTGAAGGCCACCGACTAAGATGAATTCAATGATAACCAGAGCCACTACACAGACACTCTGGAGACAGGCCACACCAGCCGTCGCCAAGACCACCGCTTCCCTGGCATTTAGATCATCCTTTTACATCCCATCATCTCCATCAAAGATAACATCAATTAGATTTCAATCTTCATCCCCTTTAGTTAAAGCTACACAAATCTCACAAGAAATCCGTGAAAAATTAGGCCAAGAAGCACCAGCAAAGATCTATTCATATGAAGATATTAAAAATCTGGTTACAAATCCAGATCCTTCTAAAATCCTTGTTGATGTACGTGAACCAAATGAAGTTGCTCAATATTCAATTCCAACTTCGATAAATATTCCATATAAATCTACACCAGGTGCATTGGACTTAACAAATGAAGATTTTGAAGATGTTTTCAAATTTGAAAAACCAAGTAAGGATAAAGAATTGATCTTTTACTGTCTAGCAGGTGTTAGATCAACAGCAGCCACAGAATTAGCTCAAATGTTTGGTTATGAGAAAGTTGGGAATTATACTGGAAGTATTGAAGACTGGGTCAAACGTGAAGGTATTGATTTGAAAAACCCAGATACTATCAAGAAATAAATTAATTTCATATAAGCTTAGCGCTACACACATATACCACTCCTTCTTTTGAACGGTTCTATATATATATTACAAAAGAAGTTAATGTCTATAATTTAACATTTTGCAGCACACAAGATTTTAATAAAACATGATTTGAATACATATTGTAAAACTAATTCTTTGGACGATTGAATTCCAATTGTTTGAATTCTTTCCCCAATCTTCTTTTCCTTTTCCTTTCGACAACTTTTTCCCTTTGTGATGACTTCATATTTTCAAATTTATGCTTCTGAATGATCTTTCGTTGTTCACTCTTCTTTAAATAATATTTCCCACCATTTGTACCTTTATTATCTTCCTTATATTGTTTCAATACTTGTTGTTGCATATCTTTATTCTTTAAAGAGTCTAATCTTGATCTTAATGATTTGGATTGATATTCTAAATCTTCAATTTCTTTATAACTCATCTTATTCTTCAATTTAGAATTTTTCAGTATGGAATCGATTTGTTTAATTTCATTCTCTCTATATTCATCCAAAAACTTGTAATCTTTACGAATCTTGTTTAAATCAGCCTTCCCCAATGCTGCATCAAATCTAATATCCTTATATATAGATTTATATTTTGGATTATCCAACCCTGGAATCGATCTTATCTTTGGAACTCGTTTCTTAGATGATGCTTCAGTTGGTGCATGCTTCCCTCTTTTCTTCTCATCTCTTTCATTAGACCCCCCTCTTCTACCACCACGATAATCTTCTGTTTCACTATCGTCCTCTTGATCGAAAAATCCACCATCACTTTCATCCTCACTATCATTATACCTCGTTTCTTTCACGGTTACTGACTGTGGTTTCTTCTGTTTCAACTTCTCTTTCTTACCATTGTGATTTATTTTAACGCTCTGTTTCTTCTCAGCTCTATCTTCATTAGCCAACTGATCTTGTGCATTCTTTAAAGCCCCAAACGACAATTTCCCAAAATCATCATCTCCTTCACTTTCATCAACATTCCCAGCATCGTTCCGTAGAATATCCTCTAATTCATCAGCCTCAATATCAGAATCATCATAAACTGGTCTAGGTCTACCCATCTTTACTAAATTTGTCTGTTCATAAAAATGTGACAAAATTGTGTTCAACTTTTGATAAGTAAATTTTTTTGAGCTCATCTCAAAATTCCCGGTGGGGACACTACTCAACACAACAGTAATTTACTACAACTACAATTAGAATATATTAATACAAGACAAAAGAGCATTTGATATTCCTTCTTGAACTTCTTGAAGTGTTCTGAGATTGATAAAGTGATATAACTCTAGCAACTTCATTACGGAGATTATTCCATAAATTTCATCCCTACATAAGACCCCCCATTTTAAAACCTCATATGTACAAGCTTTCCATTTCTATTATACAAACACATCATTCTCATTATATGCTATTATGCTGTTAAGTGAAGCACAAACCTATTTTTCAATATTTTCCTTGAATTGTAATTTTCTTGAATGACGATCGAAAAATTCAGATATTTCTTGCATTGTTCCCTCTGATGGATCGAATTCTAATGATTGTTTATCCTCTGTTGAGAATTTTGTTAGTATCCTTTCTGATTTTCATTGAAATCATAAGCCCAAGGAAAGATTTCATAGTTCTTATTTGACTTCATTATTCATACATACTAAATGTCACTTTTATGAATGGAGCAGTTTTGGAATTTGGAGGCAATAATTCATGGCTCACAGAACAGGAACCTCTCAAAGTTGGTGGTATCTGTGTTAAGAACAATCTGGCGTTTTTACCTATGTATCCCGTTAGTTTACATGTCCGCATCTCACATTGTATCATTATTGATCTTATGATCCAGAATACTTACCACCTTTATCTATAGGATTGAACTTTAGGGCAACTTTTGAAAAGAATTTTGTAATCATTATGTGAATATTCCTTTACGGCAAAAACGAAAGCAACAGAACAATAAACCCCTGTTCGAACTAATTGGAATATTTCAACTCTTTTCCAACTCTTTGACGTTGATTTTCCAATACAATTTTGGTTTTCTTATGGTTTGAAAAAAGTTCACATTCGCGGAATGTCCCCAGTTTACCCGCAAATCCAGTATACATAGCTACAAATAAATTGAACCAAACTACATAAAATTTTAATATAGAACCCCATTCAGATCATAGTTCATCATGTTCTATAGCTGATGACTTCTTTGTCTTCGATTTTTTAGATTTTTTGCTCACTTTCTCACCCTTTTGCACCTTGCTCAAATAATCGATTCTTTCGAGGACACCTTCAACATTACTTTCAATTCTATCAAAACTCTTGAAGAAGCTGTATAATTCCTCTTTGCTCAAAGAGCCCTCATGTCTCACTGGTTCTTTCCCTTTGTCAAAAAAATACACAACGGCTTTGTCACCGTTTGAATCAATGCCATATTTCTCGAAAATACCAAGTTCACGTTCCCTTAATGGGAAATAAGCAATATCCACAATACTTAACAAATCAATAGCAATTGATTTCAATAATGGGGAAAGTTTATCCTTTCGTGTGAAGACAACAACCTTGGGGCGTGGTGAAGAATTATCTAACCATAAGTTCAATTTTTCCTCGGTGGCTATTCTTTTGACGTAATTCTTGATTCTACCTAATCCAAAATCAACAATCCCCTTTGTTGTTCTTGCTCCGTTATAGTTCTCTGTAGCATGGCCATATTTGATTGGATCAGCTTTCTCTAAGTCAACTTTTGGAGGTCTAAACCCCAAGATTGTAGGATATCCTTCAACCCTATACTTGGAGCAAAGATTCTTATTTTTGGCATAATCACAATTCACAGCACCAACTTGAACAATATCTCTCAATTGTTTGGCAGCTTTGGCATATTGAGGTTTCAAGTTTCGGCAGTGACCACACCACGGGGCATAGAATTCAACGACAGTTGTGTGATTGGATTGTAATACCACGTCGTTAAAGTTAGATGTGTCCAACTCAAAGACATCGGCGTTTTTGGTGTAAAGACCTTGCGCTTGAGCAGCAACAAGGCAAGGTATAGCAGATATGGAGGCCAATGTAGTCAACTTCATTGTGGAATCAGTTCCTCTTGATGATCTCAGCTCGATCTTCAGCTTGATCTTGTTGACAAATTGTTGATCTTTTTGTAATTTTGTTAAATTTCTGCAGTTTCGTGGGAAAATTCAAGCTTTTTTCCAACACCTCAAAAATCCGATAAAGATGCTCAGGAACAAGATTTGGAGGGAAAGTGAAGTGGAGAAATAAGACAGAAATCAATATGAGGAATGTGTCAGGGACAAGTTTTTGATTCTATTGACAATGATTGCCCTTCAAGGAAATAAACACTGTCCAAGACTCATTCCACAGCTGCTGTCCACTACTACGTCCAGATCTATAGTACATTAATCTATTAAATCTAAGAAATTCACCTTCAAGGCACTCTCTATCTCTATATATCTCTAACAAAATGCGTGGCACAAGGAGCCCAGTTTCTCTCGTCGGCCAAGTCGGTTTCATAATAGTTTTGGTGGTAGTCTTCAGCATCAAACCAGTTGTTGATCTCCTCCACCACGGTGACAATCTTATTATCCCATTTTGGTTGGTATTCTTCGATGACTTCTTTAATGATTTGTAGCTGCTTTGGTGCATCGTGATAAAATATAGCAGAACGGTATTGTTTCCCTTCATCATGACCCTGTTTGTCCAAAGTTGTTGGGTCATGGACTTTGAAGAAAAATTGCACTAGTTCTCTCAAGACGGATTCTTTCTCTTGAATTTTTGCAACTGGGTATGTGATCTGTAGCACCTCTGTGAATTCAGTTTTACCAGTGCATATATCTTCATAACTCAGCTCTGTGTATTTATCCAATCCATTCGCATAACCAACTTTTAAATCTGTAATTCTTTCACTAAAATGACGTCTGAATAATTTTTCAGTCCCCCAAAAACACCCACCAGCAAAAGTAATAGCCTGATCTTCCCCTTCTTGGAACTTGATAGTTGGTGATACAGTGACCATCCTTTCCCACTCTATCCCTATATTAAACCACTTGAAGTACTCTTTATTAAGAAGTTTCGAGTAATTGTGGAATTTTCCATTGTTGATAAATTTTTCAACCGTTGAAAAAAAAACTGGCACATAAAAACTCGGGAACTGCAATGAAACTAACTCCATACAAAAACCTCCGAATCACTGCACTTATCACAATTTGCCAAACCTGAAGCATAAAAAACGTTACAATATGGCATCCCCATACCCAGTGTACGCATTCCATGTCCTGGAGTCATCTTTATTGAAACAAGCACCAAAATTCACCTTGCCGAAACTGAAACAGCTCCTTACGGGAGCACAAACTGGTGCAAAAGATCCTGATTCCCCATTATTCATCACTTGGAACATTTTAAAGCATGGTTCAAAAGAATTGAGAGGTTGTATTGGAACTTTTTCAGCATTACCAGTCGAAGAAGGGATTTCAGACTATGCATTGACCGCGTGAGTATGACTTTATGGGTCAAAGTTTTAAGGGGCAACTGTGACTAACGAAGAGCCTCCAGAGCTTTTGAAGATCCAAGATTCCCACCTATAAAGAAGTCAGAATTACCTAAACTGAGTGCTAGTGTCACCTTATTACAGCATTTTGAAGAAGTTGATGATCCATTGGATTGGGAATTGGGAAAGCATGGGATTCGTATCAAATTTCATAAGAATGGGAGAGGGTATGGTGCAACTTTCTTACCAGATGTTGCCACTGAACAAGGTTGGGACAAATTGGAGACTTTGAATCATCTTGTTTCCAAAGCTGGATATCGTTCTGGGAATATCGAATTGGAGGAGATCAAAGTTACCAGATATCAAGGGTTGAAGAGCGGGATTGATTAT
This sequence comes from Hansenula sp. yHMH451, assembly GCA_030571095.1. NCBI lineage: Eukaryota > Fungi > Ascomycota > Saccharomycetes > Phaffomycetales > Wickerhamomycetaceae > Hansenula > Hansenula sp. yHMH451. The sequence goes on from JAJLXE010000001.1 coordinate 1,675,628, forward strand.
GATGGATATAAAGATGCTATTGAGGCATTGGAATAAATTTAACGAGCTATAAAGGTATTGGAATCGGATTGGAGTACGGTATAAAGGATAAGAGATACTATAATAATTATACTATGTTTATGAAAGTTTTATTTACTTGTAGCGTTAACAATTTTATCTTGAATGATTTTATGAATCAAAGCTACCAATGGACTTTGTTCATTATTGATTTGACTACTCAATTGTAACTCGACTTGCTTCTCAATCAATTTACCAGTCAAATCAACTTCGATGTTGACAAATGCACCAATTGGTTTTGATGGTAATATGACATTTTTTTGTGTATGTTCAATCATAGAAATTCCAAATAAGCCTTTGGTATGATCAACGAAAGTAACAGTTAATGAAGTACCATCTATAGCAATGAATCCCTTTTCCACAACATAGTTGATATTTTCTATAGCTTTCAATTTGAAAGTGAAATTTAGTGCATTCCCATCCTTTTCAACTTTTTCAATACTAGCAACAGTATCAACATGACCTTGGACATAATGTCCCCCAAATCTAACGTCACCACCAATGGCTCTTTCCAAATTGACCTTAACACCAGTCTTCAACTCACCCAAATTTGTTCTTCTCAGCGTCTCTGGGGCTAATCCAACCTTGAATGTAGTCTTATCGAATTCAGTAACGGTCAAACAAGTACCATTCACCGCTATTGAGTCACCAATGTGACAATCCCCCAATATTGGCTCAGCATCTGAAATGGTTAAAGAGACCCCATTCCCTCCAGACTCTGAAGTATCCAGTTCCAGGAACTCAGAAACTGTACCAATGTGCTCGACGATACCAGTGAACATGATTTATTGAAAACTTTATAGATGGTTGATGTACCTTGTTCTTGGTGTTGAGCTATGGCTGAATAATGGGATTTCCACAGCTTTTATAGATGATGGCTTTTTCTCGAATGCCCAAAAGCACACACCGAGATCGTATTGATCAACACGCAACGGTCGTCTGTTTCTGGTATCTTTCTCTATCTAGCCAGCATTATAAGAGTACGAATCTCTATCAATGCCCTTTAGCCAGTGTCGATCTGGGTTTATTTCTTCAATTTAAGACTCCGTTGGACGTTGCAACGGCCTGAATCGTGATGCTGGGTGTCTGGATCGGCAGATGAAATTAAATCTGGCACCTGAAGAAGGTGCGAGAGCAGAGCCTAGAAAAGGCAAGCAGAACAGTTTGGTACACACGCTACACAAGTGACAAAACAAGCTTTTAGATCGATGGAGATGCTTTTATTGTTCTTTATTTTGATGGGGTTTGTGGTTTGGTAGAAAGATTCGTAAATACTCGCGAATTTGAATAATTAGTGAGTTCTTTATGGCTCGATGGTCCAACAGTTAGTAGGAGTATTTATTGTGTGTTGAGGACGCTATTAGTGCTGCTAGTTTGTCCAGTAGTCATATACTTTCGAAATCAAGTTCAGGTGCATACAATGTCGCTATGATAGCAAACTAGACCAATAGGAGCTGTTCATTGAAGTGGTTGACGAAGCTGTGCTATTGCTGAGAACAAAACGAAAGACTGATCAATTACACTCATGGACTTCTCATAACCAATGCTAACCAAATTTGCTCTGATTCCTCATAATATGCGCTGCCTAAAGTTTTGATCTCATATACAGAAGTTTCACCAATCTGAGAATATTAAAGAGCAGAGTTATTGAGAACACAAACGAGGTCTATTCTGCGTTCTAAGTCCAGGTATATTCTTTCAGAAACTTCTATCCCCTTTCCTTTCTTTTCGCCTCTTCTTTTGAATCATCTCGTTTTTCAAATAATATATCATTCTATTAAAGTGATAAACATTTTGAAATAAATCAAAGATTATTATACAATAGTGTTATATCCACGGGAGTATAACAGTATAATATCAAACCACTTAGACAGTACCTTCTAGAAAAGTATTCCAAAAAGATGCTCATTGACAGCAAAAAAATATTGGAGGCATCACAGAGCATTTCTGTTCTTCGTGATGTCACTCAATCTGACAAGTTTCCTCACTTAGTTGAAACTATTGAACAGCCAACCAATGGAAATCGACTTTCTACTTACAGACAATCTGAATATAGGGATCCATGGAGGCTAGACATGTCTGCTCTTGCTGAAAAGTATGAAGCCACCAGTTCATTAGTTGACTTCCCTGAGGCAATTTACGACAAGAGACAATTATTTGATTTTACAAATGATGAAGAATTGTACTCATTTATTCAAAAGATACATGATGATCCAAAGTTCTCAAGTAGAGTTCAAGAGCTAATCAAACATCGAGATATCGTTGATTATTCATTCTTCAAACAGGGATTGAAACCTGAGATGATTCTTGAAACAATTGAAAATTTATCAAAAGAGGAATTGAAGCTGTTATCATCACAATTCTCCTCTACCGAGACTAACTTCACTAAAGAATTGGTTAAACGTGGTCATCTCGAGAAGAGAGAAGACTGGACAGAAACATACAAAGGTGCTCTCACTGCTCTCCCAGTTGCTGGTACCTTTGTGGGTATTGTTAATACACCGTTCTCTGGTATTTTATGCCCTGCTTCTGCTGCTGCTGCTCCTGCTACTGGAGGTTCAGACACTCCTGTTGTTACTGCATCATGTGCAGGTTTCGTTATTGGGTTGATTTCAATAGTTGTTGCAGTTGGATTTGCAGGACATTATTTTATGGAAAGTGATGATGAGGATTCATACATGGGAGAAGCACATCGTGAGAGATTTGTTAGTGGTACAAGAACCCTTTCTAATGATGACGTTTATATTGAAGAGTTGAGAGATTTATCTGGTCAACCTAAGAATGCTAAGTTAACTATTGAGAAAGTTGGTGATTATGCTCAGCTTGCTCAAGTAGGTCTCCAAATTGGCAAAGTTCTTTCAAATGTCCTCAAGAGATCTGAATCCGCGAGTAATTCTTCCCAATCTATTCGTGTCCATAAAACAGACATTGTTGATAACTCTCTCCAATTCTTTTCAATGGATCCAAAATGTCTATTGTCAAGAGATTGTGGAGATTCAAGATTATTACTAACTGCTGCTTATTTCAAGAGAAGTAATGGGGATCATGTTATTGCGCTCAATTTGATTCCAGGTCAATCAGATATGGAATTTGCTAAAAAGTTGTTCTCTACAAAGCCTAACGATGAAAATAATTGGAAAAAAATTATCAAAACCTCAAGAGCTAGTGATGACAAAAGAAATGTTGGTAAAGTTTTGAAAGAAACAAAGCAAAAGGCACATAAGTTTAAAGAGGTTGGATTTGTTTCGTTCAGTTTCAAGAGAGATGTGGTTGAAAACCTTCGTACTTTAGCCAACCACAATATGACCATTGCTAATCCAGTCACTGAGACGAAAAAATTCATAAAGCAAACAAGACCACATATCCTTCCAAAGATGGATTATTGTGGTTACACTGGCTCTCCTAGACATGATGAAGAGAATTTTTGGGTCAAGGCTATGTCGTTCATGAAAGGAAATATTGCATTCAACACATTTAGCGATGTTGATGTTAATTGTATTTCCAAAAGAACAAAGATCAAGAATAAATTGAAGAAAGGTGCTAAAGGTGTCATTAAAGCTGGAGCAAACTTTTTGGAGAAGGCTGATGTTGATGCTCCAGCTTTTGCCAACTTCAATCTTACTGACTATTTCAATTAAAACTTCAATATTAAATTTAATTGATGTCAGCACTTGTATGTTTCTCTTACAAATTAATGGTTTTACCTCATATGCCAGTTAGGCTCTTAGGCTTCTCGGAGTCTTTAACGTTGAAGTGTATAACTGATTATATATATATAATCATCCAGTTTGAAAAATACGAACCAATCGTTCTCGAGTGTCTACCGATAGATGCACAACGCTTTAGTCTTGTTGCTCTTGATACTTCTCTTACTTTGATCCCTGTTTCTGCCTGATCGAAAATCACAACAAAAGATCTCCATAATGAACTTTACTATTTCCACAACTCACCATATTTTTCACTTTGAACCAAGCAAGGGCGTCGCTATCAACTCTTTCTTCCCAGGCTTGAAATATTTGAACACAATTTGAAGATATCTCCCGTTAATGGTTACCAAGGGAATGGCTCTTCTCGAGGTAAATATCTCTGATACGTATCTATGATCATTGAAGAACTTTTAACACTTACAATGCAACATTTGATTTTTTTATTTTTATTAAAATTTCAAACGTCTATAAATATATAACTTAACTCTAGCATATGACACGGGTCCAATTCTTATACTCTTCTTCACCACGATGTATTTTACCAACCCATTGAGCAATAGTGTTAGTCAAATGACCGTATTCTTTACCTTCTAATAATGGGACATTCACAAGTTCACCTTGAAATCCAATAGATTTAACTGGTGAGACGAAAACTGCGGTACCACATCCAAACGCTTCAAGTAATTCACCATTCTTGGATCTTTCAACGATCTCAAACATTGATAAATGACGTTCGTTTATATCCCACTCAGCTGGATCTAGCCTACTTCTTGTCAAATCTAAGATGGAGTCTCTTGTAACACCTTCTAAAATAGTACCATCTAATGGAGGGGTGACTAACTCTTTTTACCAGTCTTTGAATCCTTAAATGCAAAAAAGATATTCATAGCACCAACTTCTGTAACATACTTCTCTTCACCAAATAACCATAGATTTTGTTGAAACCCTCTAGAGGAGGCTTCTAATTGTGGTTTGGTACATGGGGCGTAATTAGCACCTAATTTTGTATCACCAACACCACCTGGCCAAGATCTCACTGCATAATCAGTAGCTTCTAAGCTGACTGCTTTCAATCCAGTTGGATAGTATAACCCAGCTGGCGATAAGATAACATATAAAAGGGCATCCGAAGGGGCACCGACACCAACACCTTCAGTGGTACCGATCAAAGTTGGTCTAATATATAATGAATAACCTTGTTCACTTGGGATGAAGCGTTCATCTAATTTGATCAATTCAGAGATACATTTAATTAATTCCTCTCCATCGAATCCTGGTAAGACAATTCTGTTGGCAGATTTGTTCATTCTAGCCATGTTCTTATCTGGTCTATAGATTCTAACTTTACCATCTGGCCCTTTGTAAGCCTTTAGACCTTCAAATAATTCAAAAGCATAGTGGAAAACACAACAAGATGGATCCAAGACGAGAGGACCATATGGTGTAATCTCTGGGGCATCCCAACCTTCCTTGTCGTTCCATTTGATCTTTAGCATATGATCTGTGAAGCTTTTACCAAACACCAACTTGTCATTTGGTAAGATCTCCTTTGGAGTGGTTGTTTTAGTTATGGTTAACTTGGAGAAATCTAGCTTTGTTCCAACAGTCATCTTTGTGCAATTATAGTCTTTGATCTTTATTGTTTGAATAAGTGTAATTAACAGATTTCACTTCACAAAGCGCTTCTTTCCCTGAGTCTTTATACCTGCTGTATCAGCGCATCCATGTCAAAAGACTTGTTTCCGCCCACAAATCTTTGTTTACTCAGCTTATAAAATTTCTAAATTTTTTCACTTTCTCGAGATTATGACACTTTCTTTTGTACCGAATCAAAGTTTTGTGGAGTCGCGGAAAAGAGAATCACGGCAAGCGGCGGCAAGAGACTCATCGCACCGGAACCGGCGATTTGGTATATAGGAGACGATTGTGAGCTGGGAAGATTCGAGTGGGATAAGATTGATTGGATTGATTCATAAGCCAGTAGAGTCATCGGGGGATTGTATTATTTCCAGATGCCTGGGGGGATCGTAGCTGGTATCTTTTACTGCATGGGTCCAATTCTTTATGATGTGATACTTCTAAACATTCAAAGTTCATACGGCACAGTCTACAAAGCAGAAAGATCGGTAAAGATTCCTCGTGTTGAAGAACTGGGGCTCCTCCAATAAATCTTTCCGTTGAGTAACTAGACGTCAGAAGTTTGCCTCTTGACACAAATATTTGGTGGATGTGGAAGGTGCCGTGAGTTGTTCTTGTCAATAAACGGGTGCTTGTAAGTAGACCAAGTAGACTAAAGTAGACCAAGCGCGAGAATAGAGTTTAGTAGGTGAACTTGTAAACTCAGCTCTGGGACCTTGGATCTTGAAAGTGAAATCTCAAAAATTACCACCAAATATATGCCAAAATTGGAGAAAACCCACTGTCACTGCATATCGGCTCAATAAGTCCGGAAAAAAATTGGATCAAATTGGACGTCAAAGCTCGAAGAATGTGATAAACTCAATCGTAAGATCCAACGATTCCAAAGGTTAAATATGGATCCAAAGATCAATGTGCAGGTAGACCCTGAAGAAGATACAGAATGGAATGATATCCTAAGAAAACATGGTGTGATACCCGAGAGACCGCCTTCACCAACTGCCCAACTGGAAGAGGCATTGCAAGATGCTGTTGTGAAGCAATACGAAAATAGATTGGAAAATAAGGATCTTGAGGAATTAGAAGAGCTGGAAGGTGAAGAAGATGAAGATTTTTTGGAAGAATATAAAAACAAAAGATTAAAAGAGTTAGAACAACTGAACCAAGTTTCTAAATTTGGTTCAGTATATCCAATCACTAAGCCAGACTATAAAACTGAAATCACAGATGCATCAAAGGACACTTTTGTATGGGCTCATTTATCTTTACAGAGTAGTTTGCAATCAAGATTACTCTCATCATTATTCATTACATTAGCATCCAAATTCAAAGAAGTCAAATTTGTGGAAATTCCAGGCTCAAGAGCAGTTGAAAATTATCCAGATTCAAATTGTCCAACAATACTAATCTACTTCAATGGTGATGTTGTGAAACAATACATCACTTTGACCCAATTAGGTGGTAATGCCACCACTATTAAGGATTTGGAGAAAATATTGGTTGATATTGGTGCTGTAAAACACAGTGATAAAAGATTGATGATCAATCAAGATGACGAAGATTTGGAAGAGGCACACAGACTAAGGTTTGCTAAGAAGTCAATTAGAGGAAGAGCTCCTGCTGATGACGACGATGATGATGACTTTTTTGATTAATTTGGTGTTTGAGCTGCTGGACGAGATGGTGATTGACTGGAAATTTCTGTTGTGGTGAACGCTTTAGATCGAATAAATGTTACAGCAAACAAAAGCATTGATACTAATAACGACTCTCTCCCTGGATTCAATCCATCCGTAGCAGAAAGGCCTAGTCCTGATGAAGTCTAAATACTGGAGCAACCTCGAGATGAGATCACCGGATCTGTCAAAAATTATGGAAAGCATGAGACTTACACAAATACAATTTTATATCTAGACCTTTCCGGCAAATTCTTAGAGCAGATCAATTTGAGACATCGAGTAAACTTCTCGCAATGATTTCAATACAGTTGAATCACTGTTGAGAGCTTTAAAAATTCTCCAGTTAGTTTCCTTAGCGGTATAGTCGTCGTCAAGTGTTGGTTCATTAGGTCGTTAGCTCGCTATGAGATTCACCATTCTTCTTTTAAGTGCGTTTACAAGAGCTGTTGTTGGAGTAAGTCAAGGTGTTATTCCTGATAAAGCTTGTTCTCCATCATATATAAAGGACAACTTCTCAGGTTTTAGAGGAGAAGTAGTCGTTAATTATTCAGGTTATCCAATGGTTGAGCTGCGTCGAGTTTTCAATTTGCACTATTGCAATGATGGACGTTTGATCTCAACATCAACCGCTTCAAATTCTACTATAACCTATCCCAAAAAAGGAACCACTTTCCCCTGGACTGAAAGTCTTGTCTCTTCTAATCGAAATGTTCCAAAATACAGAATAGCAAGACGCAAAATCTTTAGTTTCAGACCACATAACATTTTCCCTATTTCTCTGCCAATTGGTGGTATTTTTGAGTATAATGGGAGCAAAAAAGCTGAGGATGAAGACGAAGATGAGAACTATATTCCTGTTGCACAATTGTTCAATCTGCCCGAGATTGCATGGTCTACCAGAGATTCAGTTTTCCACTTTCCAGTTTTCACTGGATTACTACAAGATGATACAGTGAATGATAACAATGGTACAAGTGTGGTTAATTGGTTTAATTTCGTATCTTCTAACGAGGCATACGATTACAGTATTGATGAACGGAGCTTTCTCTTGAAACTTTCTGATAGGATAAAACAAGCCATTATCTCCAATCAAATTGCCTTTAACGAATATTTTTCAGCCAAAGTAGTCAGGTTAGCAAATGAGCAAAATAAAAAGGGAAAGGTATTTCCATCTTCAGGCGTGTCTGCTCACTCGAGCAAAGATACTGGGATAAAGGATTCGAAAAGGGCAAAAGTTTTGAAGAAGCTTTCACCGTTGGTAAATTATTTCAATACCACATTATCCAAACCAAACGTTTCACAAGAAAATTTGGACCTTAATACTATAATATATTCTAAGTGGGCCCCATCGGGAGACTATGAAAGGCTATATCAATCAATTGAAGAACACTGTTCAAAGATTTCTATACCTGATCAATTTTTCAAATATCCAAAGCTGTTCGGTAATTCTGTAACGAACGCCGTGAAGGAATCTTCCAATTCATGAGGCTGCTACTTCCTTGCTCAATTATGGTCTGGACCTCTCGGTACCTGAATGTCCTTTACTTCATGAATTTTACTTCTGGCAGTTCAAAAAAGGCTTACGATTTATCATCAACAGGTTCCACTCTTTATATCTATTGTAGTCTATGATTTGCGCTACTTCTCTCACAAACGGGATGGTGCTTTTGATTCTCTGAACCATTTTATTTCGTCACTTGCCAAATCAAATTGCGGCCTTTTGGCTCTGGATGATATCTGCTTTTTCCAAACTAATGAGTCTTTCCAACCCCATCGCTTTGTCAAATCTTTATCCTGTTCAATATCTTGGATTTTATTTGCGATGTATGACCCTATATTTGGTAAAAACTTAAAACCATGACCTGAATCACCGGTAGCAACAATGATATTCCTTGTATTTGGAACATTATCTATCAAAAAATTTGAATCCGTAGTATCACTTATCCAACATACTTTACATTTCACCAGTTGATGATTTTGTAAATCTGGTAATACAGTCTTTAAAAAATGTCTTACATGTGACTCACCATTTATTGGGAATGTATCCTGAGAATGTTGGGCCTTATATCTTGGTAATGATCTTTGATTTGTGTCGTTGAAAGGATCAGTGATCATGTTTCGAGCATCACTATATGTCAGTGCAATTTTTATATGATGAGTTTCAGCATCCGGTGGGAAAAAATACCCCAATTCTGCACTGAAGAATACCGGTATATCTTTATATTTTTCATACTCATCATCAGTTAGTTTAATATGGGTCACGAATAAGCCAGTAGCTTTAACTTGTTCTTTTAAATCAATGAGATAGCCAGTTGCAGCACCGGCAGAGATCAAGACTTTATTAGCTGTATAAATTTCACCACTTTCAACTTCAACTGAGTCCCCATTAATAATGCGCTTTACGTTCCCCCTGGAGCCAAAGGCAAATTCAACACCGAGTCTTTTCGCTTCTTCATAGACTTTTATCAAAGAATTAGCAGCATGGCCATATCCTGCATTCGGGTTATATCTAGCACTAATTTCTTGGAATGAATTATCGGCAAACTGGGGGAACAACTTACCCAATTCTTCTCCAGTACTAATGCTTTTAACTCCAGAAACATCGACACCCAATGTCTTCAAATTCTCAAATCCTTGCTCTTCGAACTTCGCACGGTGTTGGTTCTCAAGCGATGATGGAGATAATGTGATTCTCCCACTTTGGAAATAAACATCTTTATATAAAGGATCATTTTCCCACAATGCTAGTGCTTCCACTGAAAGTTTAGCATAAAACAAATCGGCATATTCTGTCCTTATGATCTTGTTGATATCATTTGAAGCTGACCATTTCGATGGGATTGGATAAAGGTCAATCGCTTTTACTTTGATTCCTCTTTTTGCCAGCTCAAGAGCTGTAGAGAGCCCAAATATACCACATCCAACTATCAAAACAGTTTCAGACATCCTCTTTAACCTACTTCGCTTGTTCTTCAGTGCCTCTCTTCAATGGTCGAATAGCTCAATAATACATTGTTATCGATTTTGAGTCAGATCGACAAATTGTTATCTTTTCATCGCTTCGGCAATAGCTACGAATCGGGATGGATCCGGATGAGAAAACAGTACAAATTTTTTTTTTAAAAATTAAACACCAATAAATACCTTAAAAAATTGAAAAAAATGTAGCACAATGATCATTATTATGCTAATGTTGAAGTGGTTTCAAAGATCTGTATATGTTTGAATTTTTCATCTTGATAATATTCAATTCCTCTATTATATGCCTCATCACTTCTATCTAGCAATTCTTCCAGTTCAAATTTTGACAATATGGAATCATTTATTTTGAAGCCACTATCTTTAAATCTATTATCGTCTAATAAAGCAGCCAGCTCCTTTGCCAGCTGATTCTCCTCCCTTGTGGCTTCCTTTTTGTTAGCACCAAATGATAATTGATTTTCTTGCTTCATTAATTTTTGCAAAGATTCAAATCTACCCAATTGAATAACTAATTTTTCCAGTTTCCTCTTTGAATCGGCTTTGGCTAAAATAATTTGTTCTATTGTGTTCTTAATAACTAATCTGTAAACAACAACAGGTTTATCCTGACCAATTCTATGAACACGATCCATGGCTTGTAAATCAACTTGTGGATTCCAATCACTATCGAAAATAACAACACTATCCGCTTTTGTTAAATTTAAACCTAATCCTCCAGCTCTGGTACTTAACAAAAAAATCCTCACTTTTTCATCATTATTGAATTGACTGATCTCAATTTCTCTATCCTCTTGGCTAACAGATCCATCTAATCTACTAACTTCGTAGTCTTTCAATTCACAATAATCTTCGATTAAATCAAGCATCTTTGTGAATTGAGAAAAAATCAATATTTTATGACCTTTTTGTAACAACTTAGGAACTAATTGATCCAATAATTGGAGTTTTGCAGAATTTTTCAGTAGTCTATCAAGATCAATCTGTGATTCATCTTCCCATGGGAAGTAAAATAAATGTGTTGATAAACACAGCTGACGCAGTTGCATCAATAAATATTGTAAAGCTTTAGTATCAACCCATTTATTGACTGTTTTCCAAGCCTTGAGCAGTTTCCTATCCTTCTTGGTCAATTTTTGATCTTCTTTCTCCTTCATGATTTGTAAAATTCCTTGTTTTTCAGATCTTAACATTCTATCATCGGGAGAAATTTCATCTTGAACATCAACATAATCAGAATCAAGTTTTTTATATAAAAACTGATCAATTTCCAGTTGTGTATAATCCAGATTATTAACTCCAATATGTTCTTTTAGGGCAAATTTCAAAATAGAACGCTTCAATGATCTAAATAATGCATCTTTATAAAGTTGAGCCTGGTTTGGTGTTAGAGAGCCGTACACGATATATTCCCTTTTAGGTGGTAAATTCTTTATAACATCTTTTTTCAATCTTCTTAATAAGAATGGTTTCAGAATTGTGTGTAAATTGTTCACCAAACTTTCCTGGATCTTAGAATCAATCAATTTTTTAGTCTGATCATCCATCACACTATTTGAAAGCTTGTTTAGAGAGCTAAAATCAAACCATTTTTGGAACAGTTCTAGATCATGGAAAATATCTGGGAGTATAAAGTTCAACAATGACCATAATTCATTCAAATTATTTTGCAATGGAGTACCAGTGATTAATAATCTGTTACTAGTTTTCAATTTTTTCAACTCTCTAATCAATTTACAATTGACGTTTTTCAATCTATGACCTTCATCCACAATCAAAAATTTCCAACTAATCTTATTCAGGTATTCCAAATCTCTCAAAATGATTTCATAACTCGTTATAATGACAGCTTTTTTACCAGCTTTAAAGAATTTATCACGTAACACTTTACGGTCGTCTTTCAATCCAACATATCCCAAGACAGGAATACTAGGAGCAAATCTTTCAAATTCCTTAACCCAATTACCCACAGTAGATAATGGAGCCGCGATCAAGAAGGAACCTTTTATGCCCTGTTCGTATAAGAACGCTAATAGTGCAATTGATTGGATCGTCTTCCCCAACCCCATCTCATCTGCTAATATACCATTTAACCCATTCTCATATAGAGTGATCAACCATTCAGTACCTTCCAATTGGTAATCTCTCATCTCAGCACCAGTGACCAACGTTGGTTGTTTAATTGTGGAGTTTGTCTTTGATTGCTCCAGCTTGGTCTTGGTAGCTTTTGTTTCCTCAGACACTTTTTTACCAGGGAAGAAATCCAAGATGTTCTTTTGATCATCCTTGCCCTTCTGTTTACGACCTCTTTTGCTCTTCTTCTTAGGAGGCTCCTGGTCTTGATCTTGATCTTTCGACTCTTCTTTGATCTTCTGCTCCTCCTCTCGTGCCTTTTTCTTGGACAAACTGTTCTCCAACAACGTATCACTGATGATACCGGAAAACACCTGACTCTGCTTCACCAAATTCTGCAACCTCTCAAGCTTGAAGTCCACTGACAGCTCGTCAAACTCCTTGAGCTCCTGGTCCTCTCTGAACTCTTCCCTTTCGCCTTCCTCAATCATCTGGTTCACCACGGCATCTTCGTCCTCCTCCTTCATAATCTCGTCCACGGTCATCATCAACAAGCAATCAACACCAACAGACACAGCAGCGTTAAACTTGTTTCAGCTTGATTCTTCACTGCTCCAAATGCTCATCAAATCATCAAACGCGTTAAGCTTAAAGACGCGATCTGATCTCTATCTTAACTACTACGGCAGTGTAAATGTGGGCACCGGGCCGCATAGTTAACAATACAAAACTGTCCTATGTAAACTTCAGCACTAACAAAATTATCTTCACGATTTTTGTTTTTCAACAATTTTGAAAAGCGCTTTTGAAGATCAAAACATTCGAGATTACTTGAATTTTGGGCATAAGCTTTGTCGAAGTTTGAAGAGAAAAAGGGAGCTAATTGCTGCTGTTAGTATTGGTGATTGTAACCGTGTCGAAGAACATTGATAAAATAGCGCTAGAGAAAACCGGGGATTAAACGATACCAAAATGTCCACTCCTGAAGTCAAGGAAGAAGTGCCAACACCTCACCAAGAAGAACAGACCGAACAAGAACCACAACCACAACAAGATGTCGTGATGAACGATGCTGAGACTGAAACACCTACACCTGCTTTGCTGCAGAATAGTGAGGAGCCAATTGTGGATTACGCTGAAGAATCAAGAAAGATTGAGGAAAAGGCCAAAACATATTTAGCACGCCAAACTAAACCGGTTATCATCCCATCATTTGCATCTTGGTTTGATTTCGATGTTATCCATGAAATTGAAAAAAAATCGTTGCCAGAATTTTTCAATAACAATTCAAGATTCAAAACTGCCAAATCTTATCAAGATATAAGAAATTTCATGATTCATACATATAGATTAAACCCAAATGAATATTTAACCGTGACGGCCACTAGAAGAAACATCGCTGCAGATGTTGCCTCCATTATTAGACTACACGCATTTTTGGAACAATGGGGGCTAATCAACTATCAGATTGATCCAAAGACTAAACCATCCTTGATTGGTCCACAATATACTGGACATTTTCAAATAATATTAGACACCCCAGATGGATTAAAACCATTCATCCCAGAAAATGCCAAAATCATCAATATTAATGACAAACAGGAAGTTGTCAATGGCAAACAAGAAAATGGAACTACCATTAATGGTACTTCTAGTATCACCAACACTGATGTCACAAAGAAAGATTCCCTGGATATCCCATTAAATATGGAATTGAGACGTAATGTTTATGATTCCACTTCAGATGCTATTGCGTTAAATGAACAAGAAAAGTTGAATCTGAATACCAAACAATTCACATGTTATGTGACTGGTAATGATACCACAGACGTCAGATATCATAATTTGAGAACTAAAAATTCAATCTCTTCAAGAGCTTTCAAAGAGGGTCATTTTGGTTCTAACTTCCATTCCTCAGATTTCGTCAGATTAGAAAAGCTACAAAAACATGGCGACGCTGCCCCATGGACCGACCAAGAAACTTTGTTGCTATTGGAAGGTGTTGAATTGTTTGAAGATGATTGGGATAAGATTGCAAACCATATAGGATCAAGAAATAAAGAACAGAGTATTGCTAAATTCATACAGTTACCAATTGAGGATAAATTCTTGATAAAACAAATCGACGATAAAAAAGTTTCTATCGCTGAAGAATCTAATACAAATGAAGGTACAAATGATTCTGTTTTGAAAACAATCAAATTTTTGATTAAAAATATTGATCCAGAATTGGCCTCTAAAGACTTATTAGAAAAAGATGCTGATGTTCAAAAAGCTATCAAATATACCATTGGTTCCTTAATTGGTCAATCAACAAATGAAAAAACACAAATCAAGTCCGAGTCTGAAAAATTATTGGAAAATTTAGTTGATTCAGAAATATCAAAAGTTGAATTAAAATTAAACAAATTGTCAATTTTGGAAAAACAATTGAATTCTGAAAGAAATGAATTGACTCAACAACGTAAAGATATATTACTGGACAGATTATCATTGAAGAAGCAATCAGTTTCCGTACGCAACAAATTACAAGCTGCTACAAAACCAAATGTCACCCCAGAAGAGGGTGCTAAATTAGCACAAGAAGCATTGGAAATTGCTGTTAAGGCTCCAAGAACTGCAGTGATATCAACAGCAACTTTAAGCGTTGATAAAAATGAAATTGAGAAAAAGGCAAATGAAGATGAAAAAAATGCAATTGAACAAAATCAAGATCAATTGAAACCTATTTCTTTGGAAACACCTGAAACTTACCAATTCTGGAAGCTATAATATAGAAAATCCTGAAAGATAAGATGATATGTATAAACTGAAATATATTGTATAATATTAATGAAGGGAAAAAGATGATTTAACTTTTATAGAGACACAAAGGCTGTAAGTTTTACGGTATTACTGCAACGGTATTTATCTTGATTTATATATAATCTAGCAAGGAATTGTTGATCTCGGGTCATACGTGAGCTCCATATAAAATATTGATTTCACGGAGTGGAAATATAAGGCCATTGACAATTGACCACCAAATCAACCGGTTGAACAAACGGACAAAGTCTGTTCTTTCAATGCAAAAACTGACATCAAAATGAGGTACAAACATTTTTTGTACTATTATATAACTTAAAGCTCTTGGAGATTTTCTGTGCATTTTGACGTTTCTATGGGGCTTTTACAGATATGCTGGCCCTTCGGAGATGAAAAAGACAACAAAAACACTTTGAAATAACTTTGAAATCTTGATTCATAACTTGATCTGATTCCATCAATTCAAGAAAAAGAAATCGTTGTCATGAAATTCAGTATTGTTGCTCTTTGCCTATGTGCTGTGAGTGCATTGGCTCATGTTTCTGTGGAGAAAAAGGTTAACGTTGATGAATCGACCCCTTTATTCTATGATAATGGAGACATCAACTTGGGTGTATTGAATAATAAACTGGAGAGATGTCCTGTTGTTTCCCAATTGAACGAGTTAAAACACGAAGAGTTCCAACATGAATCAGAATCATGGATCCAATATGTCTTTGCCAAATTATTTCCTTTCGAAAACCCTGGTTACAATGCCCTTTTAGCAACAACTTATATATCAGGACCACCAAATTTAATTTTAAGTTTCATTCCAGCTTCGATAAATCCTGCTAAATTATCACTATTAGTCAGTTTTGCCATTGGTGGGTTATTGGGTGATGTTTTCTTACATTTGTTGCCTCAAACTTTTGTTGGAGAAACAGTTGATCATGGTAAACATTCATTTGTACTTGTTGATGAGAAAAGAAATACAATATTGGGATTATTCATATTTATTGGGTTCATCGCTTTTTTCATCATTGATAAAAGTTTAAGAATTTTACAACATCAAAAAGGTGAAGAATCTCATGGTCATGGTCATAGTCATACCCATGCTTCAAGCTCTGCCATTGAACCAGAAAAGGAAGAGTCCGATGCTCAATTAAGGCAAAGAAAGAAAACTGATGGTGACGAGCCAGTCATTTCGAACCCTGGCTCAAGTATCAAGGCTAGTGCCTATTTGAATTTGATCTCTGATTTCACCCATAACATAACTGATGGTCTTGCTATCTCAGCCTCTTTCTATATTAGTAAAAGTGTTGGATCAACAACTTGCCTTGCAGTTTTCTTTCATGAAATTCCTCATGAAGTTGGTGATTTTGCCCTATTGATCCAAGGTGGGTTCACTAAATGGCAAGCTATGAATTCTCAATTTTTAACAGCTGTTGGTGCTTATCTGGGTACATTTTTAGGTATTTTCATTCAAAATTTGGGTAATACTTCAACCACTGTTACATCTTCAGGTTCAAAAGTCTTGAACAATATATCACCGGGGCTATTTGGTACAAGTGTCACTACTGGTGATTTAACATTACCATTCACTGCAGGTGGTTTCTTATATATTGCTACTGTTGGTGTTATCCCAGAAGTTTTAGAATTACAAAGTGAAAACTCAAGAAAGAAGGAATTTATAAATGGGATCTTACAATTAGTTTTTGTATTTATTGGTATCTCATTGATGTTCCTAATCTCTTGGTTTGAATAGATTGTTATCAGCAAAAACAAAAAAAATTTCAAGACATTCAGGGAGAACGAAGTGAAAAATATACAATTCAACAACTATTATTATCCTATGCAAATTAATGTGTATTGATTGTATGTAAAATATTCAACTCTTGAATAATGTTCATTCAGGGATTTGTAGAACTGGAGCAGATTCAGCTTCTAGTTCCAATTTTTTTCTTTCAATGTTTTTCTGTTGAGCCAAGATATAAGATACCAATCCAGTACCAAAGATAACAGTCAATGAAATCAATAATAAATTAATTGGAATTGGATTACTATTTTCATAATTCTGTGTAACGAAATCCAAAAAGGTTTGGAAATAATTGAAAATACCACTAATGCACATCATTAATCCATAAACTGTTCCAAATGTTGTGAAGCCAAAAACTTTTGCACTATAATCACTAACTGCAGTATAATAGAAAGGTCTATAAACAACAAGCATGAAAATACCCAACAAATTAGCAGTGAAGCTTTTAACAACACCGAAAATACCAATGAATAATGAAACAATCATCAAAATGATCAAGACATTGACAGTCTTGACATTATCCAAGATCAAACCAATGAATGGGATAGCAATGACACCACCTAATGGTAATGCAATGTCGAAAATGTTGTTTATACGTAATGCCAGTTCTTCACCTAATAAGTAAGTTTCTTGAGATCTAATAGTAGCAACGAAATAATTGATTCTAATCATTTGAATCGTGGTGAAACAACACATCAAGATAAAGAAAGGACTCTTCAATTGTGTAGAGATCTTTTCACCATCCAAAACACCAAAGATGTTCCCAGATTTTGAATATAATTCAGTCTCCACAATTTCTTCATAAACTGATTTACGACGTTTGCCATTAGCAGTTAAACTTGTTGTTCTATGTAAAGATTGATGATCACCAATAGCATCATTTGCAGATAATAATGAAGTTCTTTCATCAATATCAGGCACTATATTTGCTCCATCATCGCCTTCTAATAGTTCACCATTTTCATCAAGACCTTCGATACCTAATTTTGTCACAGCACCAAGAGTTTTATATGAAGTATTTGGCATAATAAATAATTGACAAATAAAGATGAATAATGGAATGATTAAATATGTAATGAAAAAGGAATGAAGTGAAACTTTAGCCATATTTTGATAAATTAATCTATAAACCAAGAAAACAGCAGAAGAAGTGTCAAAAGCACCAGTTAATAAGGCTAAAATCATCCCACTAAATTTTGGGAAACTATTAGCCAATTGGAACGAAGAAATGAAGACAAATGGACCACCAAGAGCTAAAAACACATATCCGGTTAAATATGGATCGACAAATGAGATTAATGATAAAATACCTGATAATTCCAATGCACCAAATGCTAAAAGACCAGATCCAATGAATCCACAAACTCTTGGTCCATAATTATCCAAGATATGACCCACGATTAAGGCAGTTGCATTTGTCACAACAGCACCAATTGTAAACATTTTATTCAATTTTAAATCTTGGGCAACACAAGCTTTTGAAGAGACTTGAGTACCAACATCACAAACATCATGATAAATCCCCTGATCAATTAAAATTGGTTTCAAAGCTGCAAAACCAAAAATTGGACCAGCAGCAAATAAACACCATATAATGGCACATGTTACTTGAATAATTCTTGTCTTGGAAGAAGGAAGGGACATTGTAAGGGATGAAGGCTTCCGGGGTGTACCAGTGATTTTATGTTGATCACAATGGTATTCTTTAATACTTATATATAGATATTAACTAGACAATAGAACTGGTTGTAGAATTTCTTGAATCGCCGAAATTGTTTTTGTCTTATCAAAAGAGATAAAGAATAAATTTTGTTCTCGAAGCACTTGATTCCCGGTTCGGGCAGTCATGGCATATAAATATAGGTACTAAATTGGGTTTTAAGGGGGTAAATGGTGGGTCAATAAGGGGAAATTGTTATTTAATCTTATGATAGAGTGTTCTATATAGTGGCATAATTTGTTTTAGGAAAAAAGAGGAAATTTTTTCAATTTGTTTTATGTTTATTCAATTTTAAAGTAGTTAAATTGTTCTAAAGACCAATAATCTTGAATAAAATTTTTGAAATTTTATAATATATTTACACAATGATCAAATAAAACCTTATCGTGACAATCTACAAAATCGTCTCATATTTGAATCACCTTTTCATGATATTAACAAATTTCAAACCAATTGAATGTATATTTTTGAAAACATGTCACGTGACTTAATGGCTAATAATAAGGATCTATACCGAAAAGCATCAAAAACAGCCAAAAACAGCCACTCGGACTAATCCGTTGTACACTGAAATACGGATAAATCAAGATTAGAGTCATGTGCTGTTATGGTATTGTGATGAGGCCGTGTTGCAACCAGAATCCGGTGCGTTACTCAGATGGGCCCTGGAGAATAGTTTTGAGTTATGAGCGATAAGTGTTAAGTTACAAGTAATATGTCCAACGACTAAATCACTAAATCTCAAGTTGGAGGTCAAGTCGAAGAAATGAATAAGGGTCTTGTGTATCTTATTCGATTTGTAGAAGGTTATGCAATGACTTGTTATAGTGAGTGATAAAGTTGGTCCTTCTCCAGCTGAATTGTGACAAGTGAGTTCTTCTGAACATCATCAATCATCAATAATTTGTCTCTAAGAAGGACGATTAGGCTCACGTCCTGTATTCAGCTCTTCTCTGATGTCTTCGAGCCATTCTCATTGATTGAATACAAAGATGATTAAGAACAATTTCAGAGTACAGAGTTAAAAATCTTCAATCACCGTTATGTGTTTAATTTGTTTTAATTATGGTTATTAACAATCATGATCCAATACATATACTTCCAATGTATGAAGTATACACCTTCCAGTTATAGTGGGGCCGATACAAAATCGTCCAATGCTCAAATTTTCCAAGACATTAACAATTGTGTCAAGTGAAATCAATTAAAAGAGTCCCAAACACTCAAATTTGCTGGAAAGAGTAAAAACAGAGATAAAGAATTTTCGTAATGTGGTTATATTGCAAGGTTTGGGTGCTGAAATATACTGCGGTGTTGCATAGTTAGTGAAATTTATTATGTGTAAAGTCTAGAACGGATACCTTTAAGAATGGGATTTTATTGTAGTATTTAACAAACTGTTTTCTATTTCAAACTACCTGTAGAAATGGGACATAGAATATCCGACCACCTCGGAATTTATTCTCGCTGATGAAAATTTTCACAGTCACTAAACAGTCTCAAATGGCGAAAAGTAAACATCAACACATTTTAAAGGTTTATAGGCTTTGAAAGGTAAACAAAGAAGCTGATAGTTTGTGCTTATCGTGCATAGACAGAACAAGGTATACACTGGGATCACGAAGGGTATCCGGACAGTGTGCACCACGAATAACATCAAATCCAAAGCAGCCATTCAATTGCTAGGAGGAAAGGTGCTCGCCACCAACAGAGTGCTCACCAGATAGACATCAGGACCTAGGGTCTCTACCCCAGATTGTGTCAAGATCCATCGGTCAAGATGTCACAAGAGCAAGAGGATGACTTGGCCTTAGTGGTACAACAGGCCATGGAAGGGTTCCAGGACCCTCAGGAGCAAGACCAATCGTACAACGTTGATGATTCTCAACTGCATCACCAAGATCAAAACAATAACAATGGTGCTGACGCGTCCCAAGATCAACACCAAGAAGAAGATTCGTTCGTCAATGCAGATGACTTCGAGGCTGAGATACAGAGACAATTGGAACAACAGTTCCAACAACAACAGGGACCATTCGACCAAGATACAGATGCTGCTCAACAATCGCTTCAAGATCAATCACAACAACAACAAGATGGCCAAGCCAATGATGATGAAGATGATTTCGCCAAAGAAGTTGAAAGACAACTAGAAGAACAGTTGAATCAACAGCAGAATGATTTTCAGGAGCAACAACAACAACAACAACAACAAGAAAATCAGGATAAGTCAAATATTGAAGATCAATCTCAAGATCAAGACAGTTATTTGCAAAGCCATATTGAGGACCAAATACGGCAACAGCTAAACATTGATGATGATGATACACAACAGGTCCAACAGGAGCAACTGAAAGAGCAACCTCAGGAACATAGTAGTGCTGATTATGAGAATGAACTACAGAAGCAAATTATGGATGCATTAGGGGAACAACCAAACGAGGAGCAGGTAAGTCATGAACAACCAGAGGTGCAAGATCAACATCAAGAGGCTCCAAAGGATAGCGTGCAACAACAGACCTATGATAATGATTTTGAACAAGATCTGCAAAAACAAATCATGGATGTGTTCAACCAACAAGACACGGAACCAGTGTCTCAAGCTCAGGAACAACCTCGACAATCCGAACAGTTAAAGGATCAATCTCAAGAGAACTTCAATAATAATGCTTCGCAGGATGATGATTTTGAGCTACAATTACAGAATTCAATAATGCAAGCTTTCGATGATGCCACTGAATCTAATACAACACAACAACAACAACAACAACCATCACAGACCGTTCCAACTCCCAAAGTTGAAGTACCAAAGCAACAGCAACAGCCAGTTCAACCACAAGCTCCAACACAGAGTCAGCATCAGTTCCAGCAAGCTCTTGTCCCAGCTGCAGCTCCTGTTCAAACAGTTCCTGTTGCTCAACCTGAGCCACCTGTGCAATCTCAATCCGTCCCTCAATACCCCCCACCACCTCAGTATCATCCACCACAAGCTCAACAGGTTCAACCTCAGCAATCACAACAGGAGGAGAGTAATGATGAAAATTATGATCAAGAACTACAAAACCAAATTCTAAGTGCTTTTGCAGAGTCTGAAAATCAATATAATCAACAAATGGCTCAACTGCAACAATTACAGCAGTTACAGCTATTACAACAACAGCAGCAGCAGCAGCAGCAGCAACAACAACAACTACAAGCTCAACAACAACCAATTCCACAGTACACAGAGGACATTGATCCGTTCCGTGATGCTTTGGAACAGTTGGTCCAAAATGTTATCGATGCTCAAGTTGAACCTGATACTAAGCAAGTTGGATCTCAACAAGGTGTCTCCACAACTGACGATGATGGAGAAATCGATATGAACCAGATCATGCAAAATGCATTAGCTATGGCTGTGGAGAATCCTAATTTGTTGTTACAAAATATGAATTTGAGTGGAGATTTATCTCAAGAAGATTCTTCAAATTTAATTAACCAATTGATTTCTCAAGGTGTTGGTGCTTCTAATGTTGGCAAAGAGAGAAAGAAAACTACTGCTAAGACAACAAAAGAGAAGAAACCACCAAAGGAAAAGAAACCAAGAGCACCAAGAAAGACTCAACCAAAGAAGAAGAAGGATACTAAGCCAACGACTTCCCCTGGTATGGCTACTCCACTAGTTGGGCAGGTGCCTGGGATTCCAGGCCAATTAGGTTCTATCCCTGGGCTAAATCCAAATTTGATTCCTCAATTGCAGAAACAAGTTCAACAAGGGGTTTTATTACAACCACAACAATTACAGTCAATCTTACCTCCACAACAACAATTGCAACAGCAACAGCAACAACATCAGCAATTGCAACAGTTACAGAAACCACCTTTTCAACCTGTTCAAGCTCCAACTTCTGCAGCAAAAGAACTCGTTCCAAAACAACCAAAACCAGCACCTGCAAACTCGATCATTGATACTGTCAAAAGTGCGGCTCCATTGTTACTACTGTCCAAAGATAAGTCAATTGACCTGCAGAAGAATGTCGGATTGGAACAACAGAAGAAGAAGGCATCATTATCAATTGCTGAAACTTTAGCATTAAGTAGATCTGGTATTACAAGTGGGAAATTCACTTCAAAATTACAAGAACCAAAAAGTACTATTGAGAAACCTATTGATCCTCAATTGAAAGACAAAAATCAACCAGTGGCTCAAGAGGTGCACCAAGTTCATCAACCAAATTTGGCCCAGATACCATTGACTAACATTGGTACTTCCCAAGCTACTTTACCTAATCTATCATATCATCAACATGACCAACAACAACCACCACCACCACCACCACAACAACAGCATCATGTTGAGTTGGACAAGAATAATGGTACTTTGTCTGCTGAAAACGCTTTGATTATGGCTAAGCAATATTTAACGAAGAGCGATGGTAAACAAGATGAACCTTCTGGTAACGTTTCACAAAGTCACGGTACTCCTGCTGTTTCAAAGCCTTCCACTCCATTTACTCCATTACCAGTCGCTCCAGGTGCTCAAGGTAATGCTTTATTAAACAATATTGGAAGTTTGTTACCAAATTTACCGTCAAATTTGACCTCCATGATTTCTTCGGCCATCTCAAGTGCAGTCAATTCTGGACTGATCACTTTGAATGACCATCAAAATTCTACACAAAGACATCAACAGTTGAGTCAAAAAGAGTTTCTTCCAAAATCTGTGAAGAAGGCAAAGTTGGAGTTGCAAAGAGCTGAAACTCCCGAGCAACAAAAGGAAAGAGTCAAGATTGAAAATCGTGAGCGTAAGAAGAGATGGAGAGATGCTAATAAGTTGAAAAATCAAAATAATGATTTAAGAGCTCGTTTGAAGAAAAGAGCTACTCAGTTGTTTGGTATTGAAGATACTCCAAAGAAGAAGGAATGGATTGAAAGCGAGTTTGAAAAGAGAGCAAATAGAAGAATGATCAGAGCTGCTAATTTGGAAGATTTGGCTACTTTGATTAACGAAACTTTGTCAAGGGTTGATGTTAACACATTAAATCAAGATTCTGTTACTCAAATAATTTCTCACTTGGTTACATCTGCTTTCAATAACCCTCAAGGAGGTAATAATAACCAATCATTATTGAATAATAATAATAATAATCATAATGTTAATGGGAATTATATAACAACATCTCAAAGAAGTATGTCACCTGGTGAAATTGAAGAAATAGCTGGATTGCCAAAAGGCACTGTTTCAACCTTCCATATTGATCAATCAGTTCCAAGATCTCAACCAGATCAACATCAGCAACAACATCAACCAATTGAGGTTCAACAACCTTCTCACAAACCAGACTTGGAGTTATCATCATTTGTTTCAAGGCCTTCACAACCATCAACAGAAGGTTCATTTCAACAACCTGCTGAAAATAATCAATTGACAAAGACCAATATTCCAATTTCATCTATTCCAATTAAAAGAAGAAATGATGCTTTATCAAATTTTGAATTAAAGAAGCCAAGATTTTCAATTCCGTTAATTCCAACTAGTAAAAGATTTGATGAAGGGGATAAGAAGAAGGAAGTTGAAATTGCTCAAGATGTTATTTCGGATGATAATAACAAGGATGACATTGATGCTAATATTGATGATTTCTTGAAAAATCAAGATGCTAATCATGTGACTGCCTCTACTGAACCTCAACAAATTACCCTGGAGGAAAAACAGACTATTAAACCTGTTGTTTCTAAACCTGTTGAAGTTGTTAAAAGTGCTGAGTCTAAAGCAAGGGAACCTGTCACGGCATCATCTTCCAATAAACCAGCTACTTCGTCATTATCAAAACCAGCATTATCAAAACCAGCACCACCAAAAGCAAGCGCTTCAATTCCATTACAATTGCAAAGACCTATCAAGATTCCATCATTCAGAAGACCTGAACCTTCATCATCAAAAGTTGGTACTAACTCTGAAAAGTCAGGCACACCAACACCTGTCCCTAGTACTTCAACCTCCTCATCTGCTCCAGTTGTTGCCAAAACTACTGCTTCAACACCGGTTGAATTGACCAAGGAATCCACTAAATCAAATTCGCCTACACCTTCATCAACCAATACTACAGAAGCACCAAAAGAGGCTTCTTCAATAACTGTGAAATCAGAGAAACCATCACCTTCACCTGGTCCAACTGGCGCTGCTAAATTACAAAGACCTAAATTCAACTTGGGTCTGAGAAAACCACCTGCATTCCAAGGATTAAGAAAGCCAGGCGCCTTTCAAAGACCGCCTGATAGGGATAAAAGAAAAGGGTTAATCCAATAGAGTTGCATATCAATCAATACCCAATACCACCACTGTATATTAAAATAATTATTCATAAACTTGTATCATAGATGGGTTATAAATCATAAGGAGGGAATATTCATATAAAGAGAGTTTGTTTTTAAATAGTTTTGTCATTTCTATATAATAATGAAATGTTTGGGATTTAAAGAAAACCAACTGTCGTAGTTTCATGTAAAGATGTTAAGCATGGCAAAGATTACCGATTCGGGTTGATATTAAGTGTTTATCTTGTTTTGTGTCACACGTATCATCATAGTCCAACTGTCGACCTCACGACACTTCGAACCATTAATATCATCTTATTTAAACATCATTTTCCCGTTTGAATCATGAATTTAACAGAATTAGTATAGATCTGGTCGGAAATGCACGTGACTTGAGATAGCCGGAACTTACCCCATCTGGCCACAATATGGGGGCCTTCCGCGAATTTCGATTTCAGGGATTTTAAATTCAATTGATAAAAAGGCCGTCAAGTTTGACAAGTTGGAATTCAATTCAAGTAGATTCACTCACACACACAGCAACAACCACAGGGAGAACTATCAATTGAGTTCTTAGTCGGTGCCATTGTCAGCTCTTTGTTTGTTACTGTAAAAGATCAAGCAATAACGAGTCGTTCTAGTCATGTCATTGCCTAAGGAGTACATCAACGAATTGAATGAGTTGAACAAGGAGGTTCAACGCAAGAATCCTCAAGATATCTTACAATTCTGTTTCAATTATTTCCAATCACGTTTGGAAGAGCAACGGAAACAACTATGGCTTCAGGAACCAAAAGCTAGAGCCGCTGGTGTTAGCTTATTCCCAACCAAGAAATTGAGCAATATCAGTGAGGAGGATTCATCATCATCTGCTCCATCTTTACCAGCTGCCCTACTCTCGAATCATAACAAACAACCATTGTTTAGAAATTCATTTAGTAATGATGATCCACATTCCAAAGATTTAGTTGATCCTCACCATGATGATTCTCAAAAATCTGATATTTTCAAATCAGGATTCCATGTTGGTGAAGAAAATAAATCAAATATAGCAAATACTGTTGATCCAATCTCTGGAGGTCCAACAGGAGGTAATGATAGTGGTCCAGGGTTTGGGAGAAGAACCTCTCATGTGACACCTGGTGCTCATCATGTCCAAGCTCCGAATGCCCCAACTAGTGGTGGCGTTGGAGGTGCTCATAATATTCCATCTGCATTTAATGCTAATAGACGTACATCTGTTAGTGCAGAAACTTTCAACCCTAAGAACATTAAAGATGATTGGAAACCACCAATTATTCCAAAATCCCAGGATCAATTGACCAGATTAAGTCATTCAGTTGTCAAGAATTTTCTATTTAGTTCATTAGATGAAGATAGTTTTAAAACTGTGATAGGTGCCCTGGAAGAAGCCAAATATCCTGCTGGTTCAGAAGTGATTAGACAAGGTGATGAAGGTGATTTCTTTTACGTTGTTGAATCTGGATTTGTGAATTTCTTTGTTGATGGTAATAATGTTAATAGATTTGGTCCTGGTTCAAGTTTTGGTGAATTAGCATTAATGTATAATTCACCAAGAGCTGCTACAGCTGTAGCCGATACTGATTTAGTGCTGTGGGTTTTGGATCGTGTAACATTCAGACGTATCCTATTGGCCAAAACTTCTAAAAAGAGACAATTATATGAAAGTTTCTTGAAAGAAGTTCCAGTATTGAGTCGTTTATCATTATTTGAGCGTTCCAAATTAGCTGATGCCTTGGAAACTGAATCTTATAAATCTGGTGATGTCATTATTAAAGAAGGTGAAGTTGGTGACAATTTCTATTTAGTTGAAAAGGGTGAAGCTGATATTGTTAGAAACAGTGAGGGATTAGTTGGCCATGTCAAGAGAGGTGACTATTTCGGTGAAGTTGCCTTACTGAATGATTTACCAAGACAAGCCAGTATTATTGCTAAAAGTGATGTTCAAGTTGCCACTTTGGATAAACGTGGATTTCAAAGATTATTGGGTCCTGCTGTTGAAGTTTTGAAACGTCAAGATCCAACGAAACATTAGATTTTAAGAAATTTCCAACATATAATCAGTTGTTACATTCATTCCACTTTTTACCAGATATTTCATGACCACAAACTTTGTTAATGTCCATCATATACACTGTGTTTAATTTGTTGATTCTTCTTTTTTTTACCTGCCTGTCAATTTTAAACGTTTGCAATATAAAGATACTGTGTTTTTTCACTATGAGATTCGTAGTCTACTTAATTAGTCATATTCATATTCATAATCGTATATTGTATCTCGTATTTATTCAGTCATGAAAGGTGGGGATTGTTAAGCTAATTTTGTGTAATAATCTTTTTGTAAAGTCATCCAGACAATTGTTGAAGTTGCAACAATCAATGGACCTAATAGACCTTTTCCGAACTTGGCAGTCTTGAAGATCAACCACTCAGAAACGAAGTGGACAAAGGCAATCAAGTAAGAGGCCAATGTGATTTGATAAACTTGAGGATTTGTCAAATAATAAGCACCATAGAATCTAATCACAGCAGATACAAATGTCCAAGTACCAAATGTACGAGCTGATAAGTTTGTGGTTTCTTGTGGTTTGTTCTCGTAGACTTTTCTAGTGAGTTCTAATCCAGAAAGATACGTCTGAGCCGAATTGAACACTGAAACAACAGAGATCTTCAATGAGAATTGATTGTTAGTCTTCTTTATGTCTCATGATTATATTCCACAAAACTGGAGATAAAAACACTCACGAAAAGAAGCCATTTGGGCAAGATGCCCGGGGTCTTTGGGATATATGGACCGACAGAATCGATGAAGCTGGACATTTCAAATTGAGCCATTCAATGATCGTTAGATTGCAAAATAAGTGGAAAATGTTCGAAATGTTCAAAATGTTTCGTTTATTATTGTGTTTTTTTTGGGTTTCCACACGACTTTTGATTTTGTTTTTGGAAAATTGACAGCGATTTCTCCTTAAATAACGACATTTTTGACACTTGAACCTGTAATTGAGAGATAGTTGTCATTTGAATTGACAGTTTAAGGAGTAATTGAATAGCAAAATGGTGAGTATGATCTTTTTCTTAGAATGTCAAGATTGTATAATAACCTTTTCCGGTCTAGTCTGAAGAATCATATGATGCTGCCTTGGATCTTTTAAGAAGATTGGACCCAAAGAACATTTCTCAAAACTTGCAAAATATCATCAGATTGAACCCTGATTTGACAGAGGACTTGTTATCCTCTGTGGATGTTCCATTGAGCATTGCTAGAGATGAGGAAAGCGGGAAAAAATATTTGACTTGTGACTACAACAGAGATTTGGACTCTTATAGATCCCCATGGTCTAATAAATATTATCCAAAATTACAAGATGAAGATGAAAGTCCCTTCCCATCTGATAAGCTAAGACAATTGGAGATCTATGCCAATGACTCTTTTGATATCTATAGAGATCTCTACTATGAAGGTGGTGTTTCTAGTGTTTATTTCTGGGATCAAGATGATGAAGATGACTCCACAAATGATTCTAATTTCGCTGGTGTTGTGCTGTTGAAGAAATCCACCGATAATGAACAAGGGTTATGGGACTCAATCCATGTGCTAGAAGTGCTAACCAATGGTCATTCAAAGGCAACATATAAAGTCACATCTACAATCATACTTGATTTATCCAAACTGGATGGAAAGACAGAGTCAATCTCATTATCCGGTAATTTGATCAGACAAACCGAAAAACAACTCCCAATAACAGATGAACAATCACATATAATAAATATAGGTACCCTGATTGAGGATATCGAATCCAAATTGAGAAACTTGTTGCAAGAGGTTTACTTTGGGAAGACTCGTGATATTGTTGGAGATATCAGATCTCTTCAAGGTCTTTCCTCGAGTGCTGATGACAAGAAAAAACATTCTGAACTTGTCAAAGGTCTCCAGGGACTATAATATTCCTTACCAATCAATCTTCATTAAGAAAGAAACTGAATTAAATCGAATTGAATTGAAATTTGTAAGTTAATTGTAGTTTTACTATGCGAAACATCCAAACACCAATGGCGCTTTTCGTTCTTTTTTTTTGCTGTGGAAAATGGATAAAAAGTTCCACAACACAAAATTGTGAACTGATAAGTTGAACATTTGACATTTTTTTGGTATTATTGAATAGCTTGTTGCGGTGGTGTTATCAAGCTGATAAAAATTACAAGGAGTTGGTTCCACAGTGTGCTTCTCGGTGAGGTCATAGGTCAATTAAGCTAGCGGAAAGAGGCAAAATGAGTGAAAAGTCGATATCTGTTGCTAAAGTTTATGCTAATGCAAATCAATTGAAAAGTCAACAATATTGGGATTATGAGAATGTTAGTATTGTATGGCAAACTCAAGAAAATTATGAAATTGTCAAAAAATTAGGTCGTGGTAAATATTCTGAAGTTTTCCAAGGTGTTTCATTGAATAATCATGAAAAAGTTGTTATCAAAGTTTTAAAACCTGTCAAACGTAAAAAAATCAAAAGAGAAGTCAAAATATTACAAAATCTTGTTGACGGTCCATATATTATCAAATTATTAGCTGTGGTAAGAGATCCGATTTCCAAAACTCCTGCTTTGATTTCAGAATATGTCAATAACCTTGATTTTAGAACTTTATATCCAACTTTAACTGATCATGATATTCGGTTTTATATGTTTGATTTATTAAAAGCTTTAGACTATTGTCATTCTCAAGGGATAATGCATAGAGATGTTAAGCCTCATAATGTTATGATTGATCATAGTTTGAAAAAATTAAGATTAATAGATTGGGGGCTAGCAGAATTTTATCATCCAGGCACTGAATATAATGTTCGTGTTGCCTCTAGATATTTTAAAGGTCCAGAGTTATTGGTGGATTTCAGATATTATGATTATTCATTAGATATATGGTCATTTGGTGCCATGTTGGCTTCAATAATTTTCAAAAGAGAACCTTTCTTCCATGGGAAATCAAATACTGATCAGTTGGTGCAAATTGTTAGAGTATTAGGGACAGATGAATTACATACTTACTTAAAGAAGTATAAGATTCAACTAGGTACTGAATATGAAGATTTGGGTCATTATACTAAAAGACCATGGGCAAGATTCGTGAATAATTCAAATGAACATTTAGTCACTGATGAAACTGTGGATTTCATAGATAAATTATTACGTTATGATCATCAAGAAAGATTAACTGCTCAGGAAGCTATGGATCATCCATATTTTGATCCAGTACGTGAGATGAAGGGGAAATGAAATTACAACAAGACATGCATTTTATTTGACAATTGTGAATTTTTTTTTTGTTTATGTTCATTATGAAGGGGGTCTTATTATTACATTATTACTATAAATTCTGTTAGCATTTACATACGTCTTTAGCTATCACCATGAAATTTAAACTTAATTATTATATGAACAGGTTTTATATATGCAAATTTTTATCTAGAACAAAATCTGATACCAACTTTAGAGGGTAAGAGCTTAAAGCTATATATAACATAGAAATAGTTGAGTGCTCAAGACTCACAGAGAGACTTATTCCATGTGATTTGAATTGTTCCAGGATTTCTCAATCCATTCAAATTTTATATTTTTGAAATGTTTTAATAAATGTGTATCATTAATTATGATTAACGAGGAATGAATGAAGATTTGTAATTGTTTATATTTTTCCAATTTTATTTCATCGACATATTTGAATCTAGTATGTTTTTGTTTCTTAATGATTTCAAAAAATGATTCAATAAGCTTTTTCAATGCATCAAGACTATATTTTGATTCTTTAATTTGATTTCTTAAACTTCCAGATTTGACCCCCATTGGAAATTGACACCTTTGTAACAAATGACTTTCAACATAACTATATTGCTTCTTTTGAAGCAAGTCTTCATCAGTGATGGTCAAATGAATTAATATCTTCAAGTACAATGAAGTCTTGGAAAGAATTGAGGTATATAATTCATCAATACCCTGCGGGTCAGAATCAAACTCATGAAAAACCTTTTGAATAATCTTGATGATGGCCTTTAGTTTCAGTTCGAAAAAGAAATCATCATTTGATTGAAATTTTGTCAAACCAAATAGTATTTTATCAAAAGATTCCACAATTTGATTTACTGAAACTTTGGAATTAATATTCTTGATTATTTGGAAAGTTAAAATCTTTATAAGATTCAAATACATCAAATTTGTTTCAGATTCAATGAAAATTTTAAGACAATCCAATAATTCCAAAACATCACATTCAATTTTAGCATATTCATAAAGTTCTAATGCAGTCAAGTCAACATTAATTGATGATAATATAGGTAAACATCCTTGAATTGTTAGTATGAACTGTGAAATTACATATAATCGACTTGATTTATTTCCAAATAAAACAAAGGTTTATGAATATTTACTTTTTTCACATGGTAATTTTGAAGTTCTCTTCTTTGGGGTTGGAATTACAAGGGTCAACTTTGCTTTGTCAGGCTTCTTGTTCAATGATGTATAACTTGGTTTAGTTAATTCAACAGTTTCATTAACTTTATGATGACTTATTTTCCGTTTTTTGATTGAATCATGATCGTTCAAGTTGATCGTATTATCATGATCATCGAATCTTTTCTTAAATTGTATCTTTTCAGACCACTGGACAATATTATGTGGGTTGAGAGATGTACTTGTTACTGTTTTATTATCCTTATCATCCATAACACGGGTATTGATAGATTCATTTTTCAAATCAAGGCAGTATTGTGGTGAAGTACATGATGTCTCAATATACGAAGTACTGTTATCCACAACGTTCCCGCATTGTGATTTATCATTGACTTTATCCAGAGGTTGGAAAAGTGGTGATTCTGTCGACTCGGATTCCTTGATCTTGTTGTTTAAACATCCTGCGTCAAGTTTTGTAATAGAACTTACATGATGAAGAATACTGGGGATATCACAAACTTGATCTATCTCAGTTTGATCAATACTTGTTGAATTATAATCGTCCTTAGATCTGGTTTCGAAATTTTGCACACTACCATTTAAAACTTTTTCAATGAAGACTTGAATAAAAGCAGAACATGTTAATATTTCTGGGATCCTTAAATCCTTATAACTGGAAAATTAAGAATCAGGAGAAACATACCTGTAAGAGTCAAATTAGAGTCAACTTCGTTCTTCCATTTGATTAACGCAACAGCCTGTTTAATAAGTTTGATGTCAGTATTCTTGCATAATTAAAGGTTGAAAGAAGCCATTTGATCTTGGAAGTTGGGGCCCTTTCACCAGAAACTGCACTATTCATAGCATCATTGTTATGGACCAAAATTTTGGGAAAACCTTAAGCTGGGAAGCGTTTAAGTCAACTCCGTGATATAAATTTGAATTAAATCAATCACCGACACAATGTATAAGTTAGGTAACCAACATGGTACATAGTTGCAATAAAAGTAGCCTATCAGTCATCCTATAACCAAACCATCAACTCTTTTTGGAAGCTGTTTGATTGGACAAAGTGGTGAAACATTTCTCAAGCTACTTCACTGACGTATGTTGATGATTTTCTTGTGTCACCAGGGGTACATTTAACCCAAAAAGCTTTCGTGGAAAAACACATCAAAACCCATCACAAAGAGGGTATCGGAACCCACCTTGGCCATTCCAACACCGCATCTCCTCATAAGCTTTCAACTAATAAACGTTCAACGTCTTATCGTCACCGATGGGCCAAGTACGAGATGGGTCTAAACTCTTTTAACGTGCAGCAACAGATGTTCGACGTCACCGATTTAGGTATTTCCATAGATATAACACACATAACTTGCCTCGATGTGTAGTCTTGAAGGGTTCAACGACATTAACCAACCTCAACCTTCGAGTTTTTCGTAACTGTTGTGTTAAGCGAAGATTCAGGCTCCATTTGCACCAAGTTTCCCAACATTTTGGCTTCATTTCAATGTTCCCAGCTTAATTTGTAGTTTTTTTCGCCATCGAGATCTCAAAGCAAATCTCCAACCATATGAACAGGAAAAGCACATAGCAATTTAACCCTCAACCAACCGCAAATAACACTTACCAAGGCCAAATACAATTCTAAACCATCACCAAACATCGTAGTAATCCAATTCTCAAGTAGAAAACCCCTGTTTTAAGCTCGGCGGTTAACGATATGTACAAGTGTTGATGTTGTTGGTAAAGGATCAAAATTTTAGTGACATCGGAGCAATGAAAATCGAATTTCTACAACATTTCCAATTATAACAACATATATGTGTATATAGAAAACCAAGGAGAGTAAGAAGTAAATTGATATAAACATAAAAAGTAATAAACGAGGACCCAAAATTGGAACAAAAATCAAAGTATAAGTAGAGAATTGGTTAAAAAAAGGAGTAATTATGGAAAAAAAAAAACAAAAAAGTGGTGATTCAACAATAATCCGATTATATTCTTGATGAAATAATTATTGCTGAGTTAAATATATATTGTATTGTATTGCCGTGTCGTATAATCGTCATCTTGAAAGCATCTTAATATTCAATCATCTTCTTCTTCGTCATCAAAAGTTTCTTCATCATCTCTATCAGGATGAGCAACATCGATTCCTTTAATCAAAGTAGATAAAGTATTTACCGATTGGGAAGGATCTTGATCGATTAATTTTCCCACAGCTTGATAAAATTCAAATAATTCTCTCTTCTCTTTTCTTAATCTATCAATTTGTGATTGATATTTCTCGACATCTTCCTTTAATTGAATATGAGCAGCTTTTTTCCTTTGTCTACATTTTGAGGCTGCAATCCTATTTCTTTCCAACAACCTAGCCTTTTTCCATGCTGCTGTACCTGGGATTGGACCGGCATCTGGGTTGAAAATAACTTCATTATTGTACACCAATTTATGATTTGGAATACCCGAATGTCCTTGAGTGGTGAATGGAATTTCACGCTTGACATTTGGGTCAACGGCAGGTTGATTATTTGGTTGTTGAGGTGCACGGTGTTGATGTTGAGGAGTTGGCACTGTGGACGTCAGTGGATGTTGTTGATGTTGGACAACTGGATGTTGAGGAATGGATTGTTGAGGTGGTGCTGAGGAACCAGGATTCAAGGGATCTTGTGCCACTTGACCAGGTTGAACATGAGGTGGGACAGAATCCAGATTAAGTTGGTTATACAGTAGTTGACTTTGAGCGTTAATTCCAGAATCGTCTTGTGATGTTTGTTTGGGTAGAGGCGGTGGTTGACTATCATATAAATCTTCCCCATTCAAGGTGTGGGTAGTAATTTGACCAATTTGACCATTTGAGATGGAGATTCTTCTTCTTGGTTGACCATGGTTGTTCATCATTAGGGCACTTTCAAAAATAGGAGGGTTTGTCAACGGGAAATGGGAAACATCAATCCCATAGGGAGCAAAGAATGGTGAAAGAGTATCTGAAAAGAGTCCATTATTGTTGAAATTGTTATTCCAGACAAAGGAACTTCCATGCCCAGGTTGACCGCTGGCAGCTGGAGGAGCTCCTGCTTGAGCAGCAGCAGCAGCAGCGGCGGCAGCAGCAGCCTGAGCTTGTGCTTGAACTTGGGCAGCTTGCTGAGCTTGTTGAGCTGGGTTTTGAGGGTGATGTTGGGATTCCAATGGGATGTTGACTAATAGACTTGGGTCATTATTATTCACGGCCTTATCCTTCGCGTTGGCCTGTAGCTTCTGTAGCGAGTTCTGATATTGCTGTTGCTGTTGTTGGTAGTGCAGATTAGCAGAGTAATTCAACTGAGAGTTCAAATCAGTCATTTTGCGTTTGAATAGCCATGAATTTTGCACTTCTAATACTGATTTTAGTAGAATTTGGGGCTAAAATTGAAGTGAATTTTGAATTTATTGTTCAGAAAAATGGCTGAAATTCGCGAACTCTTCCGCGAATACTAATACTAGTATTATAATTATATAATTAAGAGCGCGAACGCTACCCTCCCACACAAACACCATATCCACGATTAAAACATCTATTTTGAGTCTAATTCCATGGGAAAAAACTGATGATATTGTAGATTCCCACTATTAAAGCAGTTGTTTTGAATTAATATTCGTGTTCTTTTCATATAGGGGAACTTCCCTAAGGAATTGCTCATATTAACGATCCCCAGATCCCTCAAACGGGATCAGGCGCTGTGTAGAACGCATTCGCGACATACAACTCAATAGCCGCGAAACATCTCATCGCATGAATTTAGAATTAATACTCAAACTTCCAAACTTTCCCACATTTCTTTCCCTTCCGAAGTTTTAAGAACTCATAGAATTGTACTCATTTCAAATAATTGCAAAATTGTTATCTGCAACAAGAAATTAGGATTTGGTGGATCCGACTGATTTGGGAACGCTTAATTCTCTACGAACCAAACTTTAACAAGCATCAATACCATTCGTTTAATATTAGTAGATTCCTGACTAAGACCAAAAGTTGTTTGAGTTGTTTTCAAATCATAATGACAGTCAGAACATTATGGAAGCGTCATAAGACTCCCAATTATGAAATAGTCTTGAAAGACTACAGTATCAATAACAAATATCGTGATGTGATTGATAAGATCATGCCTCCACAAATGGTGGAGGAACGATTCAAGAATTATTGCTTTATGAATCCAAATTTCAAAGAACCTGATAAAGAATATGGTTATGAAATAATGGTGGAAAATCAAAGAGGGTTCTATATATTTGGTATTCCATTGTTTACAAGATTATTATTGCCAAGAGTCGATCCAGCTCCATTCACCACGGTTAATGGGCTTGAGGTTACTCATGTCTTATTATTTGTACTTCCTGATGATTTACATTGGAGATGGGCTTGGGAAAGATGGTATGTTATGATGAAGAAAGATACTGATGATCAAGGTTGGATTTATAGTTGGAGATTTAATTCAAACCATTGGAGTGGTGAACATAGATTTGGTCTTTGTGTTAGAAGAAGATTGTTGTTAAGAATCAAAGTCAAGGATCTGGTAATTCCAAACTGTGTTTATGACTAAACAGTTAAATATCTACTGAATATTCAATTGAAAAGTTTGAATATCAAAAAGAGTTTGTTATAATTTATAATAAAGAATAAAATAAAGATAATAAAGAAATATAACAACTTTGGTGGGTGGAAAATCAACTCACATCAGATCAAACATTCAGAACTAATTAAATAGACGGATAACATGAATGAGGCACAACAAAAAAATAACCAAAACAACAAAAACAACAATAGATCAAAAAGAACAAATCATCAATTGAGACTCCTTTATGAACTCGACGATGTTAGATTCTTGACATTTAATTTATGATTAGTTAAATCTGTTACACTCCAGTTTTCAGCATCAAATTTTTTGAAATTACCAGTTTCAAAAGAATCTTGATCTTGTTGTCCTTGAGCTTGTTGTTGTTGAGCAGCAAGAGCTGGATGAATTAATGGAGTATTCATTTTTTGGTACCAAAATTTCTTGATTAGATCACTTCTCCAATTTCTTTTAACTAATTCTGATTCAACAATATAATTTTCAAATGGTGTTATACCATAATAAAATCCATAAAATAATGTCCCATCATCTAATTTCCCCAATATCTCTTCATAATTATTTCCAGTCATCTGAAATCTTGACAAATTCCAGATGTTTGAAACTCTCAATAGTTCCAAAGATGGTGCAGTAATTGATGATGAAATCTTACTTAATAAATGATCCTTTGGAACCTCTAATAATTTGGAAACATTGGAAATGATTTTGGATTCATTGTTATTTGTAGATTTACGACATGAAACAAATGATGTTATTATATCTTGAATACCTGGTGGTAAATTGATTAATTCTGAATCTTGTTGAAATTCAACTTCATTAACTGGTGGTGTATTAGAACTAGACGTTATACTTTGTCCTGATCCTAATATACCATTAGAATCTCCCAATAATGAAGATGTAGTTTCTTTATCCCATGTAGTCGTTATACTTGAAGTATTATTAAATCCAACGTTATTCTTCAATGGCGTTATCGGCTGTGGTGGTTGTGATTGGTGATCATTATCATTCTCTATACTAGTTGAAGAAACTGTTCTTGAAACATTTTGAGCTGGTGATCCAACAACTGGCACCGAAGTAGTAGTTGTAGTGGTACTTGTCGTTGTAGACGTTGTAACACCCACTGATGAATCATGATTCAAAGCACCAGCTGCCAGAGCTGCCCATTTCATTTCACCAGGAGGTTTAGATGGAGTCAAAGCTGGTTTCAATTGAGTTCCTATCGAACTTGGAGTGCCTATTACTGGAGGTAAACCAGTGGAAGAAGTTGACAAAGAAACGAATTTCTTTGATTTTGGAGTCTCAACTTTCTTTGAAGTACTGGTTGCAGTTAAAGTAGTTGCTGAAGTATTTGCCGAATTATTATGATTTGACGTTGATATCGTACTTGTATTCGGACTAGCTTGTGAAGATGGATTCGAAACATCGGGCTGTGGTACTTTTGGTGATATTGATTTCTCTCTTTTTTCATCTTCTTTAGTTTCTTGTAACCCATTCAATGATGATACAACTTCGTGTGATAAAAGTTCATTAGAATCCAAATCCAATGATTCATAAATATATTCATTATCAATGAAATTAGGATCTCTATTACTTTCCAAAAAATAAGTTAATTCTTCCTTGATATCTTCAATATCACTCACTTGTAATTCATCATTCTCCAATAATCTCAAGGCTAGTTCCAATTGTTGTTGATGCCATCTATATTTCCCTTGAAGTTCTTTCAATTCCTCCTTTTTAGATTCATTAGCACTAGCATTTTTCTTGCTCTTTTTGGAACTCAACTTCTCCACTTCAACTTCAACAGTTTGAAATTGATTTTCTAAATTATCAATAGATTCTTGTACAAAGTTTATCGTATCAAGCTTTTCTTGTTCTTCTGGATCTAAATCAGCTGCTTG
Organism: Hansenula sp. yHMH451; assembly: GCA_030571095.1. NCBI lineage: Eukaryota > Fungi > Ascomycota > Saccharomycetes > Phaffomycetales > Wickerhamomycetaceae > Hansenula > Hansenula sp. yHMH451. The sequence goes on from JAJLXE010000001.1 coordinate 1,713,351, forward strand.
CTTAAGACTCATATTCGAATAAGCCTTCACTTTGGAGCCCTTCTCCACTACTTTATATTTTTCCATCGCAACCTCCACAAGTCGCCTATAATCGAGCAATTTCTCCTTATCCTTCACTTCATTTTGGGTTTGCCATACTTTGATCTGTTCTCTCAGCTTCTGAAGCTTCTTAATTTCTCTTTTCAAATCCTTAATGAAACACAATCTGTTAGATCTAAAATCCCTTTATTTTAAAATATCCTCTGTTTATACTTACACTCTCTAGTTTTTCCCTTTGAGATGGGTTGGTTGAACTTTCATGTCTTTCATGAAATGTGTTGAAGATTTCAAGACCTTCATTAATCTTTTTGAACACACGGTCAATTTCTCTAAAAAAACACACAAATCATTAGTACGCCATTCTTTCAAATCGGTGCCATTTCTCCCAAACCAAATACTCACTGTTGAAGTTTCCTATGAGCCATTTTGAATTTCTGCTATAAAAACCTCCTTCACTGTATCACTATCATTTAATCACGTATATGTATATATCTGGAAATAGTTGAGCTGACACTTGTCTCTTTTTCTCTTGTACTGATCTCAGAATATCCACACAATTCGTAGATCTGGGGAACAACACAAGTGATTCTGTAACTAGTCCTTTTTGGTCTTTGTGACGTTATAAAACTCTCTTTGCTTTCGCTAAAACGCACTTCACTTCAAACACACAGTAAAATCAGCACAATTGACCACTCCGTGTACGATAGTATGACTGAGCAATGCACAAATTATACGGAAATGAGCAAATGGTTCTTCTTTAGCAAGGATCTTTGGTTGAAGAGTCTTCGATTAGATTTTGATTATGCCTACAAATCCTTTTTTTTTCGTTGATGTAAATTTTTTTTTTTTTCCTCAAAAAAGTTATAAAGGTTGAAAAGGGCCACTCCATTGGCAATTTCTACGGGGAATTTTTTGGCTTTATGGTTCGATCTTTGTCTTATTAAAACGGTGTGGAATGTTATATAAAGAAAGAGTAGATGATTCCTAGGACTATTATGAAGATGAATACGATGGATGAGATGATCAATGCCGTTTTGACCGTGTAAATTAGAGTATTATTGATGATTTTGAGGATCGTGGAAATGATGTTTGAAGTTTGGAAGTTGGAGACATTGACTCCAGTTCCCACTTGGAATTGAAGTTGGCAAAAGTCGTCAAGTATTGGTTTGATAGAGCTAAATTGGAATTCAGGCGTGGAATAGCTGGAAGCTTGAAGTTCTGGTGGTTCAAGAGCTAAGACTGAGGTGATGTTGTATTGAGAATAGAGATCATCCAAAGTGTCTTGCAAAGATTCAAATTCAGATTGAAGGTCTTTATTATATTGTGAAACTAATGTTTGGAAAGTGCCGTTGGTATTTAGGTTACCCAGGGATGAGAATTGTGTCAAGTTGTAATTTTTCATAGTAGTATAAGCTGTGGCCCCATATTGATCTGTTGTTGATCCCTTTATTTCCAACTTATTTAAACTCAAAAATACAAGCAACAACAACCCACATAGGAAGAATAGATAAGGGAGGTTTGAGATATCACCGAACAGATATGAATTGATCCAAAAGTTCTTTGGGCTTGTACAATAATCACCAAATAACTCTTTTTCAAGATCAATCATCATCGTTATTGTGGGCTCATTTGTCCTTTGCATAATTCCCAGATAGTCAATCTTCTCCTGTGACTTCTCTATATCAACCAAGCTCGAGATGGTATAACTCATTTGATATCTAAATCTCAGATATTGATACACCATGATCAAAAGATATGCGACAAACAAAAATGTTCCAATTGTTATCAAATTTGTCGTTGTGTCATTTTTGAATCGGTTTAACTGTGAAGTTGTTATACCTGTTGTGGTTGTTTGGTTGGATGTTGGGTTACCATTGTAAATATCGTAATTGAGGAGATTAGGAATAACTCTAATATGGAAGGTCATGTTTGCAGAACCACTTGATATATCAAGTTCTCTCAATTTAAAAATTGTATCATCAAACCCATGGGCCAATTCGGAAAGGAAATCTTCTTTATTTTCACTCACTTTCACTATTGAGCTGCTATCAAGCTTTATATCATTTTGTTTGTTGATTGCATTTGATAATGCCTTTTCAATATCATCATAATTCAAAGTCAAATTTGATGTATCGATCCTATCACCGACGAAAACAGCATTATCTACTAAAGACTTAGTAACTTCAATAGATTCCTTGTCCTGATAAAGAGTATCGATAATTGTGTTGTTCAAAGAGCTTAATAAGTTCTTCGCATTGGATTGTAGTGTTGATAATTGTTGATTCTCCTTCGTTTTAGTTCTTAAAGTGACATTGAAACTATCTTCAATCAGCTCCTGCTGTTTTGTTAAATAACCACAGGTATCGTTTAAGTGGTCCATCAATGATGATTTCAAGCTGTCAAGTGCATAATCCAAATCTTTGTTAATATACTGACCAACATCGATTTCATTGTTTGTTATGTTGAGATCGACAGACATTATCGAAACAGTTGGCTCCTTTGTATCGTCATTTGTAGTATAATGATCCATTATACTCAAGCATATGGAGCGATAGGAAACCAAAACTATCAAACAAAGAAGACCAAATAATATCAATGGGTTTATTATTGTTTGGATCAATTTTGATTTGAAAGAATTATGGATTCTTTGGGGGTTGGAATATTTGATTTTACTCATCATCACCTTTGAAGACCTACACCTTCATGTCAGCAAATTTTGCAAAAATCCAGAAATTTCATCTTCATATAAACTTAAGCTCACTATTCACGCCAACTCAAAGATATGAACCACTGTGGTTTGATATTAGTGTTAGCATCAGTTGGTTTCCTAAGCTGAGAAAGATCATGAAACATCATCAAGTCAACATCAAGTCGCTGAAAGGAATGAGCACCAGTGATACACAGACACTCCATGGCACGGTGATACATATCGAGATGAGATTGGATCAAGCTGTAGTAGAAGCTCAAGAGTTTTGTGTCATGTTTGTATCATCTGCAGAAATTCGCGGTCGCCTTTCCAAAACAGTATCATAAAGACTCCGATGCAAAATATTTCCACCTGTTTCAAAATAATGATTCATAGTTCTAAGGCACAACTACTGATCTTATGACAAATCTTGACGCAGTTCATTTCCCTTTCAGGCTCGCCCCAAGATACTGGGCGATACTTCATCCCGTGGGATTGATACTGGAGTACTATGTAGCTTTCCTTGTCAGTAGCGGTTTGAACCATGAATTTCAGTATCTTGTTGACATCTCTCTTTTCCAAAAAGGTTCTTTTAAGCATTGCGACCTTTCCCACAGCAGTGCTCACTTCAAATTGAGGGATTTCCTCATCTACCATAGATCCTTCAGATCAGAACGACTCGAAGTGATAGATGGTTCGCCAGTATCATTCCCAATAGAATTTTTTCTGTTTAATGGTCTCGAAATTACCATTTTTATCTTCAAATATGTTCGTTCATATTGTGATGCCTGTCGTGCAAGCACCTTCTACAGTTCTCTTCCATGTTCCCAAATTTCAGTAATATATACCGTAAAAGTAACCATTTAAGGAAACCGACCAACCACTGAAACGTGGATGATGCTGAATAACTCCAGAACCACATTTTGTAATAAAGTTTCAAAAAATACATCAAATAGCTCGGACCACTGAAGAGTATTGTGTAGAGGACCTTATAGAGTTTTGTAGTTTTGTTAAAAGTTAGTGAGATTCAGGACCCTCAGGAGTCTTATTTATATATTGTTATCTAATTGATATAAATTATGCTTATTCATCTCTATCATCAGGTTGTATATACCGTCCTCTAGAATCTCTAAACTTCGCCATTAAATCATTGAACTTATTCTTTACTGAAATTTCAATATTTTGTATCTTTTCCCATATCAGTTCATCATTTGAGAACTTCAAATCTTGTGAACCATGATCATTATGACCCGATAAAATATTATGAAGATAATACTCATACCTCAAGACATCTTTTCTTGTTATGAGACCTTGAAGCATACCTTCATTTTCAACCAGTATACACTTTGGTCCCACTTTGTGGAAGACATCAAGAACTGTCTCCAATGGAGTCCCAAGCTCTACCGTTAGTGGCGCTGGGTTGACATAATGTGAGAAATTTAAATATGAATTGGTTGAAGTGCCAAATTTGGAGGTGAATGAAGATGATTTTAGGAAGATGCATTCGGTATCAAGATCAACAGGACCTTTTGATTGTGCCTTTTGAATTACAGTGATTAACTCATCTCTTCCAATTATGCCTTTCACAACAGGGTTGAAAGTATTTTCAACAATGGGTAGGGATTGGAATTGAGTATCTGCTATTATTATGGATAGATGTTTATATGTAGTACCATCTTGAAGAATTGAAACTGTTTTGCGAGTCATAGCGTCATCAACTGGATGTTCAAAGAAATCATGATCTTCATGAGGATCGATAAATGGTAATCCATTAAATTCAATCATTTGGTCGGCAATACCACCTTTACCATAATTATCATTGATAATCTTTGTTATAGCAACAGTGATCATTGTGGGTATAATATATTTTAAAGCACCAGTCAATTCAAACATGATTACAACAACGGTGACAGTTAAATGCGTAATACCACTCAGTGCAGCAGCAGCTCCTAAAAATGCATAAGTGCCTGGTGTAATACATTTAGAATTATCAGCAAGACAACCAGTAGTGAAAAACTTAGATTCTGGATTATTTCTGTGAGCAATCTGAACAAAAATACCCAATGCTCTCCCAATTGTAGCGCCACATGCCATTGATGGGACAAAAATACCTGCAGGAACTTTACAACCATATGTAAATATTATTAAAATCATTCTGATCACAGTTGCCAATAACAACGTAGCCAAAGTGTTGAACACATTATAGTTTGAAGCCAAGTTACAAATCTTGTGGTTTTCAAACTCATCAGTGCAAGCTTCAAATAAGATTTGCATACCTTCTGTCATATCCATTTTTAAAAAATCATTGAAATATGAGATTGAAGAGGTAATGAGAGCTAAGAACAAGACCTCTTTCAATGCATAATTCCCTAAAAATTTCCTACGGAAACTAACCATTTTGATATTGAATCTACTTATGATGATCCCATAGATACCACCGAAAAGACCAAGTAGTATAAAGAAAGGAATCTCAAAAAAATGCCAATCTTGATCATAAGTAACTTCAAACATAACAACTTGTCCAGTTCTAAATGGGTTCATTAATTTCAAGACGAAGACAGCAACTAATGAACAATAATATGATTCCCACATGGTTGATAGTTTGAACATGTTGGAAATTTCCTCAATGGAGAAAAGCACACCACCCATTGGACTACCAAATGCAACAGCAACACCAGCTGCACTTGAAGCGACCAGTATATTTTTGAAAGTCAATGAAGAGCTAGTCTTTGATTCATTATTTGAATTAAATCGACTACTTTGTAAGAATAATTTTGAAATAATGCTCCCCACACAAACTGCATAATGAACACTTGGGCCTTCTTTCCCAACACTTAATCCAGAGGCAATTGCCAGTGGTAGACCAATACTTTTCATAAGGAAAGTCCATGTGCTTAAGAACCCTGATAGCGTGAAACCTGAAACGATACATTTGATTTCAGAGATCCCTGAGCCTGCAGCGAAAGGACCATATGTTAGAACTAACGTGGATGCTGTGAATGCAAATAATAGTGAAATTAGGATAAAAATAACATAATTGATTGGTGCAAAGCTTTCAGAATATTTGACCCAATCTGTACATTTGGATTCTTCCAGTTCACCCCAGCAACAAAATGATTTATTCAGATAAAAATGAGATGAACAATAACCTGTCCTTATATTTGACATGAATTCAGTACAAATGTTTAAAGAGGCCGCCACAACACCAATTGATATACCAACTACTGTCAAGATGACATAGGTTTGAAGAGATTGGAAGATATTCAAGATCTTGAAGCTAGTTCTGGTGGTGTTGGATAACAATAGTTTTCTTTTGTTATTTTGTAGATTGTCATTAACCCAATCAATAGTTTTAAAATCATCAAATTTCTGTAGTTTTGTTATATCATCTTTCCAATTTTTATCTCCGTTTCCTGTTCGTTGATCACCCAAATCGTCCAAGTCAATAGACTGTACCATCTTCTTTTGAACCAGAAGAGAAAGAAGTAAAAAGTCTAAGAATATTGACACTTTTCAATATCCCAATGGTGAATGCAATAGGTGTTCGTAACATAAAAACATGAGGACAATCACAGAACGGATTCGCGCAAAAAGAATGCGAGATCGTTTTGATGCCCGTCAAGTTCTGGCAGTCGATATGATGGGGTTGATTGGGGACACATTATATGTATTCAACTAAGGTTATAAACTAATTCATTAAATTGTGCTTATCCTTTCAGGTTTGTTTGATGAGTGAGGAGCGAAGAGCAGGATGGCTAGTAGTTACCAGAGGGCTGTTTATTAGCTCATGAGACTTGGGCGCCAATCAACTTCAATGAGTTTTTGTAGGGAGACCAAAATGAGATCGGATAAGAATCTGAAATATCTACTCATATTAACACCGGAACTCCTTGTCTATTCACACAACTCACACCATTATTGAGCTTTCCTACAAGTAGAGGCGATCTAATTTACAAGAATAATTTATCATATTTGAAAGCGAGTATAATCATCTATACTTTGCATTGAAAACTAACAATTTATGATTAGAGCTTAATTTTCAATTATACACTTTATATCATAGCTCACAAAGGTATGGAAATCAACACAAGCTTTATTTGCAATGTTTTAGCCCCAGCTGAGATCAAAATGGTTGCAAACGATATAGTTCAAAATCTTGAATGTTTTTTTGTTATTACCAATTCGAATGGAGAAAAGTCGATTCATTCAAACTCATATGCGGTATGTCTTATTTTGATTCAAGAAAGAATCTCAAAGTAAGGCCAAATTAACTTACTTCTCATCCCCGAATAGAGAGGTATTGAAGAAAGATGATTTTACGGAACAAATGCCAGAAATTACGCATTACGCTCTAGCACATTTGGTTCAAAAGGCTTTAAGAGTCCCGGAAGTCTGAAAATTTCATCCAAAAGTTGCAAATACTAGAAGCAAATCAAAACTCCCGAGAAGCTCATTGCCCAAATTAAGTTATAAAGTCATATGGAATTCAGAAATCACAAGTATTGAATTTTCAAAAGGTTTCATTACCAACACCAATCTTTGTGATGTATTTGATTGTATTGAAGACTTCACAACTGTACCCTTAAATCTTCAAAAATGATGTTGGAGGAGCCTTATTTTCAAACTTAGATGAAATGTGTGTTCAATTTGATATTGACTTTGAGAATGGTAAACGTGTTGATGAGGATTTGAATGAAAAAGCTAATAATGTGAAGCTGAAATGATATTTGCGATTTTTGATCAATATTGAAATAATCTTGAAAAGCAATAAGAAAACTATCCATTACAAATATAAAGGATATAGTACTGGCGCTTAGGCTTGAATTTGAAGATTATTAAAGTGTAGAGTTAACTACGAATAACTCCATATACTCAAAGAGATGGGATAATTCCCATGTAAATTGATATCATCAATTGGAGATCCATCTCTTCGAATTTCTCCGAATGCAGCACTATATAGCTTAGTATACGATTGAGATCGATCCAACTGACAATGCAACGCAGGTAACTTCAATGTCAGATCAGACTTATTGTTACTATGCATCATTTGATCATTCTTCAAAAACCGTTCAACAAATGATCAGTTCCATATAGAAACGGGTGCAATCATCAATGGCTTACTCCAGAGGTTGAACAGCAACCGCGGCCCTCGGTATTCCTAGGGCATTTCGCTGTGGTTCCGCGGTTCGGTTAAAGCCTTATCGATGATCAAAATGTTTGTTTTCTTATCGTGAAGTCATCAAGAAAAAAGTATTTAAGCAGCAACAATGGATTTTTCAAAGTAGAGCTTTTTTATTGATTTGATTATTGAAACTTCTTTGAAGATCTGTTATTAAATCATCTATCATACTACAATAATAAAAGATGCCTTCAGCCGCTACAAACACATTACTCGTTGAACCTTTAGATGCTCCAGTTGGGGCCAAAATTACTTTACCAGAAGGTATTACTGATCCTTCAAAATTGAATGATGAAGATTTTCAAAAATTAAATGAAGCCTTACATAAACATTCTGTTGTTGTGATACCAAATCAAGCTGATTTACCACCAAATTCTCAATGGAAATTAACTTCAAGATTTGATCCAACTACTCAAACAAATGGTCAAAATTATGGTCATGGTAAAGAATTTAGACATGATAAATCTTTATTAAGAAGAGATGGTACTTCTATTCCAGATCAACCTCAAGTCCAAGTTTTAGGTCAAGGTGAATGGCCTGCTGGACATCATGGTTTAGGTGATATCACTTTAACCCACCCAACTCATTTCACTTTCCATAAGGATATTTTGAACGATGAACAAGTTGAAGCTAATCAAACAAGATTTTATAGATGGCACATAGATTCAGCCTTGTACGAGCTATCACCACCAGTGGCTACAACTTTATTAGGTATTCATGTTCCACCTCATTCCCAAACTCAAAAAATCGTTTATGAAGATACCAAGGAAGAATTAGAATTAACTCAAGGTGCTACTGCTTTTGTTTCTGGTAAGACTGCTTTTGATATTTTGAGTGACGAGGATAAAGCCTTGGCTTTACAAACAAGTGTTGTTTATGCTCCACATCCATATATTTTCATCTCAGAAGCTAAGGCCACATCTGATGGATTAACAATGGTTAATGAAGGTAAAGAATTACCATTAGATGAATTACCAGAATGGGAAGAATCGAAAGTTAAAAAATTGCCATTAGTTTGGACAAATCCAATCACTGGTGAACATCATTTACAAGCCCATGCATGTTGTGTATGGAGATTGGAACGTGAAAATGGTGAAGTTTTAAAATTAGAAGATGCAAGAAATGAATTATATAGAATCATGAGACCTGCTATTTCTCCTAAATATGTCTATGCTCATAGTTGGGAAGCTGGTGATTTGGTTATCTTCCATAACAGAGGTGTTTGGCATGCGGTCACTGGTCAATTCAAACCTGGTGAAAGAAGATTGATGCATCAATGTAATATTGCCAGTGGCATTGATCCAGTTTGTGCTAAATAATGACAATACAAATTCTGTTTTCTATTAATCTTCTATTTAATCTGTTTATACTTATATTTTGTTTGTTGGGAGGATATGCTTGTTAATACATAATAATTATTGGGATAATGATTGTATGCACTCTGGATTACTGGTCCACATGAGAGAGTCTAGTCTCCAGCTTCAGATTCCTCTTGATAAAAAATATCGATATTACCAATATTGTCTTAATCAACTGTCTATTACACGCGAATCCGTTCTGTAAATAGCTAGGTACCGCCAATGTCCGGTGGCCGATGTTCGGATTCGAATCTCTGGGGAAGAACAATAAATATCTTTTCGGTGTAATCACTCATGAGAATTAGTCATTAATAGGACTAGTTTATAAATATAGTAAGTATTCCCCTTATAATAATCATTAATTTCATCAAGAACTAGTCAACAATCGGGGAAATCATGCTAGGCAAACGTTTCCAATCAACAATTTCCAAGTTCCCATACCCCACTAGAGCTGAACAGCTTAGTTACTATGAATCACAAGTTGATCAAATCCGCAAATGGTGGGAGTCTCCAAGATTCAAAGGTATCAAAAGAACTTATACACCTGAACTAGTTGCATCTCATAGAGGGTCATTTAATGTTGATTATCCTTCATCTATTCAAGCTACGAAATTGTTCAATTTGTTAAATCAACGCTTCTCGGAGGGGAAACCTGTTCATACTATCGGATCTATAGATCCTGTTCAAATAACTCAGAGTGCCAAAAATCAAGAAGTTGCCTATGTTTCAGGTTGGGCTTGCTCAAGTGTCTTGACTACGACTAATGAAGTGAGTCCTGATTTTGGCGATTATCCTTATGATACTGTTCCAAATCAAGTGGAAAGATTGTTTAAAGCTCAAGAATTACATGATAGAAAGGCATATTCGGAATGGATTCAGAATCCAAAAAGAGATCAGCTTGATAAAATCGATTATCTAAGACCTATCATAGCAGATGCTGACACTGGTCATGGTGGTACTGGATCAGTGATGAAATTGGCAAAATTATTTGCAGAGAGAGGTGCTGCAGCTATTCATATAGAAGATCAATTACATGGAGGGAAGAAATGTGGTCATTTAGCAGGGAAAGTAATTGTACCAACTTCCACTCATATTTCAAGATTAATTGCAACAAGATTACAATGGGATATTATGAATACTGAAAATTTGGTCATTGCTAGAACCGATTCAGAGACTGGGAATTTATTAAGTTCCACTGTTGATCCAAGAGATCATGAATTTGTACTTGGTGTTATCAAACCTGTCAAACCATTAAGTGAAGTCCTTTATGAAGCAGAAGCAACGGGCGCTGATTCAGTACAATTGAACTCTTTAGAAGCTAAATGGGTTGAAGATCATCAATTATATACATTGAAAGAAGCTGTTGAATTGAAATTAAAAGAATTGAGGAAAATCGATTTATTTGGTGATTTCGAACAAAGAAGTCAAAATAAATCTCAATATGATTCTAAGTTAATCTTTAAAGAATTGACTGGTGAAGAACTCTTCTTTGACTGGGAAGCCCCAAAGACTCGCGAGGGTTATTATTTAGTTAAACCTGGTATTGACGTTGCTATTAAAAGAGTATTGGAGTATGCTCCATATGCTGATTTATTATGGTTGGAAACCAAAACCCCAGATTTGAAATATGCACAAGAATTCGCATCAAAGATTCATGCTGTTTATCCTGATAAAAAGTTGGTTTATAATTTAAGTCCATCTTTCAACTGGAGTGCTCATGGGTTCACTGAACAAGATTTACAAAATTTTATATGGGATCTAGCTAAATCTGGATTTGTTTTACAATTAGTTTCACTAGCTGGATTACATTCAAATGCTGTTTCAAATTTTGAATTGAGTGAAAATTTCAAAAAGGAGGGAATGAAGGCATATGTTGAATTGATTCAACGTAAAGAGAAGCAACTCAATTGTGATGTATTAACTCATCAAAAATGGTCAGGTGCTAATTATTATGATGATTTGATTAGTGCTGTTCAAAGTGGCTCTTCTCAAACAAGTTCTGTGGGGAAAGATTCCACTGAACATTCATTTTAACTCAAAACTCATGATATTATTTATTATATACATTTTCATTATGCTCTATTTATTCAAAATAAAACACCACTGTCTGTCAAAAAGGGTCCTCAAAGACGACTTATGTAAGCATGCAAGTAATGTCGGTGCACAACTTGCCGACCGACCCGGTGACTAAGCACAGTGTCGGCATAGAATATTTACATCAACCGACTCTTTCTGAACGAGCCATTTTGATCTTTGAACAATTTGACAGGAAACTGAAAGTGGCTCTTTGAGATTTAACGCTCTCTTCATCAAAAGATCTATCAGTGGAGTATCAATTCATGGTTCAATTTCATAAGGGAGTGTTCAATTAGGGCTCATAACTGGTAGTTCGTAATGTCATGGTGAATGCGGTTGATTGGCTAATTATTGGTGAGGCAGGAGTAAACGGCTGGTTATATGTCAAAATTAATAGTAGTCAGCCGTACAGACGTTTTGAACTGATATAGATTTATTCACTGGAGCTTTTCATGTGGTAATCGAGAACAATGTTAAATGGCTCTCTTATTGTTGGTTAACAGTGTGTATACCGAGTCTTTGGTGAAGTCACCGTTGAGATATTTATCATATGGTTGATGAGGTATATACGTATTGATTTCCAAAGGTCTTTGAAAAAACCTTTATTAAGAGCCATTAATTTGGCGTTCAGCTTGGTTTATTAGGATGAGGGATAATCATCAACACGTCAAGAAGATGGAAAAAAAATCGACACAGAATATATAAGAGACATTAGGTTCCCTAGTTTGGAACCCAATATTTGAAATATTAATTAATCAACAAACAATTATAAATTATATAACATGTCTGATTTAAGAGATTATAATCCTCAAGAATCTGAAAATAATAGTGGTTTTATAACAAGAACTCAATCAATAATATCTCATCATAGTTTAGTATCATCAACATCTCATGAAGATTATGAAAAATTGGAGAAATTAGTGTCAAATAATCCAGGTGTTGATGACTTGGTATCCAAACTAGAATCAAGAGCAGGTCAATTGGGTCCATTGGAAGATGGAATTGATTTGAAAGAGGTCCAAACCCATCCTGATCCAACTTCAACTTTCCATCCTGAAGATAAATGGCAATATCCAGTGGATGAAGAGACTGGTGTACGTATTGTTCAATTCACAGGTGATGAGGATAACGGTGATCCAAGAAATTGGTCAAATAACTATAAATGGTTTTTAACATTTTTCTTGGGGACGGTTTGCTTCTGTGTTGCCTTGGCCTCTGCTATTGTCACTGGTGATATTGAAGGTCCAATGAAGACATTTGGCGTTAGTGAGGAAGTTGTTATCTTGACGGTTACATTATTAGTCATTGGTTACGGTGTGGGGCCTTTAATATTTGCTCCGTTGAGTGAAGAAGTTGGTAGAAGAATCGTTTATGTTGTCACTTTAGGTATTGCTGTGATATTCATCATCCCATGTGCCGTTGCTAAAAACATTGGTACACTACTTGTATGTCGTTTCCTTGATGGATTGTTCTTTAGTGCACCAATGTGTTTGATTGGTGGTAATCTGGCTGAAATGTGGAGAACCAAGGAAAGAGGTGTTGCTATGAGTATCTTCAGTGCTGCTCCCTTTTTAGGTCCAGTCATTGGTCCATTAATTGGTGGTTATATTGGTGATAATGCTGGTTGGAGATGGATTTATTGGGTTTTGTTGATCTTTTCAGGTGTACTATATATTGCATTGGTAATTTTAGTTCCAGAGACTCACCATCAAACAATATTGAAGAAAAGAGCTAAAAGTTTGAGAAAATTAACAGGTGATGATACTTATAGAGCCATTTCAGAGATCAAAATCCGTTCATTTAGTAAAATCGCCAATGAAACTTTATTAAGGCCTTTGGTATTGCTAAGTGAACCAATTGTGTTCTTGATGACCATTTATATGTCCATCATCTATGGGTTATTATATATGTTCTTCTTTGCATATCCAGTCGTTTATATGGAAGGTAAAGGTTGGAGTGCAGGTAAAACTGGGTTAATGTTTATTCCAATTGCTGTTGGTGTTATTATTGCAACTGTCTTGGCCCCATTTTTCAATAACGATTATATCAAAAGAGCACAAAAATATATTGAACGTGGTGAATTGCCTCCGGCTGAACTACGACTAATTCCAATGATGGTTGGTTGTTGGTTAGTCCCTATTGGATTATTCGCCTTCGCATGGTCATCATATCCTTCAATCAGCTGGGCTGGTCCATGTTTTTCTGGTCTAGCTTGTGGTTGGGGGTTTAATCAATTGTACAACCCTGCCAACAATTACATTGTCGATTCATATCAACATTATGCAGCTTCAGGTTTAGCTGCAAAGACATTCTTGAGAAGTATATGGGGTGCTGTTGTTCCATTATTCACTATTCAAATGTATCATAGATTGGGGTACGAATGGGCATCATCACTACTAGCCTTCATATCATTAGCATGCTGTGGTATTCCATACTTCTTCTTCTTCTTTGGTAAAAAAGTCAGAGCAAGATCCAAATATGCCTACTCTCCAGAGAATGAACAAAATGCATTGAAAGTTAAAGATGTTGAACAAGCTGATTCATCATCTACTGAATGAGGAATCATATGACTAATAAGAAACCAGAAAACACCCTACAGGACCTTTAATAGAAGTAATATCTTAATATACGTACCATAATATTCATCCCTTTTGGTAGAAAGTTTAAGATGTTGTTTTGAATGATCTCCATTCGAACCACCCCATTGTGATTTTGTTGCGGATTTAAATATTTGAGGAATTTTTTTACACCGGTTGGTTTTATTGTTTTAAAAACCGATTGGCATAATTAGCTCAAATTGCACCGAAAAGTTTTCAACATGAAGTTTGAAAGTCCAGGAACGCGCATGAAAATGATTAGAAATAGTTGAAATATGTGTTTGTATATAAAGGTTTGGAAATAATTATTTTCAACTGCTTTATTGTTTCGTCCCAATTCATGATCTAAAGATTGAAGGACCCTGAACACTATTAGATATGTCGGATCCAATAGAGTCGCAAGAGGATAAGGTCAAGTCCTTTGCCCCAGATGCAAAACAAGAGCCACACAACATCGGTATACATAAGTTGAACTCTAGAACTTCGTCTTTAACAAGAACTTCGTCTCATAGATCACACACAGCTGAAGAAGACCATGAAGCCCTAGAGAAATTGGTTTCAAATAACCCTGGTGTCGATGATTTGGTTTCCAGATTGGAATCTCGCGCAGGTCAGTTAGGACCCTTAGAAGATGGTATAGATATCGAAAGAGTGGAGACACATCCTAATCCGAATTCTACTTTCCACCCAGATGACAAATGGCAATATCCAATAGACGCTGAAACTGGTGTTAGAATAGTTCAATTTGTTCCAGATGATGAAAAAGATCCAAGAAATTGGTCAAAGGCTTATAAATGGTTTGTCACCTTTTTCCTTGGTGCTGTTTGTTTTGATGTTGCTTTGGCCTCTGCTATTGTCACTGGTGACATTGAAGGTCCAATGAAGACTTTTGGTGTTAGTGAAGAAGTTGTTATCTTGACAGTGACTTTACTTGTTTTAGGATTTGGTCTAGGTCCATTAATTTTTGCTCCATTAAGTGAGGAAGTCGGTAGAAGATGGGTTTATGTTACAACCTTAGGCATTGCTGTTATCTTTATCATTCCATGCGCCTTGGCCAAAAACATTGGTACTCTACTAGTGAGTCGTTTCATTGATGGGTTATTTTTCAGTGCACCAATGTGTTTGATTGGTGGTAATTTAGCTGAAATGTGGAAAACTGAAGAAAGAGGTGTTGCCATGAGTGTTTTCAGTGCTGCTCCATTCATTGGCCCAGCTATGGGTCCTTTGATTGGTGGGTATATTGGTGATAATGTTGGTTGGAGATGGATCTATTGGGTCTTGCTGATATTTTCAGGTGTTTTATACGTTGCCATGGTTATTTGCGTCCCAGAAACTCATCATCAAACCATTTTGAAGCAAAGAGCAAAGAAATTGAGAGAATCCACTGGTGATGAAACCTATAGAGCTGTTTCAGAAATGAAAATTCGTTCTTTCAAGAAAATTGCTAACGAAACTTTATTGAGACCATTGATTTTGTTATCTGAACCAATTGTATTTTTGATTACTTTATACATGTCTGTTATTTATGGTTTGTTATACATGTTCTTCTTTGCCTATCCCGTTGTCTACATGGAGGGTAAAGGCTGGAGTGCAGGTAAAACTGGGTTAATGTTTATCCCAATTGCTGTTGGTGTTTTGGGTGCCACAATTGTTTCTCCGTTGTTCAATAATGATTATAACAAGAGAGCTAAAAAATTTTCTGATCGTGGCGAACTACCACCTGCTGAGTTAAGATTGATCCCAATGATGATTGGATGTTGGTTAGTTCCAATTGGATTGTTTGCATTTGCTTGGTCCTCATATCCTTCTGTGAGCTGGGCCGGTCCTTGTTTCTCAGGGTTTGCATGCGGTTGGGGTTTTAACCAATTGTATAATCCAGCTAACAATTACATTGTTGATTCATACCAACATTATGCAGCTTCAGGATTAGCTGCAAAGACATTCTTGAGAAGTATGTGGGGTGCTGTTGTTCCGTTATTCACCATTCAAATGTATCACAGATTAGGTTATGAATGGGCGTCCTCCCTTTTAGCTTTTATATCATTAGCTTGCTGTGGTATTCCATACTTCTTTTTCTTCTTCGGTAAGAGAGTTAGAGCAAGATCTAAATATGCCTATTCCCCTGAAGCAGAAAAAAGAGCAATTTCTGGTGCTAATGATGTTGAAAAAGCTCCAAGTACATCCTCTGACTGAAAAATGATATCTTGGATTTCAGTTTACTTAATGGCTCTTTACAACTGTCCCTAATAGTATGGTTAAGTACTATATATAATCAATTAATTATTACGTAATATCGTCAGACATTGTTGTAGCTGTGTACCACATTTTTGAATCTCTTTCGATCCTGTAGAAACTGTAGAAACAAATGGGTTACTTACAAGATATAGCAAATTAAGGGAAGTATCTGTTAACAATCGGAGAATTGTCCTAATGCGTAGACGTTGCTTAATTTAGATTCAGTCAATTGGTCCATATGGAACCCGATAATAGCAGCATTTTTATGGTGCTAATAACGAAACAAGATTCAGCATCAATTCCACAGACTTTATACAATCATATGAACCAACTCTTATCTTCACCATTAACCTAAGACCAGTCGACTAATCGATATGATAGAGACTCTATACCATCTGTCATACCCCCCGTGCCACCATCTTTATCATCGTTAAGGACCGCACTGGGACCTGGCTGTACCGCGAATTTTGGTTCGTCCTGAAATTTGAAATTTCTAAATAAACGAAATTGTCAAAAATTCAGTAAACTTGTTTCTATAATTCTTTGTTTTCCTGATTCCCAATTAGATCAATTGAATTAAATCATCACTAAGAAACATCAATTTCAACAATGTCTGATTTCGCTTCTCAATTACAATCAACCGTCAAAGGTTTGGACTCTGTAAGTTTGTTTTGATTCGATTCGGTATGGGTGGATTGGAACTTGGTCTTGTTTGCTGATTTTTGGTATGATCCGAAGGGCTATGGAAAAAATATCGATAAGCTATAAATCAAACCCTCAACTAGATCAATGGTCCCTATATGAATTAACGTTTTGATTGACATTTTTACTAACATATCCTTATCTCTTTAGAAGTTTGCAGGTAACTCACTTTTGAACCAATTTGAACAAGCTACCAATGTACCAAAATCATACGGTATTTTGGGTGCCGGTGCCTTTTACTTCTTTTTGATCTTTTTAAACATTGGTGGTGTTGGTCAATTGTTATCCAACATTGCTGGGTTTGTTATTCCAGGTTACTACTCCTTAGTTGCCTTAAACACTAGTACTTCAAAAGATGATACTCAATTATTAACTTACTGGGTTGTTTTCGCCTTCTTGAATGTCGTTGAATTCTGGTCAAAAGCAATCTTATACTGGGTTCCATTCTACTGGTTCTTCAAGACCATTGGTTTGTTATACTTGGCTTTACCACAATTTGGTGGTGCTGAAGTTGTTTACAGAGTTGTCATCAAACCAATCTCTGATCAATACATCACTGGTGGTTCAAGCAGTGGTGCTAAATTATCAAATGCCGTTGATGAAGCTGCCGAAGGCGTTTCTTCTGGTGTTTCCAGATAAACTCTGGATTAGAAGACTCAATAATTAGGATATTCTACATATTATATTAACACAACTTTTTTATAATATGTATTAGTGTACTCTATAAATTACATCTTTTATCTTTTCTCCACATTCAGCTTATCGTAATTTCTTGACTAACTGATCACCTGTCGATTCGGTAATTCCTAAATATCCCCCAGCCTCATCATAATGTTTCCTTTAGTTTACCAAAATCAAACTGTTCAGTAACTTTCCCACCATTAATAATGTATTCGAATTTAACTCTTAGTTTTATCTTTGAGTTTGCAGTACCAATGATTTTCAAATCTTGTGTAACTGATGCCAATGGTGATATAACATGATTCGATATGGATGACATTGTTAATTTTTGAGTTTTAGGAACAGCAATTAATAATTGTAAGTCAGAAATTGAAGATGATGTTAAATTATCAATTTGTGTTTCAATAACAGCTTGACCTGAACCAATTTGCTTCGGAGTAAAAGAAATTTTAACTTTATCAGTTTTCAAAGCTTCAATAGAATTAGCATTTGGTTTGGCTTGTTGAATTGTATTGACTTGTGTTGAAGCTGTTGTAGTGGCTGGGGCTGGAGCATCAAACAAGCCAAGAATATCATTGTTTGATGTAGTATGTGCTTGACTTGATGAAGTGTTATTACTGAAAATATCATTCAACAAATCAGTATCATTAACGTTAGAATTCTGTTGTGATGTACTTGGTCCATCATCCATCAAGTCTAGTAATAAATCTTCAGTCTTGGATGTCTTGCCTGTTAATCCAACATTGTTAGATGATGAACCTGCAGCTGGTAATGGTTTAGAAATTCTGTTTGTCAAAGTAATGTTGTCTTTAGCTTTGATTGGTGGAGGTGGCATCTTGTCCAATAGGCCCCTTTTTATGGTTTCAGGTTCATCGAAAATAACACTATAGCTTATAGCTTTAATTTGAATGTTCAAGTCAATAGCTTTTGTTTTGGAATCAATGAATGTTTTCAATTTTGCCTTGGAGGAGTTATCGTTAATCTTACCAGATAATTTTAATGATGATGTCAAAATATATGAAATCAATGTAGAATTGTCATTTTTAGAATTAGCAAGACCTATCAAGTATTCAACAAGAAGTTGATCATTGATTTTCTTATCATCAGATAAATTTGTTTTCAATAATAAATCACCATATTCACCAACTAACCAACTCACTATCAAATTCAATCCATCTTGTTGATAGTCATCATATCCAATCTTGAATAATTTATTCACAGTATATGTTTTCAATTCATCATTGTTGGAGATATTGATCACCAAGGCCAAGATTTGTGAAGATATGCTATTACTAATGTAATCTCCACTTGATTTAACTAATCTTGCCAAAGTATCAAATTTCCATTTTTCATTTGGAATCAATTCTTTTCTTTCCAAAATATTTGTAACATTTGTAGTGATATATGATTTCAATTCTTTATCATTATTGACAGGATCCTCCAAGAAATTCAAGATCTCCTTGATTAAAATCCGAACATTTGAACTATCCAAAATTGCAAATGATAACTCTAAGGCTCTTCTCTTGATAGAAATATCTAAATCTGATAAGCAAGCAACAATCGTAGCACGATGTCTTTGAACAGCCAGTGGTTCAATCTCAACGACAGATAACAATGTGTTAAGTGCGATATATCTATTATTGTTCTCCTTCTTTGCACTTAACAATTCACCCAAGGTATTAATACCTAAAACTTTCAAAGCTGGGTCAAGATTTTGGATACTGAATATGGTTTTAACTGTTTCATGAATAACAGCACCACCTGCATTTCTTGAGTAATCATTATTTGACACCACAGTGGTTAAGATGTCATTTAAATTTTCATTATATTTGTTGGTGTGTTGATATTGTTCCTCATCAATAAAAAATAATCTTAAAGTTCTAATCAATCCGATTTGTAAAAATGGATCATGGATATTCACCAAATCATAATCTTGGCTTAATGAACTATGTAGCAAAGACTTTAACAAATCAATAATCTTTGGAATCTTAGCCAACAGTTGTTCTCTAAACTCTGGTGACACTGAGTACAAGCTTCTAATCAATTTGGTAGTACCAATAACAACACCATGATCGTGGCTATCCAACAATTGATCAACTTTATCAACAAAGATCTCACTTAAATCTGGATCTTTCTCTACAATCTTAGAAGCAACAATAGTGGCCTTTTTCTTCAAATAGTTGTTATTACAACTGATGATCTTCTCAACATCTGTGTATAGATCCCTGGCCAATGCTGGTGAGGCAATGTTCCCCAACGTGGCCAATGCCAATGACACAATGAATTGGTTTGGATGGTTTAAATCGTTGTTCAATGAATTTGTCAATAGAGTCAACACTTCTTGATTCTCATCCAAAATCAACATTGTAGCTAGATATCCCAATCTTTTATCGATGAAATTTGGAGATGCCAACAATTTGATACATTCGATCTGACCGAAATGGGTCTTCTCGCCTAGAATATACAGGTATAATAGTTTTTGGATGTTAACACGACGCACTTGATGTGTGATGGCTGTATCTTTAAACGATGTTCTGATCAGGGCCGATTCTCTCTTGATGATTGATCTCTCGTCAGCTATGGTCTTGGACGACCTGACGGATTTGATGAAGGATCTCAACGACGTCGTCATTCTGCAAAATAATCACCCGCTAAGAACAGTAACAGCAGTAACACACAAAGCCCAATTGGTTGGTTTCCTGACGGGTCTCCAGCTTCTAAAAGTTCCAAACGTTTTGTTTTGGTGTTCTTTTTTTGTTGATTTGAGAAATTTTGGCGAGGGGGCAACACCACCAAAACTTTTTGAAAATCATAACAATTGTGAAACATCTCCAAGATCAGAAGAATGGGAAGCGTTCATTCCTCATGCCACTGTGATCATCTGTTGAATTGACGCCTATAGAGAAAACACCTCATCTCCCATCTAGACTTGATACTGCTTCGAAAAAAAGTCTCCAGAGACCCAGACTGGAAACGTGAAATAAAGGCCAAAAAGGCTCAGATATATAAGAAACAATAAGAGAAACATCGGTGAAAATGGTTTCACAGGCTGATAATCCAAACTTCCTATTCATGGAGCCGTTCACAAAATGGGTACAGGAGCTATACCAAAGCAGCACGGGGCTTAGAGTGTTGAAGAGGAAAGTTAATAATGAAAGGACAGGATCCTACACGATACTAAACAATATTGGGAAAAAGAAGACAGAAGAACCAATAAAAGTGGTGGTGAAGATCAGAAAGACTGGGATATCGCTAGTTAGCTTTGAGATATATGATACAGTTGTGAAAAAAGCCATTTTCTTTGATGCTGATAACGAAAATTTCGATTTTAGACACAGACTTCTAAATGAGAAGACCATTAAAAGTGTTGCAAATTATAGAGAATCTCCTTATGATTGTGATGCTATTCCTGAAAGGTTTGGTGGTGTAGCGTCAGAAGATGGCCGCTCATCATCACCCAGCGGATCTACTCTCTCACTTGGGTCATCTCCCTCAGGAACACCAGTGACAAGTGTTGAGATCAGCGAGGAAGAGGCAACTGAGAACAAATTATTAAAAAAAGAGCTGGAAAGAGTGTCTTGTGAAAAAATTATCTTGACCGTTGAAAGAGAGGCGCTCTTAAGAACGTTGATTGAACCAAAAAGCGTAAATGAGTTCAATGTGAATAATTATGCCGTCACTAGACCTTTAACAATATCAGCATTAGGAGCAAGAGTGTTTTCAGTTGAGAACACACGAACTAAAACGAAACATTCGTTGAAGGAAGTCATATTTGATCGTTTCAGTGCTCCACAGAAAAAGTTTGCCTTCCAATTAGAACTTCAACTTTTGGGAAAGTTAAACAACCTACAAGTCAAATCACCACATATCCTATATTTACAAGAACACTCGCAAGATATAACCCCTCTAAGACAATCACATTACATGCTCACAGAGCCAGCAGTCTTGGGGCTCGACGAATTCTCAATGAGTTATATCAAGAAGAATAAAAATGCAATTCCAATCGTTATAACTCAAGTAATTGAAGGTTTAGCATTTTTAAATAACAATTTTGGAACGATACATGGTAATATTAATTCCAATTCCATAGTTCTCAACAATAATTGGGAGATCCAATTGACAGATTTCGAATTCTCATATCCTGTTTTGGCTGAAATAGATCCAAGAAAGCTATTAACCGGGCATAATGATAGCTTAACAAAACATCCCTTCCTTTTCGAACAATTACAACGCCAAGAAACACTTTCTGTTAATAATTCAGTTGATAGATGGAGCTTGGGATGTCTTTTCTATAAATTGCTCTATGAAAATGAGTTGTTCTTGAATGCCAACAGTTATAAAGATCATCCTGCCCTGCTTCGAACTCTGAATGAACAACCACAGGGGAAACTATTATTTGCGTTCTTTGATGATTACACCAATAACGTGACACCAGACCAAATGTTAAATGCAGAATTTTTTTCAAGACATCGGAACATGAGCATCAGATCTTTGTTTGAAGCCCCAGAGCCCTCACCACAACATCAAGGACCACTGATTCCTACCCAATCCCCCATCCTGCAGCAACCTCCAAAAGAACAACAAACACAACTGCTACCACAAAATGGGAATCCAGTATAATAAGCTATCCATCCTCAACATAATGCCATTAACGTCTTGGATTCTCGTAGAGTATACTGTTGACTAAGCAGTCGCGAACTCGCATGTCGTGCGTAAAATTCGCGGTGGCCCCAGAAAATGGCAGGCAAGAAAAAAATCAGACAATGCCACTCTGACATATTCGTATTTATGTCTTTCTTCAGGAACGACTAGAAAGAGGACTTATTTCCAGTTGTTTAGACTTTTAAATCTTCCATATTGATACGCCTACTCATTATATCTACCTAACACATAATATAGTATGTTTTCGTTGCCGTTTAGGAAGACTAGAAGAAAATCCGAGCCAGCAGTAAATAATCCAGAAGCTATTGCTATAGCAGCAGCATCATCTGTTCCAACAACAGATACAAATAATAGTTCACTTTCCAGAGTACACTCGAATACCAGCAATCTTAGTGTTCCAAAGAATGGTATAAGAAGAACACGGTCAAGAAGGAAATCCCATTCACATATTTTCAGCAAAAGATTGTCATTTTTCCATAATAATTCAAGTGATGATTTGAACTCTTTGGCAAATTCCAATAACTCTGATTATGACACTGTGGAATTAACAAGATTCAAATCACTAAACTATGATAAATTTAAGAAAGAATCATTACAATATTTGAAATTCCATGGATTTAGTGCACCAAAAATTTTAAATGATGTCAATTATATAAGGATCTCTGTTAGTTCCACGGGGGAAAATGTCTTTTTGCCCAGCGTTGTTAATTTTAATGAAGAAGATGTTGATAATTTGGATCTAAACAACAGTGGTAATGATGCTAATGACAATTCAAACGATGATGCTGGTATTGATGAACATGATGTCGAGGGTGCTGTTGATGCTGAAGAAAGAGAAGCAACAACTTTGACAGAGGAAACTACACATCGGGGTGATGACGAAAATGATGGTGAGCCTGTCACTCATACGTTTGCTATCATTGTTTCACTCACAAAACCAACACAAATCACAAGTATTGCTACACAATTGCAATCTACTGCCAAAGTGTTATGGCCTGATGGGATTCCTTATGATCGTACTACGAAATCCGAACTCTTCGAACTTGGTCAATTGAGTTGGGACTTGAGTCTAAGTAATTATAATTATTATGTCCCATATACAGACTCAGAGGATGCACTGATAGATGGAAGTAATAACGAATTAAATTCTGTCACAAATCATAATGACCCCGGGAGGTTTGTCACTGAGGCTCGTATCCCATCGAAAAGATTTCAAGAAAATACAATTGATCAAATTACTAGAGGACCATTTGTTAACCAAAAGAAAGATAATGATCCATTTATAATCAAAAGTTTACAAACAACAGGCTCCATTTCATATCCACCAGGTGATTATATCTTTACTTTACCTGTCCTATTCCCACCAACAATTTCAGAGTCATTAATTACACAGAATGCCACTATTTCATATAAATTGCGCACCATTGTGGCACAGAAGAATAAAGTTTATAACTTGGGTGAGAATGGGTTCAATGTAATTAGAGGACCCCCTTCAAATGCTGAAACTACATCTGATAAACCCGTTTATGTAAATAAAGTATGGAATGACTCTTTGAGTTATGAGGTTTCATTCCCAAAGAAATATGTCCCTGTCGGGTCTAACCTACCTATTAAATTGAAATTTGCTCCATTGATTAAAGATATTTCGATAAGAAGGATAAGAATCAATGTTTTGGAGAAAGTTACTTATTGTTCCAAGGATT
This sequence comes from Hansenula sp. yHMH451, assembly GCA_030571095.1. Classification (NCBI taxonomy): domain Eukaryota; kingdom Fungi; phylum Ascomycota; class Saccharomycetes; order Phaffomycetales; family Wickerhamomycetaceae; genus Hansenula; species Hansenula sp. yHMH451. The sequence goes on from JAJLXE010000001.1 coordinate 1,737,269, forward strand.
TGAAATTTGAATATGATGAGACTACATTAATGAAGAATGAATCTGTCAGGAAGACAAGTCTGAATGAAAAAATATTGCCATTATTAGAAATTAGAACGAGATCTAGAACAGAAATGGCATTAAGAGAGGTGCTGTTGAAAGATTTATTAAGGGAGGATAATTTGCTATCAGGAACTTATAACAATAATGGACCTGGTGCTCATGATGAATTAGAAGTCATTGGACAGTTGAGAATCTTGGCCAATCTGTCATTTATCAAACCATTGAAGATTAATAAAGAATTACAATCCAAGGATCATACATTAGCAGGGTCCATTTATAATAGTAACAAAAGTAAATCTCAAATTGATAAATCCAAAACAACAAAAGTCACAAACCAAGGAGCCAATGTTCAGATTTCTACATATTTCAACGAGTTAGGTGAAGGCCTGTATCCGGATTGTTCGAATAATAGATTTATTCAAGTGGAGCATAAGTTACAAATTGCAATCAGATTATCCAAAAAGGATTCACAGGGGAAAATGCATCATTATGAGGTGATGATTGATACTCCAATTTATTTTCTGAACAGTTCATGTACACCATCTAATATCGATTTACCTCCATATATTGCCATCAATGATGAACATGACCCTGCTCCGTTTTATGGAGATGAGCAACCACCAACTTTTGAAGAGGCCATGTCCCCTATGAACTCACCATCATTAACACCATATCAAGGTACCGGCGAGGAGACAATAAATGTTCTTTCAAGAACCTCCACCATTGCATCGGCAGGTCAATATCATGATGGGAATTATGATAACATAGATCATCTTGTTGTTGGTACTTCAGACTTGACAATTCCCGAGGGAGGTAGAAGACGATCAGCTGCTGCTAATGACATATTGATGAATTTGAGAAGAACCGCAACTCATAATTCCACGAGTGCTAATCGTTCATTCGAGAGTGGTATTGGTAGATCACAAGGAGAATCGAGTATTAATGAAATGGAGGGTGAGAATGAAGGGGATCAAAATGGTCAGAGTGATGCTCCACCGACATATACAGAGGCCATGCCATTGTTGAGTGAATCAGAATCAGATGTTGAATCATTGTCAAGTTTAGAAGATGATTATGATGAGTCACAGCGTGAAGGCACAGATTTGACTGATCAGTTTAGTCGTGGGATGTATGAATAGTCACGTTATTTGTTATTTATTTTAGTTCAATTCGTTTTATTGTTTCTTTATGTTCATAGAAGTTTTAATCGGTCGTTGTTGATGTTGTATTTACTTTATTCTTCATGTAGAATACCATATGTAAAGTTTATGAGGTTCGGACAAACATCACGTCAATGACGTATTGTGTCTATCGTTCCTGAGAGATGGAATAACTTGGAAGTTTGTCAACGTTGACTAAAGTGATGATTCATGCTGGAAGGATCGGGATGCGGGTTTAAAGCGATCTTGAAGACTTGTCTACAGAGCAAAAAGGCTCAAGTTGTGACATTACTAACATGAGTTCAAGGTCCAATCGGTTCAGCACAGGGTATATAAACTTGGGACATAGCCTTCAGAAGTTTGTGGCGATATGTGGTTAATTTAGAGGGACATAGGACCCTTGGAATAATGCTCAATGATCACACGTTAATAGTTTTGGCCTTAATATTCCCACCACTCCCCATCATCATTAAGAGAGGGCCCAGTGATAGGGCAGTGATCTATAGCATTGTTTGGAATATTGTTGGGTATATACCTGCTGTGATACACTCTATCTTTGTGATAGCACAGGGTCCAAGGTATGGACCAGAATGGGAGGGAAAAATCAAGTTGGTTGATGGTTCCTATAGGAAATGCCCGGTATACCCAGTGTCGGACCTCAGTGTGGGCTTTGAGCTTGGGAGGATCGAAAGTGATGATTCCAACGGGTGTGCCTACTTTGATGATGATGGAGAGAGTCCCAAGGACAGTATGGCATAACTTTCTAGACTGAAATCAAGAGTTCTTCTCTTTGGTGTTGATCTATTGTTATAGGCTAATTTTGACACATAATATCATCACAGGACGCATTCGCGACCGGCCAGCTGCTTAATTTTTTTCTGGTCATTTTTGGCAGCTTTTTTTTTTATTTTTTTTAATCATAAAAGGATCCATAAAGTGCCATTTTTTATTGATACTGTCTATTTTCTAATCACTACAACCTATTCAACTGCTGAATAATCTTGGAAAATGTGCAACTGTATCCTAGTGCTATTGGCTCTGGTCTTCCCACCTCTTCCCGTGTGGATCAAATGTGGTATCTGCTCCCCTGAATCCCTCATCAATATCGCCTTATCAATCCTGGGCTATTTGCCTGGTGTGATCCATTCTATTTATGTGATAGCCAAGTATCCAATACACTATGTGGTTCTAGATGAAGAATCACAGACATATAGACGTCACCATGGTCATGGTCATCGTCAAAGAAGAGTTCAGCAAGGTCCACCAAGGGTCATTATCAGAGAACGAGTCTCCACTCCTAGCTGTGAACATATGGTTTCTAATCAAAATGTCCAGTATTATGGATCTACCAGTAATGAAAACCCTCCAAACTATGAACAGGTGCTACAGCAAGATATGAACCATCATCAGCAACTGCATGGGAAACAATCTAGAAATTGAGAGCCTGGTTTTAGAGCCTTTTCGGATTTATGTCTCCGCCACCCACAATACATTTTTTTATGTCATCAAACTCATAAAACACATCAACTATTGAATCATTTCAATAATGATATGAATGAACGCAATGCTGCACAATTTGAATATTATACCCAGCTTTTTATTTTGATTTATCACCGTCGTTTAATATAATAATTTTAGAATTCCTGTTGAAGGAAAATACATGTACTTAATTTCTTACAATTAGCTGTAAATTACATTCATTCGTTATTCATTCAACTTTATTCTTTTACAAATTATGCCCTGATTCTTTTGTTTTGCACAGACACTTCTCTGAGAACATCCGGTATGATATCTTTTTCAATAACACAAATCTCTGTTGAGGGACCTTTTTCAAATTGAATCCCACTCACTAATGTCTTGAATCCATCTTCTATTTTAAAAAGACGAAGACATCTATCTGTATAACTCGAAGAGAAGACAAGGAAGCCGCGACCCAAATTTTCCATCATTCTTCTATCATTATTCGATCCCAACTCAATAAAATCCATTGATGATAAAGCACCAGTCTTTATTTGAAATTTATTCAGAACTTGTTGGTTTTCGTAATCAAATATAATGACGTTATCAAAAGAGTCAGCGATGAATAATAACCCATCAATAATTTTGAGATGTTTGATCCCATTTTCAGAAATTTCAATCTCATCTATTGGGAATCTTGAAACTTGAGTATTATAAAACAATAGTTTCCCAAATCTAGTACCAGCTATGAATTTAACTTCGGAATCCGTTTCCTTTGATATGGCAACATCTTCAACCCACATTGGTTCCTTTTGAATATATTGTTGATAAAGTTTATCAACTTTTTTGGAGTTCTTAGATTTCCATACGGTTAAATGAGATTCAACATCTATGATCGCAATTTCCCGGTCTTTACCACCAATTATAACTAATGAATCTTCTGACTGAGGTAGGAATTTCAGAAAGCTAACAGCACCGTGTAACCCAAATGACATTGAGAAATCATTAAAACATGAACTCATTAATGCAGATAATCTTAAGAAATAACAGTAGCCTAGCCCGGTACATGCTTTGAATTCTCCATTTATAATCTCAATTGTGATAAAGAAATCAGATAAATCCTTATTGGTCATCAGTTGCTTATTAGCTATGCATTTGAAACCATCATCAACATCATAAATTTGAATTTGTAAACCTTTTCTACCAACAACAAGATAATGACCTCCGTCTCTCTCAAAGAAACAGAACTTTTGAACATAATGTTGTTTACCCAAACATCCAAATAGATTGTTCCTCTTGAATCTTAAGTTCCTAGTTAACTCATAGACTGTATGCCAATTACTTGTTAGTATAACTTAATCTTCAATTTTAATTAAGAGTTCTTCTACCCCCAGATTGAAACAAAAGGGCACCCAATTTTTTGGGCCCATAGTACTCACCAGCTATCCCGCCAGAAGCTAAGTCTGAAGCCAATATTCTCATCTTTGAACTCAACTTTGTACTTCACTATATCTTAACGCCCGATCTAATTCCTAATACCAACTTCATTAAATTCCCAAAGACTTGACCACTTCTTTACAACAAGTTTTCAAAGAAAAGGTGTTTAGTTTTGAAGTGCTTTGATCTGTCAAAGTAAACAATCGGCCGGTTAGAACCACACAGACCGAGACAGTGACACGGGGAATGTTGTCAGTCTCACCCGGAAGTTCGAGTGTATAAGCTTTCAAAAATATCTTTTAGTCTTGAAAGTTGATTGTTTTCAAAGAGGATTGATAGCCAGAGCGATCGGTTTGATGTATATACAGATATGCTGAAGGCTGGTGTTAGAGGGTTCCATATAAGTGCTCGAAGAGTGAGTCGTGATCCATTTTTCTAACAAATTAGACTAATATGCTAACGTTGTTAACAGATGATCAACTGGAATGAATCAGAGATATTAATTGATCGGAAATCCAAATTTCAAGGACGCTGTACAGTAATGAATAATTATGATGAATTGGAGAGATTGCTCGAAGACCTAGTCAATAATGAAAAATCTGTACAAAAGGCATCCCATAAAACGATGTATGCTTGGAGAACAGGTCATGAATCAAAGGGGAAAATAACACCAACAAATCAAGGCCTGAGTGACTGTGGTGAGGGTGGAGCTGGAACAAGACTGATGACTACATTGGAGAAACTAAATTTGATTAATGTACTCGTTGTTGTAACAAGATGGTATGGTGGGACGGCGTTAGGACCTGCTAGATTTAGACATATTTCTACAACTGCTGTGGAATCATTGAAGATTGGTGGGTTTTTAAAAGATGAAAACAATGAAAAGGAAACAACAAAGCCTAATGATAAGAAAAAGTCTAAAAAGAAAAAATGAGCTTTTTTATTGGGGATTAGATCAGGAAAGAAAACCAATAGACGATATGATGGCTTTTTTCTTGAAATTGAATTTTGACATTGGCGTGACACTATAAAACCCACAACATGGGCAATGATATATGGCCAGTACTCGAAGTGAACCATTGCTACCTATTGCTAGCCAATGACTATCTCTGTCCTCCTCCAAGATCTCAATCGATGCAATTGGCCCTGTTTCTATGTCACTCCATGATTGAACAACTTTGAACTCAGTCAAATTCACAACGGACATGTTATTAAATGAATCCAATATCAGCACTCTATCTTCTGATAAGCTGAACATTTTCTTCACGTTGATCTCCATGGTATTTATGGGATGCATTGAAACAGCAGTATCAAACAACATCAATTTCCCAAACCTGCTTGCTATGACCATATTCATCTGTTTGGAATTTGCAGAAGTCGCTTCAATGATGAGGAAATCTTGGACCCATTTAGTTTCTTCCATGTCAGCATCCAGATATAGATCTTCTATTGAACTGGTATGTTTCATCTTCCAGAGATGCGTTAGGGCATAAAAATCATTAATCTCCATTTCACGATCTTTCCCACCAGACACAGAGACCCATCTATATAGCGGATGTAGCTTGAAACAAGTGACAGGTGCTGTGATTGATAGTGAAAGGTAATTCAACATAGAGTAATCATCGATATGATGATCATTCAATATGGGACTCAAGTTTTGAATGACAATTTTCCCCAAACAAGAACATGAATGAAGACAATTCTCTCTAAACACTAGGGAAACAAATTGATCCTCAGAATCTTCTGAAATGTGTAAGTTGTTACCATAGTTATATACTAATTGGTATTGATCATTATCTTCATAGTACTTGTAAATTTGAATGGATCCACCTCTTCTTGCGGAAGCGATATAATCATACCCATGATATTTAAAAGTTGTAGTTTGTTGGACAAAATGTTCTCTTCCTCTTTTCTCCAGCACTTTTGTCTTCTTTATTTTCAACTCTGGAGTGATATCAATGACTAAACACACACGTTAGTTTAATCAAGATTATCATATAATCAAATTGTGTGCTCACCTCTTAGACTTCCATCATCAACGAGAGATGTCACAATTTTCTTCATGTTTTCCGTATGAAAAATAGGTAAACCAAAACTAAAACACGTCAAGCTAACAAGGAAACAAAGACTTCAATCTCTTTTTATACTTCCCAGTGGTTTTGTCACGTCTTCAAGCGTCTTGCAAGGACCTCTGAGGTTATCATGGTGTGGCCCGTACCGACGCTCGATCAAATGTGTCAAACTGCTTACAAAGACAAAGACTAGTGGAAACACTACATTTAAACTTGCGTTTGTCTAAAATAAATTAATAAGTTGAATATATACATAGATGTGGACTTAGATGTATTTGTATGGATTCAAGATTGAATTTGGATCGTATAGTTTTTTCAAATCTTTCATCAATACAATTTCCAAATCACTCTTTGAGTAACCAATATAGTTCTTTTTTTGGAAACCTAACCCATGTTCAGCAGAGATTGAACCTTTCTTTGAAGAAACCCATTCATAAACAAATGGTTCCAACACTTTTTCAACTTCTTTTGTATATCTTCTAACAGCAACGTTCAAATGGACATTACCATCACCAACATGACCATATCCAACAGCATCAATGACTGGGAATTCTTCAGTTTCACCCAACAAGTTATGTTCAACCAATCTTTCCCTAGCAGCATCAACTAACCCGTATAAATGATCTAATGGTAATGAAACATCATATTTATAAACACCACCCCCAACTTGGGAAGCTTCTGGGATTTGTTCTCTCCAATTCCACAAATTTCTTAATTGAGTTTCATCTTGTGCAATGACACCATCACTAATGATCTCCTTTTCAAAGGCATTTTCCAAGAATGATTCCAGTTTTTCTTGATCATGAGTACCATTTGAACCTGAAGTTTCAATTAAAACATAAAATGGATGTTTATCTTCTAAAGGGTGTGTTTGCTTTAGATGATGTTCAGCTAAAACTTGGGAATTGACATCCATCAATTCAAAAGCTGACAAGATTTCACCCAATTCACCCTTAGCACTAACAAAAGCTCTTTTAACTGCATCATAGTTTTCTAAACCTAAAAATGCAACATTGAAAGTTTTAGGTCTTGGAGGGCATAGGATTGAAATACCTGTAATTACACCTAAAGTACCTTCACTTCCGATGAACAATTGTTTTAAATCATAACCAGTGTTATCCTTTCTCAAGGCATCCAATGAAGAGACAATACGTCCATCTGGTAAGACAACTTCAACACCTAAAACGGTACCATGTAATGATCCATAACGTAATAAACGTAACCCACCAGCATTTGTGGCAACAACACCACCAACATGACATGAACCTTTAGCACCTAGATCCAATGGGAAGATGTACCCATGTTCAGCTAAATATTGATCGGCAACCTCTAAAACAACACCAGCATCAGCTTTTAAGATACCTGAAGTTTGATCGAATGATCTAATTTGATTCAAGTTAGAGACATTCAACACGATTTCATCAAAGACTGGGATTGAACCACCAACAAGACCAGTGTTACCACCTTGTGGCACAACTGCTAATTTTCTTTCATTGGCATATTTTAAAATTTGAGAAACTTGTTCAGTAGTTTTTGGTTTTAATGTTAATTTTGATTGACCTCTATATTTTCTCATCCAATCTTCGTTATAAAACAATAGATCATCAGCATCTTGTATTATTCCTGTTTCTGGAAGAATTGATTTGAAAAACTCCAGGTCTTGGGCTTCTAATTTACTGTATCTTTCATCACGTTGAATATTTGGATAAGTTTCACTTGTTAATGGGACAACTTTTGAGGCATAAGTACGTGAAGAGTTCACTTTTGCACTGACCAATCTCAATGAAATTGGGGTTTTTGAGGCACAAGCAACAGAGCGACGTGCCACTGAACACACAGATCTCTTTACACTACTTCTAAGCATCTCTCAATTCTATAGTTGTCGATACCACAGTTTTCAAGATCGTTTCTTAAACAAGTTTTTCCAGCTTTTCAATTTTCTTTAATTTCCACGAAAATCTGACTTCTTTCTAACTGAAAAATGCTTGAACCACAATTTGTATGGAGAAATTGCAAGACAACCCAGAAACAACATCTCATTTGTACAATAAACGACTAAAATTAGGATCATGGCTATATATATGTCATTCTAAGAATATCCAGACACTTCAAGCCGTCCAATTCCCAAAGCAGAAAGCTGGCCACAGCTTTTGCCCTGGTTCGGTCTCGACTTCTTCGCGACTCTTTCGGGCATAAAGTTACTAAAATAAGTAAAAACAAGTACAAGAATTGAAATGCTATGGTGTAGAATTGAAGAGAGATTGAAACTATATAAGGAACTGGGTATGCTCACCATCTTCTCTTGTTGTTGTTCTTCTGGCTCGATCTGCTACCTCCATTCCCACTTTTATACCCACTGCGAGATGGTTCTAGATATCCGGATCTGTTGTATCCATTATTACTCTGTTGTGGGAATCCACCATAATTGTTATAGTCACCCCTGTACCCACTCCCATAACTGCTCGCATAGTCCTGGCTATAGTTTTGGTTATCATATCCATTAAAACCACCGTTGTAGTTTGAATTTCTTGGGTAATCCAAAGATGATCTATTGGCAGCTGGTCCTGGTGGAGGTAAAACCCCTGTATTATGTCTTGGTCTATTGCTGTTGAAATTTGGCACACTTTGAGCCTTCCGTATCTCTTTATCCTTCTTCTTCTCTTTTTTGGATTTCTTTTTAGATGGTCCACTTTCTTCTTCATCCGAACTGTTACTTCTTCCATTTTTGAATGTATTCTTGATTCTATTAAACAATCCACCTTTCTTCTTATCCTTTTTAGAATCATCAGCCCGGCTTGTATAACTCATCTCATCATCATCTCTCTTCCGTTTCTTATGCATTGAAAAATATTTATCTCTTAACTGTTGTGGTAAATTATGACCTGAGAAAGCTGAACCATCCAGATTAGGCACTCTTGAAGTTCTTTCATGAGGACATTCGTCTCCAAAATGGCCCTTATCAGCACAGTTATAGCAATATATGTTATTTGGTATTCCTAGCTTACGATCCCCATCTGAGGTTGTCAAGTAACTTCTCCATATACTGGTACATCTCTCAGTGAAATGTCTTGTTGATCCACAAGTCTGACAATAAACTCTTCTTTGCTTCTCCGTACATTGGTTCTTGTAATGTCCCTTCTCACCACAATTGGAGCACACCATTGACTTGGGACAATGCTGAGAATAATGATCATCCAGCATCCCACACGCCATACAGACAACAGTTTTACAATTTGCTCTCTTATGGCCTCTCTGGTGACAATTGCTACAAAGTATCCCACTCGGTTGTTCAGAGCCGAAATAACGCCCTTCACCTCTCTATTCAACTATGTTAGTATTCCATGTCTCTTCAAATGCCCTGAACACATCATAATCACTCACCAAATCAACCAACTCATCTGCATTATCGTTCACCTGATCTATCGACAAACTGATAGTCTTCGGACTACCACTTCCTCGCTTTATGAAATCAGAATCGCCCTTTTCGACACTATTTCTTCGTTAGCAAACAGTCCAGACACGACCTTCCCATCACAATATCACTCACACCTCCATATTAATCTTTGATAACTCCTTTGATCACTTTAAAACCACTAAATTTAAACCAATCTCAACTCAAAATTGTGTACAAGAACGCTTCAACTCTTTTTTCTATAAATTCGCGAAATAAATTTTTTTTTTTTTGGTGACAAGTTTTTTTTTTAATCGTCAAAATTGAAAAAAGCGAAATTGGTGAGCTCCGATTTCTATTTGATCATTTGTAGATAAAGGTTATCTTAGTGTCCAATCCTTGATCCTCTAGTAATAAGCTCGTGATAAACATGGTGGAAGAGGTTGCTAAGAAGATCGAGCAATTGTCTGTCGACGCTGAGACAGCTAAGGTTGTTGCCCCAAATGCTGCTGAGCAAAAGGCCAACGCTGCTAAACAACAAAAACCAAAAGGTGAAGGTAAGAAGAAGAAGGAAAAAAATGCTGGTGCAGTGGGTAATAAGTTGTATTTAGAACCACAAGCCGAGTTTATTGATGAAAGAATTGCTCTTTTCGAGAAACTACAAGGTGAATACAACGAATTTGTCGCTTCTCAACCAAGAGATTCAATCAAGATCACTTTGAAAGATGGTACCGTTAAAGAAGGTAAAGCTTGGGAAACTTCTCCATTCCAAATCGCTTCAGAGATTGGTAAATCATTTTTGGAAAGACAATGTATCTCAAAAGTTAACGGTGAGTTATGGGATTTAGAACGTCCATTAGAGAAAGATACCGTTTTAGAATTCTTTGATTTCTCCACTGATGAAGGTAAACGAGTTTTCTGGCATTCATCTGCCCATGTCTTGGGTGAATCTTGTGAATGTAACTTGGGAGCTCACATTGTCTTGGGTCCTCCAACTGATGATGGGTTCTTTTATGAATTCAGTGTCAAAGGTGGTGATGTTTCAGTTTCTCAAGCTGATTTCCCAAATTTGGAAGGTGTTGCTAAAAATGCTATAAAGCAAAAGCAAAAATTTGAAAGATTAGTGATGTCTAAGGAAAATTTATTGAAAATGTTCCATTATTCCAAATATAAGACTTATTTGGTTCAAACTAAAATTCCAGATGGAGGCTCCACCACTGTTTATAGAAATGGTCCATTAATTGATTTATGTGTTGGTCCACATATCCCACATACCGGTCGTATCAAAGCTTTCAAATTATTGAAAAATTCATCCTGTTATTTCTTGGGTGATTCCAACAATGAATCATTACAAAGAGTTTATGGTGTTTCATTCCCTGATAAAAAACTAATGGATGAACATTTAAAATTCTTGGAAGAAGCTGCTAAAAGGGATCATCGTAAAATTGGTAAAGAACAAGAATTATTCTTCTTCAATGAAATGTCTCCAGGTTCTTCATTCTGGTTACCTCATGGTACTAGAATTTATAACACTTTATGTGATTTGTTACGTACTGAATATCGTAAACGTGGTTATGATGAAGTTATTACTCCAAACATGTATAATGCCAAATTATGGGAAACTTCAGGTCATTGGGCTAATTACCAGGAGAATATGTTTACATTTGACGTTGAAAAGGAACGTTTTGGTTTGAAACCAATGAATTGTCCAGGTCATTGTTTGATGTTCAAATCTCGTGAACGTTCTTATAGAGAATTACCATGGAGAGTTGCTGATTTTGGTGTTATTCATCGTAATGAATTTTCTGGTGCCTTATCAGGGTTAACCAGAGTTAGAAGATTCCAACAAGATGATGCTCATATTTTCTGTACTCAAGATCAAATCGAAGATGAAATTGAAAATATTTTTGATTTCTTAAAATTTGTTTATGGTGTTTTCGGATTCGATTTCAAGATGGAATTATCCACCAGACCTGAAAAATATGTTGGTGAAATTGAAACTTGGAATAATGCTGAAGCTAAACTAGAAAGTGCCTTGAACAAGTGGGGTGGTAACTGGGAAGTTAACCCAGGTGATGGTGCCTTCTATGGTCCAAAGATTGATATCATGATTTCAGATGCTATGCATAGATGGTTCCAATGTGCCACTATTCAATTAGATTTCCAATTGCCAAATAGATTTGGTTTAGAATATCGTACTAAGGATGTTGCCTCTGAAGAAACCAAAGATATCGATAGACCAGTTATGATTCATAGAGCCATTTTAGGTTCTGTTGAAAGAATGACTGCTATTTTAACTGAACATTTCGCTGGTAAATGGCCATTCTGGTTATCACCAAGACATGTCTTAGTTGTTCCAGTTGGTGTTAAATATTTTGACTATGCTCAACAAGTTACTCAAGATTTGAAGACTGCAGGTTTCTATGCTGATGTTGATGTTAGTGGTAACACTTTACAAAAGAAGGTTAGAACTGGTCAATTACAAAAATACAATTTCATCTTTATCGTTGGTGAACAAGAACAAGAAAGTAAATCTGTCAATATTAGAAACCGTGATATTGCCGAATTACAAAACAAGAATGAAATGATTGAATTGGCTACTGTTATTGAACAATTGAAGAGCTTGAAACAATCAAAGAGAAATGATAACGCTTTGATCTAAATACAAGGCTGAACTTTAACTTACATATATTAGAAGGTGTCCTTTGTTTTATGTCTTATATTGCAAAGATATTTGAATATATAATAATTATAATTATTTAAAAAAAAACTATTTACAACATGTAGTTTAATTATATGCAACCTTAAGAAGGTTTACCATTTACTTTCTTTATTCGCAGAATCATCAATATTTCTTTCTTGTTCTAATAATTTATCAAATTCGTTTTGTGCTTGTTGATCAACTTGAGGTGATTGGTCATTATTTGGTTTATAAACATTTGTCGAGAATGGGTTTGTTTGTGGTTGATATTGTTGCTGGGACTGCGATTGTTGTCTTATCTTACTCCATGAGCCAGATCCACTCGCATTGTTTTGATCAGCCTTAATACCGTTTTGCAATCTGATCTTATCCCATGATGAGATTCCAGATTCAGGATCCTCCGATTGAGATGGCACATTGTCGCCAAAAGTATCATAATCATCATCTTGTTTCTTTTCATCCTCTTTAGGTGGGCCCTGTGCAATTATAGCTCTTGGACCGGTATGTAGACCTAATACATCTCTATTTTGTAATGGAGATTTATTTCTCTTTGTTTCTGCTTCCTTCGATCTTGGATCTTTCATGATATGTTCTGGATGATCTTTTGTCATTCTATAATAAAGCATCCATTTCACGGATTCAGATGGTCTTAAGATCTTAGCAACATCATAACATCTTGGATTAGTTTCTTGTAAGTTTGAAGTTTGCCATTTGTAAGTATATGAACTTGAGAATGGACCACCAATCAACATCCCACCAAACCCGAATATAGCAGCAGCTCCCATACTTGTCCCCTTTCTAGATCCCGTCAACATTTTCTGTCTATAAAAAGGAATAGAGGCCATTGCAAAGAAAGATACCCATCCAAATGCTGTCGTTAGATATGTAACATTCGAATAGACCTTATCCAAAACTGCACGATCATCTTTCGTTAGTCTTTGATCAGCTTCATAGAACTTTACGGCCAATTCGAAAGCTTGCTTCGTAGTTGGATCGTACACCTTGTCTGTGTTCAGCTCCTGGTTACTCATGACTCCAAAATTGAATCAATCCTATCAATTCCAATTCGTTAAAACTCCTGGAAAGATAAAATATAAATTGACACAAATCTCCAAAATTCAAAGTCCATTTCAAATGAGCTGACTTGCCATGGTCGGATTAGAATTATCAGTTAACTAGTTGCGGTCACATGATTAGTGACCAATTCCGACCGAAATCACCAAAATCTCAAAAGAAGTCCAAAAAGGAACACGACATTTGTAAATAAAGAGCTATTTGGAGAAGGATATCAGAATTATCAAGATGGATTCAGACGGTGAGTGGTGATTTATAATCTTGCAACTGAAGTAACAGTACTAACAGGAACTTTCAGAACTTTTCAACCTACGCCAACAGTTTTTCACTGCACAATATGATAAAGTTAGCACCATTAGTACTGCTGAATATTTCGAAGAATCAAAAGATATTGCACAAGAATATAAACTAAGGTCATTATTGGCATTAGGGAAATACGAAGATGTGTTATCGGAAGTATCTGGATCCAGTGATGAATTTTCCAAGGCATTCACTTTATATACCAAATTTTTGAAAGGTTCAAATGTTACTACAGAATTTGATTCATTGATTGAATCAAGTAAACATACATGGATTGTACAAATTCTTGGTTCTTTCTATTTGGTCAAAAGTGAACGTATCGAGGAGGCCATTCAATTATTACAACGTCATGAAAATCAATTGGAAGCGGTGTTGTTATTGACACAGTTATTCATTCATCAAAATAGATTAGAATTGGCTGATAAGGAAGTTACAAATGCTTCAAAATATGCTAATGATAGTATTATTTATAACTTGGCCGAGGCTTATTTACGCAGTGTTCAAAATGGTGAATCTTTGAGAGGTTCTCTCTATTTCTTTGAAGAATTAAGTCATACAAACCCTTCATATAAGGCCTTGATTGGTCAATTGGTTTTGAATTTACAATTGCATCAATTTCCAGAAGCTGAGGAGATTTTCAGACAATTGAATGAATTAGGTGTTAAAAAGGGTGATTTGATTGCTAATGAGATTGCATATGCTAGTATTACAGGTGATGATGAAACTGTTGTTGCTAAACGTGCAGAATTACAAGCTTTAGAACCAACACATCCATCAGTTCAAGATTTTGTTGAAAAAAATCAATTGTTTGATAGCATTGTGGAGAAGTATTCAGAACAAATCGTTAATTAGATAAAAAATTGGAAATCTATATAAAATTTTTATTCCAAAACGTAGACATAGTATTCAACAGCAATTTTTCCTTGTTCGTTTCTTAAAAATCTACCTTTCCCCAACAAGTTTTTACCTTCTATCCATGATTCATCGGTATTTTTCTTATCTAATGCTGCAATTGGATGATTTGTTAAATAGTAATCAGTAAATTTACTCTCTTTAGCTTGGTTTGTAATAACAGCTACACTTTTCTCATTTTGTACAGCAACACCAGAATATGTGAAATGGATACCACCACCATTTTTCTTAGATTTCAAGTATAATTGACAATCTAAATTTTGAATTGATTGATCTCTACCTGATTTTGTGCTTAAATTATCAATGCCAAATAAGACTTCAGTATCAAATGGATATTTTGGATCCAAAGTCTTTGTATAACCACCGGATAGTTTAACTAAAGTTAATGAACCAGAATCATTGGAGTAAACTGGTAATGGCTCCTCAGGGGTATCCAAATGGATGAAGAAAGCAGGTTTGAAAGAAACCAAAGAGGAAGGATCTTGAGACATTTTGTTGCGATTGGAATTCAATTGAGGTTGAATGTTAATTGGTATAATTTAGTGGAATATGGATCAAGGGGGATGTCCATATTTATATACTTTTCCAGATTCTAGTGGTGTTATGTGTCTTAGTAAGCAGTGGGATTTAGAGGGACATTGAGAAAAAAGCATCAATTTAAGGCAATTTTAAACAACTAAATCAACCTTCATCATTGAAAGTTGAGTCTTTTATTGGTTGAAACGATGTCATTGGAACAAGGATTTGATGAAAATGTTGTGTCTGGAGAACCTTCAGATTCAAAAGGTTCAAAATACTCTGATTTTACCTCTGCCTCTTTACAATATCACCAAGCCAATTATTCCCAACAAAATAGAAACCAACGACTTTTGAACACTTTAGAGACCCAGGACCATATAATTGCACAGGCATTATACAAAAAAGAGATGAAGTTCAAGTTAGGATCCAAGACAAATGGAGATGGAGATGAATCTACTGGTGATACTGAACTAACAGTACGATTCGTTGGTGATGGTTATGATAAAGGTCTATCTGTAGCTAGGGCCAAACATTTCGTGCTCAAGAAAATGGTGGATAAGAGTTGATATTTAAAGTGGTCAGTGACATGTTTAACGAATCGAATGAATTTATGAGCTATTTGTATGTTCAGAGTCGTAGGTTTCATAATTTTTGAATTGATTAATCTATATCGTTACACACTATCTACTTCTTCGAAAATTGACCTTGCCTCTCCCCCCAATTGAATAAATTATTCCCTCGAGCAACTATTCTCATCATAAAATCATAAAATCTAAGCTGTACTATTCAACGCCATTCAATTTCTCTTACTTATACTTTACCCAATGCTTCTTTTGTTGAATATCCAATTCGCGATTTTTAGGTATGGGGAAATTCACAATAAGGATTTTGAACCTTTTCCAATTGGATATTGCAAATTGAGCCGTTAAGAAACAACACAATCATCACTATTGGCACAATAAGATCATATAGAAGATCATGTTGAGTGTTAGAAGAGCATTAGTTGGTCTCTCATCCAAGAACTCTGGCATTTGTGCCCTCGGTTCTCGTAGATTTCAATCATCAATAACAAAAGATTCATCATCAACACCAGCTCAAAAGGAATCAAATCCTTTACAGCAAGCTCCAAATAGAGAGGGCACTTGGTCTAGATCTCAGGCTGGTAGAGGGGACGTCATTAATCATGCGAAATTCATTCAGAAGGATCTATCTCAACAGCCACAACCTTATGCTGCCATTGATTTGATTGCAAAGCAACCGATTCGTTACCTTAATGATAGAATCGCTGTTTGTCAAGGGAATAAGCAAAAGGGTCAAGGTCATCCAAAGATCTATATCAATTTGGATCCTAAAAGACCTAATACATGTGGCTATTGTGGGTTAAGATTTGCTCAAGAGGAGTTCAAAGAAGAAATTGAAGCATCTGAAGCACAATAGGAACCTCCAAAACTTATTTATTACATCTTATTTATTATTTAACTTATTTATTCATTTTATTTATTCTATATAATATATGCAAAAGAGAATCTCAAACAGCAACTCCTTGAATATCACCATGTAAAAATGATAATACACCAAAGATGAAAATTATAACACTAAGGTCAAAAATTATCAAATTTATTAATTCTTGATATTTCACAACCCATCTGATCTTATTCTTATAATATGGACCTAAAATAATATCTGGAACATAATTTAAAAGTTTCAAAATTCTTGAATTGTAATTATAATGATGATCATCAATCTTGTTCAAATGGAAGGCATAAAACGAAGTTAACAAAATTTCCAATGTAAACCAAATCTTGGCGAACCCTGAATCTAGTCTATGAGCTCTGAAAATCTCATAAGATGATGAATAAAACCCTTGGAAATGATAATAATAAATTGTTAATAAACTTGAGATGAAAAACTTGAACACCATGAACTTGGCCTTGAATAAATCATTCATGGATTTTTTATATTCAGATAATTTTTTTTCATATTCATTAACATTTGGATCAACATCTGTATTGAAAGCACCAGGTGGTGGTGTTTGACCAAATGGATTCCCACTTGTATCTCCACTCGTATCTCCACTCAACAATTTTGAGAAAATATCAAATTCAGGAGAAGCTGCACTACCTGATTCATTGTTATGTTGATGGTTTTGAGATGAAAGCATCTGATGTAACATTTTTTCAAAATCTTCAGCTTCTGAAGCATTAGTAGTAGGAATTGAAGAAGGAATGCGAGTTGATTGTTGTTGTTTTGGTGTAGCATTGGACTTATCTATAGGTTCAAAAGAGCTAATATCAGCAATTCCAGGGTCTTCATCATCAAATGCCTGAGAGATTCTATTTGGATTGGTAGCGGATGAAGATGCTCTAGCTGGGTTTGGATTGGATCTTTCAGCAGGCTCTTTAATACTTGATGATGATATGGCTTCGACTTCCTTCTTCGCTTCTGAAAAATCACCGGTTATCTTCCCGAGTCTTGAGGCACCATCTCTCAGTTTCTTATTACGTCTGTCTCTAAGCCTTTGTCTCTTTTCAGCTTCACTAAGTTCCGACATCTTGATTACTCTTCTTCAACAGGTTTAGGCATTTGCACACAAATGTTCAATATTGATAAATTTTGGCTTTTGAAGCCGGGTTTTTTTTTTCGCGGATTTGATTTTGAGATATCTTGAGAGTTTTTACTAGTTTAAATGGCGTTTCCAATATTAATTTAAAACGAGAACGATTCGTGAGACGACTTGCCTCGAGCATCATTTGCTACATTCTGTAAGCTCATCAAAAGTCGAAACTTCTTCAATGTGTAATTATGTCTCATGGTGATGTGCTTCCTGTTGCGACCACGTATAGATATATGATAGAACTGATGTGATTAGGTATTTCTTCTCTTGACTGATGTTCTTATCAACTAGATTCAAATCTGGTGGGTATAATCACTCTTTCAATACATGTGAACAGTTGTAATTCAAATCACACAATTGAGCTGAAAAGTGACACAAAAGTTATTCGACTGTCCGCGAATCGTACTTTTATTATGGTTTGCCTTAATGAGGAGAGCTTAGCGCAATTTCTACCTTTTAAACCCACAGACCCACAATGACGACTCAAGTGAAACATTTCCCAAGAGTCCCCGATTTGCAAGGTATAAATAGTTCCACTCATGTACAAATTCTTCACTCAATTGACTACTAGATCACCACAAGTTCTCAAGAGCAATTACACTACACTAACAAGAAGAATGTCATTACAAAAAGATTCATTACTAACATTGAACAATGGGCTGAAGATCCCAGTTTCTGGATTTGGGTTATATCAAATTCCTGTTGAAGATGCTACTAGATTGACTTATGAAGCTTTGAAAGTCGGTTATAGACATATTGACTCAGCTCAAGCTTATAAGAATGAAGAAGAAGGGGCTAAAGGTATTGCGCAATTCTTGAAAGAATTCCCAAATGTTAAAAGATCTGATATCTATTTCACCACCAAGATTCAAAATGGGAACCATGGTTACGAACAATCCAAAAAATCAATCGAAGGTTCCTTAGCTAAAGTCGGCCCATTTATTGATTATATTGATTTGTTCCTTGTTCATTCCCCAATCTCAAGTAAAGATCAAAGATTAGGAACCTGGAAGGCTCTTCAAGAAGCTGTTGAATCAAGTAAAGTCAAATCAATTGGTGTTTCCAACTTTGGTACTCCACATTTGGATGAGTTGTACGCTTGGGAAGGTTTAAAGAATAAGCCAGTCATTAATCAATTGGAATTACACCCATGGTTACCAAGAAAGGATTTGCAAGAATATGGTAAGAAATATGACTATATTTTAGAAGCTTACTCACCATTGACTCAAGCTAAAAAACTTGATGATCCAGAATTAGTTGCCATCGCAAAGAAATATAACGTCACACCAGCTCAAATCTTGTTGAGATGGTCTTATGACCAAGGTTTCATCCCATTGGCTAAAACTGTCACCGTTAGTAGAATCACTGAAAATTTCACTGTTTTAGACAAGGTTCCTAAATTAGATGACGAAGATTATAAGACTTTGGAAAAACCTGATAGTTATGAAGTTCTAACTTGGGATCCAACTAAACATGTTGATCAATAAACTTTATGACCTACCCTCGGATTATTCACTGGATGAATAGAAAATAACTATATAAAACTTGACAATAGATGGAATTCATTTACTTTCTAGCCGAGAAACTCGTGTAGAAATTCTAACCTTTTGTATTTTTTTTTATAAATTTATAAATATGACAATATATATGTATCTTATTTCTTCAAATCACTACCAACAATTTGTTCCCAAGTTTTACCTTCTTTTTCTAGTTCTTCAGTCAATTCCTTCTTGATCTTATAAACTAAGCCAGGACCTTTGTAGGCAAAACTTGTGTATAATTCAACATATTTAGCACCAGCTTTACCAAATTCCAAAACATCCTTACCTGTACTAATACCTCCACATCCAACAAGTATTAGATCTGTACCTTGTGTGTATTTAGCAGCCGTTCTTAAGGCTTTTAATGATAATGGTTTCAATGGTTTACCTGATAATCCACCTGTTTGCTGAACCAAATCACCTCTCGATTTCAATCCTTCAGGTCTTTGAATGGTAGTGTTTGAAACAATTATACCATTGATTTTGGATTCTTTTGCAGAATTAACAATTGACTTGATTTCAGATTCATCCAAATCAGGGGCAACCTTAACCAATATTGGTGTGGTTTTTTTATGCTCTTCAATCAAACTGTTTCTTTTAGAAACAACTTCTTTTAATAAATTGGTCAATTTGGCTTCACCTTGCAAATTACGTAAACCTGGGGTATTTGGAGAGGAAACGTTAATAACCAATATATCAGCAAATTTGTTAAAATTCTCCACACCGGTTAAATAATCTTTCACTTCATCACCAGTTTTGTTTTTTCCCAAGTTAATAGCTAATAATTTACCGTTTCTTAAAGAATTATTCTCCACATTATCCACTGAATGTTTTCTGAAGAAACTTTCCAATCTTTCTTTTAATCTAACAACAACATCTAAATGACCATTTGAATTGAACCCATATCTATTGATAACAGCATCATCTTTTGGTAATCTAAAGAATCTCGGTTTTGGATTACCAGGTTGTGGAACAGGTGTTATAGAACCAATTTCAACATACCCAAACCCAGTATCGAATAAAGGATCAATGATTTCTCCATTTTTATCCAACCCAGCAGCAATACCAACCGGGTTGCTCAATTTTTTACCAAATAGATCAACTTCTAGCCTCTTGTCATCGTTGTCAACACGCAAGGTTGGAGCAATTCCCCAACTCATCAAGAACACACCTAGTCTATGACCATCTTCTGCATCGGTCAAGTTACGAATCAACGGACAAATAACATACTCATGGACGGAGGATTTCGCATCAAATGCATAGTATGTGAATAACCCAGCACCAATTAATGCACCAGAAAATAAGAATGGGTTTGTGAAAAGACCTGATTTCAAGACTGGACGTCCATTATTGAAAGATCTAAATTGTTGTTGAACACCAGCTCTTTTCAAAGATTGAATGGAGACACGGGCGAAAACTCTATTCATCATTGTACACACGTATTATTTGAGAGAAGGTTCCAATACCAGACAACAATGGAAGTCCAAGCGCTGCAAAGATTCAGTAATTTCGAAGCTTCAATTTGTTTCAGTACTATTAACCAAATCTCGTTATTATACATCAGCTGTCCCGAGGTGTGGTGTTTGGGTGTGTTTATTTCTACAACCGATAATAATGGCTGGTGTCTGGGTGCGTTTATTTTCAGAACCCTATAACCGCAAGAAATTTATATTTTATCCAGGAAATTTTGATTGAACGGTGGAAATCAATTGTCAAGAGATTAGTTCAATTAATTCAGGGATGGAGAAGTTAACTGAGAGCTACCAAAAACAAGACACTAACGGGGATATTGTTATAATAGAGCAGGCATAGAATTCTTGAATGATACGGATTGGGTAGTGTGCAATCTTGTTAATGGTTAGTTAAATAAATAGGTTCTGTTCATTAATAATTAAATAAATATAATACTATGCCCTGTTTAGAGGACGTCCACAGCGATCTGATTGTTTCGGTGATAACTATCCCAAAAGGAGTCTTTGTCAATAATCTCCACATTACTACCTTTGATTATCACTTGTTGTATTTCATCTAGATCAAGACTATTCTTGGAGAAATCCTTCAATCTCAAATGACCAATGATCTTCAAAGTTCTTAAATAGGGGAAGATGTTTGATTGCAATGAGCATGAAGTGGAGACTGCCGAAGATATGAAGGACCGTTTCAAAACGTTGGAAGAGTCAATTAGGTTCAAATCATAAGCATCAGTATGTTTATTGCTTAGTTCGAATATCTTGAGTGTTTCCAACTTTGGAGCATAAATATTTTTCACTTTTGATACGTTACAATTCTTAATTATGAGGGCTTCAAGTTTTGGTAATTTGTAATTCTGAATGATTTCCAACCCATCAAAGTAGAATTCATTTTCATCCAGATCGGAATTATTATCATAGTCATCATAGTAATCATCAATGTCAGCATCCTCTTGATCTCTATTCTTCACATAGTTGTTACTATGCATGGAATAAGTATCCTCCTCTTCATTCATGTAATCTTGCAATTTGAGATAGGTGACATTAGGGAACGTCATTGGATATTTTTGAACATTTAGATAATCCAACACTTCGAAATAAAACTTTGGGGAGCAATAATATAAGTTGAGTGCCTTTAAAGTTGGATATTCAACATTTGGAGATATTAACAAATGATTACAATTACTCTTGATTTCTTTCAAATTCTCAAATCGTATATGGAACCAATCCAACGGAGTATTGGAAACCCCACTCAAGTCGACATATTGATGGAATAATGATTTGAACATTCGAAGGTAATTTGTATCTATATCTTCCCCCAGATATCTGATATAAAG
Source organism: Hansenula sp. yHMH451 (assembly GCA_030571095.1). Taxonomy (NCBI): domain Eukaryota; kingdom Fungi; phylum Ascomycota; class Saccharomycetes; order Phaffomycetales; family Wickerhamomycetaceae; genus Hansenula; species Hansenula sp. yHMH451. Next base: position 1,759,296 of record JAJLXE010000001.1, read on the forward strand.
AACTTTTTTCAATTTGATTAATCTTGCCAACATCTTATGGGTCTTCAAATACCGAGTCTCATCACCAACACCACTGATTTCAATATCAAAAAAATGGTATCCCTGGAACAAACTGTCCAAATTTAATTTCTGTTCCACAATGCTTTGAATAGTCACAACATTTACCAGACCTCCTCTATCGTCTTGTGACCCATTACTAACGGGGTTATCAGTGATCTTCAAGGTACTCAATTTCTTGAGCGATGGGACCTTGGAAATGGATCCTTCTAATGTCTTCCTGTCCAAGCTGCGTAGCACTTTTGTCAACACTTCGTCTGGAAGCACACATCGATTATTCAACATTATTCTACCAATCCAACCAAAGATGATAAAAGTTCAAAACACTTTAAATTTCAAGGAAAGTGTCACTCTTTTATATTCGCGAAACGTCTTTTTTGCAGTATAACCGAAATTTTGCGGAGAAGCTACAAAAAAAGGTGAAATGGAACTTTTTATCTATCAAATCTATCAGTTCATGAAAAACAATTGAATAAATTCATTCAAACACCCTGAAAACTGTGCCGGTCTTATGGTCCACATATTTAGCTGACTTGCAGCTTTCTTGGAGATCATCAGGGAAGTTATCGTGTAATAAATGACAAATTGCTGCAGTTTCCTCCTTGCGTATATGAGCCGGTGGGTGAGGTTGAAGCCAAACCTTTAGTAAAACAACTCTCTGTTTAGAGTTTCTATCTTTCTCTTTTAAAATGAGGCTTATGCCAGACATAACATCTTTAATTCGGTAGACCCTAGGATCTTCATGATGATGGAACTGGTCATCTAATATTAAACGAAGAATACTTTTCCAAAGTTTATACCCTTTTACCAGGGGGACCTGTAGTGCCACGATACCCCCGTTGGCAAGCTGTGTCGTATCCATATCTGGCTTCATACCTTGTTTGAAAATGTGGGCCTGGAAACAGGACATAGGGAATTTTAATTGTTTCTTATAAGCGATAATGGTTTCGTTCATATCCTGGAGTAAAAAGTATGAGTTAGTAAATAATTAACCTTACATTTGACACATTTCCGACATTGTAATGTAGAGAGAGAGACTCACAATTTTGGTTTCAATTGAATGTTGCAAAAATATTCTTCTACCGACGTGTCTACCTAATCCGTAAGTGGTAGAATCTGAGGTATCAGGCCGTTGGGTTTGGTTTTTTATAGAACTGGGAATAAAAAGTTGTCAGTATTCTATTTAGATTTGGCCTGCAAAACGAAGTCTGGGTATCAATTTACCTATCAGTCCAGAGATTCCATTTATTCAACAATGGATAGTCATTCATATGCTTCTTGATCATTTCTTTGCCACTCTTAAAATATTCCTGCTGTTCGGGATATAATGAAAGGAAATATCTTGATATTGGAACCAGCCCAATAGGCACATCATTTTCATCTCTAGCAGATTCATTAATATCCTCGATATGTTGGTTTCTCAAGGTGTTATAATAAGTCAGCTGTTCATTTATCAACGAGGACCCTCTTGTTTCATTGGACTTCAAAGTATCAATAATGGAGTGCTCTGAAAATTCCTCACAATCGGCGATCTTGTTCAATTTGGACTCAACGCTCTTAGTGGTACCGCCAAACATACTGGCCAATCTTTCTCTAAATCTCAATGGTGATTGTGAATGGGTCTTGGATTTTGAAAGTGGACTTTCCTCGACTGTAGAGTTTCCTCCATCTTTAACCATCAGATTTCCAGACGCTCCAGCCACTTCGCCATTCTTCTTCAGCTCTGCTTCACCATCTTTAAATAAGGAACTCAACAACTCAATACTCTCCTTATCTTTCTCTTTCATTGATCCATTGTTGTACCCAGACCGCATCCTTCACATGAAACAGCCCACAAAAGCATTCGCCCGCAAGGTTCAGAACTCCAACAACATCTCAAATGCTACCAAAATCCCAAATTTAACAACAGTTTTGTGGATTTATATACAAATTTCTGAAATCTCTTTGTAACTCTATCTTGTCGGTAAGCACCACATATAGGAACTATCTGACTAAGCGATGAGCTGAAAAAAAAAATTAAAGCTCGAAAATTTTGTATGGCAGATTTCAAAGGTATAAAGCATCTTCGTAGTGAGTTCTGTATCTTAAGGAAGATAAAAGGGTCAAGCTTCTAGTTTCATCATGGGTAAATTAACAGGAAATAATGGGTCCATGGAGAGGGAGAACTTGGAAAAGTTTGAAAGAAATGGTGAAAGTTTCAAGAAATCATCAAAGTTCTCTAAGGACAAAAAGCTAAAACATGGGCTACGTAAAGTCAATGGTCAATATAAAGAAGCTGTTAGATCGGCAGCAGCTACTGAGATGCTATTACAGGAAGATGCTGGGTTCTTGGAGGCTGAAGGGATGGAGAAAACATATAAATTTAAACAAGATGATATTAAAACAGCAGTGGATCAAAGCACAGCTTCCAAAGCTATAGATTTAAAATTAAAAGAATTTGGACCATATACTTTGGATTATTCAAGAAATGGTACGAATTTATTGATTGGTGGTCAAAAAGGTCATGTCGCCACCATGGATTGGAGGAAAGGTGCTTTAGGCGCAGAACTACATTTAGGAGAATCAATCAATGCTGTTAAGTATTTACAAAATGAACAATATTTCGCAGTGGCTCAAAAAAAATATACCTTTATTTATGATCATGAAGGAACTGAATTGCATAGAATGAAACAACATATTGATGTTAAGCATTTAGAATTTTTACCTTATCATTATCTATTAGCCACAGCTGGTAATACCGGGTTTTTAAAATATCAAGATGTTTCAACAGGTTTACTAGTGAATGAAATAAGAACCAAAATGGGGCCAACTACTGCCATGAAACAAAATCTATATAATGCTGTTTTACATCTAGGTAGTTCCACTGGTGTTGTCTCATTATGGAGTCCCGCTGCTAATGAACCTTTGGTTAAGATGCAAAGTTGTAGAGGTCCAGTTAAAGATATTGCTATAGATAGATCAGGTCATTATATGGCTGTTGCAGGAGCTGACAAGACTCTGAAAATTTGGGACATTAGAAATTTCAAAGAATTATATTCATATTATACACCAACGCCTGCTTCAAGTTTAGATATATCGGATTCTGGATTATTAAGTGTTTCATGGGGGCCTCATGTAACAGTATGGAAAGATCCTTTCAAAAAGAAACAAAACTCACCATATATGAACCATTTAGTTCCAGGTTCTCAAATACAGAAGATCAAATCTGTTCCGTATGAAGATTTATTAGGTGTTGGACATAGTACAGGTGTTACTAATTTGATTGTTCCAGGTGCAGGTGAGGCAAATTTCGATGCCCTAGAGGTCAATCCTTATGAAACTGCCAAACAACGTCAAGAAACAGAAGTTCGTTCCCTTTTACAAAAATTGCCTGCAGATACTATTTCATTAGATCCAAATGTTATTGGTACTGTGGATAAGAGATCAAGTGCACAAAGATTAAAACCATCTGATTTGAATGCATTGGATAAAAGAAAAGGACAAGATGATGATTCGAAAACTGAACCAAGAGCAGATGTCAAGTCTAAGAATTCTGCCTTACGTCGTCATCTAAGAAAGAAGGCACAAAATGTTATTGATCAAAGAAAATTAAGAGTAGAGGCTAATTTGAAGAAAGAAAAAGAATTAAGACAAAAGAAAGTTAGACAAGATAGAGGTGAACCTGAAGAGAAAGAATTATTGGGTCCTGCTTTAGCAAGATTCAAATAGAAATAGCCCAAATCGTGCATGCATAATCATTGTTTTTCAATACATCAACTTTCAATATAATTACAATTTTTCGTAAAACTTATCTATACAAGTCATATATAAAATTATTATCATTCATTACTTACATATCAATATCCCCCTTAAAAGTAAGGATATCTTCAAATCTAGCACCATTGATATCAGATTTGATTAATGTGGAATTAGCATCTTCAATGGATGTATCCACACTTTTGAAACCTTTTTTAGCAGCAACAAGAATTAAACCTCTTGATCTAATACTTTCCACTAAGTCAGGTACTAAGACTAACAATTCTGATGGAACAATTATACCCAACAAATTATTCAATGTGGCAAATCTAGTAGCTTCTTTTATTGAACGAGTAGCAGAATCTTCATGTATGACAATCTCTGTTGGGAATCCATTAGCTGAGCTTATTTCAAATTTATCATTTATGAAATGGACACCTGTGACATTGAAAAATACTGGGTAGTTTGGTTGCTTCCAATTCAAAATGGAACAAACAGATTGATTATTTGATGAGAATACTAATGATCTTGTTCGTTTAACATTGCTTGAACGGATTTCACGAACATGATTGAAAACTGCAGTTAATGTTAAATCAACAAATTTATCCAAATCAGTTGTTTTAGGTAAAGTTATTGGAACATCTTTGATTTCAGCTTCCGTTGGATATAGAACCTCGACATTTAAATTGACAAAATCTGGTAATAATTTTAAAATATCATCTAAAAAGATATAACTGGTGGCTAATAATTGACTCAGTTGTTTGAAAAATTCAGGTCTTGAATCTGTCTCTGGTAGTCTAAAATTATTGATATCGTATTTAGTTATCGACCTCAATTGATCGACAGATAAATGAAATAATGAAATTGAAGTACCAACAACATCAATATTCCAAGATGGACAGACAATTGGTGTACCATCTGCCAACATGGAAACATTGATCTTTGCATAATCTCCAGAAAGTGATGAGGCTGTGACAAAGCTTAGTACTGAATTTTGAATACCAACATTTACATTGGAATTACCACTAGTTGATTTCCAATAGGTATCATATTTAGAAATTTCCAAAGGAGTTCCAGAATATGGATGAATGACTTGAAATGAGAATCTCAACTCACCAACATTTTTCAAACGTCCATCAAATAAAGGTAAAACGGTCAAGTTATTCAATCCATCATTAGAAACTTTTGTGAAAACATCTGATAAGGCAGAAGTTTTGGCAATCAGTTTTGTACCAAAAGATGGGAATATCTCAAAATCAATAGAAAATTTATCTAATGAATCAATTTGGAATGCCACTGTGTTTTCTATGTCTGAAGCTGGTAACAAAATGTTTCTTGGAACAACATCACTAATCCTCGACGATATCACAATTCTTCCTGGAAGTGAAGATATAACTTCGTCTTGATTCAAAACTATTGATTCCCTACCTAATGAAAAATGTAATTGGACAAAAATTTTCTTTTCCAGGAAATTATGACCATATCTTCTTAGTGGGATAATTGGTGGTGGTAATGATAAATCAGGGATGGCATCAATATTCAAACTTTCTGGGTTCAATATAAAGCTTGGTGGTCGTAAAGATGGTGATTCTAGACCTTTTGGAGCATTGGCAACTTTTAAAGGCGAAAGAATATTCTTTGAGTGCTTCTTATGTTGTAATTCATTAATTAAGACGTTCAAAACATTGACATGACCTTCCCATGAGGCATGAAACAATGGCGTGAAATTTTCTTCATCTTTAATATCAATTTTAGCACCAGCTTTAATTAATGCTGCTGTTGTTCTTGGATGGCCTTCACTAGCTGAATATAAGATAGGTGGCCATTTATTAAACCCATCTAGGGCATTCGGATCAGCATCGTTTTCAGTTAATAGAGGAACCAATTCAAAATTACCAGTTTTGGCGACAACATGCAATGGTAATAAACCTTCAGCATCTTTCTGATATTCTTTAACGCTTGGTTTTGAAAGTAATAATACTGCTGCTTCGTAATTCCCAGATTTACAAGCAACATTCAAAGGTAAATATTGTGGATGAGTTTCACTGTTTGTTGGGGCAGGATTAGCGCCAAGTTCCATCAAGATCCTAACTGTAGATAAATGATTTCTATCAATGGCCAATAATAATGGTGACATGGCATCATAATCAAGAGCATTAATCTTGGAACCAGCTTCTGGCGAGGAGCAAAGTAATTTAATCAAATCACTTCTTCCTAATTCAGCAGCATAATGTAGTGGTAATCTCCCACTAATATCTTTTGAGTTCAAATTCAATTGTTGTTTAATACCTAATTCCACAACAAATGTTCTTTTTTCAGAAATATTACAACAAGCCTCATGAATTACACTTCTTTGAGATAATTCATCTGTTGTATTTAAATTGATTGAGTTTTCACCTTGTTGGTATAATTGAGATAATATATCATCGGGTATTTTAGTATTTATTGATAAAAAGAATATTTTCGTGAGTTTGAAATTTGCATTTGGTGATTCTTTGATTCTGTTCACAAATCCAACCAATAAACTGTCGACATTTGAAGAAAATGCTATATTTGTAAATTCTGAATATAATTCATCAATTTCAGAATCATCAATCTGTATTAAAGAAGAATTCACAGCAGATGAGGGTACTTCTTGTAAATTAGCATCATTATTAATATTAGGAGATGCATTCGAACTTTGATTATTATTCAACTGTAGGCTTGAAAAATCACTATAAGTGATTGAATTGTTTCTTTGACCACTATTACCTTCATATCCGTATCTAACGACATGCTCACCTTCAGCTTGAGCATCTAACTCAACCAGTGAATTAGCACAAAGATCACTTAATTGTGATATTTCAGATCTATTGAAAACAGGTTGGACAGAAACCGCTTTTGATAAATATAGTTCTTTTGTGTGGGATTTTGATCTTTTATCCCATTTTTTTAAAACTTTTGAAAACCCAGTTTGATTTAGTTCAACAAATTGTTCCAAACGATCTAAATCTCTTGAGAATCTTTTAAAACCATCATATAGTGTAATGTAAGCAATCGAAGTCTTAGAATCTAATCTATTCTTTGCGACGGCAACATTCTTCTTCTTGATTAATATATCTAATCTAATTTTCAAATCTGACTCTTTTTCCAAATAAAATGAATTAACTTTTTCCAATTCTCTTTCTAATCTAAAGAAGAATGAAGTTTTGTTTTCCTGTAATGTACGTTCAACATCTATTTCAGTTGAGGTACCATATTGAGGAATTGCAAGGGATTTGATCAACTTTGATTAGAGATGTTAGTGGATTGCACGTGTAAACAGTTGATAGAACAAAGTACTCACCTTTTTCAAAGCCTTATAATTGATAAAGTGGCCAATGTATTCAGGAAGCTCCAATTGTCTTGCTTCCAAATATTTACCAAATTTCCTATAATAATGGATCAGTTAGTACCTCTTTCAATAACAAATGTTGACTGAAAAAAAACATGTGAACATACATGATTCAAATTGTGACTTGTACCTGAATAAGAATTGGATATTAACGATAGATGTATTAGGTAGCAGAGTCTTGGTTCAGTGGATTTGTTGAAATATTTAAATTGTTAAGCCTAGAGAAATTTTCAATACGTCAAAAACGTTTTCGTTGTTGGAAACTATCCAATTAATCAAATCTAAGTATCAAATGGTGTATGTTGATGCACTTCAACAAAATGATGTGAAAAGGACCAATACGGCTTTGAGACGCAGAGTTGACGTTGGGTAGGATTGACAGAACCAATCTATTTTGGGGGGTTCCAACTGGTGAATTGGTCTAATAGTTATTGATTGTTTGGGATAGTTTTCGGTAATGTAATAAAATTTAGCTCACCACTATGAATTCACTTCAATTTTAACAACTCTTCGTTTTCGCTTTTCTGGCATTTCCTGAAACTCTCACCAAAAACTTTGACTTATTGGATTTTCCTGCTCGCTAAAATGGTTTCTGCTTCTGTTTTTCATAAGGAGCCTTCCAACACACGTGCGGATGAGCGCTCATGGCTGCCTGTGCCTTTACCGAATTTATTCAACCAAACAAGAGCGCTCTCCCAGGCAGAAATAGAGGGACGCCGTGAACAAAACAATAAGAGATCGGACTCACCTCAAACTCAAACTACTCCAAACTTTTAATAACAACGTCTTTTAAGCTGGTATATTCTCTCAGGAGCTCAATCAACTCGTCCTGGTTTATTTCGATCTCTTCTCCTATGTATGCCTCGATAAGATAGATCATAAGCAGAGTCATTTTCTCTGGTGATAGCTCTGGGTCTGGATATGGGTCTTTCAATTGGGCTTTATATGCCTGGAGTAACTTAACGAAAGACCTATTATTGTGGAAGAATCCTGTCAAGAGCTCCTTACTGGTGCTAAGTCCTGTGTTTCTCCTTGTCTGGTAAGTGCAGGCCAATGGTGATAACTGAATTACATATCTGAACTTGGAGGTACTCGTATGGTGATAGAGTCTTCGATGGTTAGTCTACTACACATATTCAGAGAACATCAGCAAAATACTCACAGGGCATTGAGGCGACAATGCTGATTCAAGCTCATTGTTTCAAGACTCACCACTGTCAAAATGGCGTTCTCCTCAAGAATACTCTCACTAGCGTAATGCTCAAGCTTGATCACCGACACTCTGCCGCTAACTTCTCTGAGAAACTTGACCATCTCCTGTCCAATTCGACCACTCTCTTCGCCTGCTCCACCTAATACCCACTCTTCTACTTTTACAACAAAATTCACCATGAACGACGTATTGATTGTAGCTCTATGATGTGTAAACCGTTCAATATTCATCTTAACTAACCGCTGTGTTCAAAAATGCTCCAAACTCTCTGCTTTTAGCTCTTAATACTATCTCTCATTCCAGTGAAATATAAAAAGCTTGCTTTCATCAATGATATCCCTCTCAAAGAAGTCAATAATGGTCAAACAATCACCAATTGACTTGTAAATCTGTCAAAAAGTTGTTAATTCGGCTCAAAATCTATATATCGATTCTGCCCCTACCACTCTTCCAGTGTAATGCTTCGCGAATCCGCTCTGCATTCTCTCAACAGAAAAGGGAAAAACGAAAATTGAATCTGTTTACTTTCTAATGGCGTCCATAACACAACAAAACTGTCCACGACGAACCAACTTTTGGAGTTCATTTTAATTGAGAAGAACTGGTACATATCTTATTACAAGGATATTATAATCTTAGCAAGGTTTCCTCTCTTCAATTCCACACAGCGGCAGGTTGCGAAAAAGTTTTTTTTTCAGGTAAGTTTTCACTTCACACTTGATTTTGATTTTGATTTTGATTCAACATGATTGGGAGGGCAAACAAGCTCGAATTTGACATATAACGGGATCACACATTTTGATATTTGCTAATTATTTAGTTCGTATCATAACAAGGGGCTGATAATGCTAAGGATCACTACATTGTCAATCGAATAAAATAGTAATCCCATCTTGGAGCAGATTGTGTCCCCATCGTTTAGGGGTAAATAATTAATTGCTGGAGTTGTTCTATTCGATGGATCCCTCCAACAAAGTGTCATCAAATCATTGATCTTCTCTTCCGCAATAGAACCATTATACTAACTTTTATTCGTCTAGTTGCCCAAGTTGTGTCTTTTTAAAGTCTTTCTCAAAGTTTAGGTCTGTCAAGTCATCAAAATGGATGCTATTCTTGATTTTACAAAAGAGCTGGATATCCAGCTCTTGGATACCATTGTTCAAACTTTCTATTCTGGTTCGGGTGCTGATCAAAAAGTTGCTCAAGATGTCATTACCAAGTTTCAAGAACATCCTGACGCATGGCAAAAAGCGGATCAAATCCTACAATATAGTAACAATTCACAAACCAAATATATTGGTCTTTCGATCTTGGATAAATTAATCCAAACAAAATGGAAACTATTACCAGATGAACAAAGAAAAGGTATCAGAAATTTCATTGTGAACATGATTATTTCTCTTTGTGATGATGATGAACAATTTCAAAGCCAAAGATCCTTAATCAATAAGTGTGATTTAACTCTGGTTCAAATTCTAAAACAAGAATGGCCAGAAAATTGGCCAACTTTCATTCCAGAAGTTGTTCAATCTTCAAGAGCTGGATTCAATGTTTGTGAAAACAATATGGTTATTTTGAAATTATTATCTGAAGAAGTTTTCGATTTCTCTGCCGAACAACTAACTCAAGCCAAAATAAAAAATTTGAAAACAAGAATAGGTGAAGAATTTTCTGAGATTTTCAAATTATGTTATGAAGTTTTAGATAAAGCAACAAGACCATCTTTAATCGTTGCCACGTTGAAATCATTATTAAAATATTTACAATGGATTCCTTTAGGTTATATTTTTGAAACAGATTTATTAACTTTATTGACAAACAAATTCTTGGCGTCTGAAGATACAAGAGCTATCACTTTGAAATGTTTGACTGAAGCTGCATCATTAACCTCTCCAAATTATGACGCGCAATTTGTTGAAATGTTCAAAAATTCAATTACCCACATTGCTGGTGTTATTCCTCCAAATTCGGATTTAAGACGTTCATATCAAGTTGCAAATTCAAATGATCAAGCATTTTTACAAGATCTTGCTATGTTTATCTGCACCTTTTTGGCAAATCATGTCTTAGCGCTTGAAGCTCGTGAGGATTCAAGAGAATTATTAATAACTGCTCATCAATATTTGATTGAACTTTCTAAGATTGAAGAAAGAGAATTATTCAAAACTACTTTGGACTATTGGGGTAGATTGGTTAGTACCTTATATACTGAAGTCCAGCAGTTGCCAGCTAATGAATTATCTCCATTAATGCAATTAGGTTATAGTCAAGCATTATCCTCAACAAGTGCTGGAGGTGCTCCAAACCCAGAGTTATTAAACAAATATCCCCTAAGAAAACACATTTATACAAATGTTCTTTCTGAATTAAGATTGGTTATAATCGAATCAATGGCTAAACCTGAAGAAGTTTTAGTCGTCCAAAACGATGAAGGTGAAATTGTTCGTGAATTTGTTAAAGAAAGTGACACTATTACACTATATAAAACCATGAGAGAGGTTCTTGTTTATTTAACTCATTTAGATGTCGTTGATACTGAACAAATCATGAGTGATAAACTTTCAAAACAAATCGATGGTACTGAATGGTCATGGCATAATATCAATACCTTATGTTGGGCTATTGGTTCAATTTCAGGTACTATGAATGAAGAAATGGAGAAAAGATTCCTTGTTGCTGTTATTAAGGATTTATTAGCATTGACAGAAATGAAACGTGGTAAAGACAATAAAGCTGTCGTTGCTTCAAATATCATGTATATCGTTGGTCAATACCCAAGATTTTTGAAAGCTCATTGGAAATTTTTGAAAACAGTTATCAATAAATTATTTGAATTTATGCATGAAACTCATGAAGGTGTTCAAGATATGGCATGTGATACTTTCATTAAAATCACTTTGAAATGTCGTCGTCATTTTGTTGTTCAACAACCAAATGAATCAGAACCATTTATCGATGAAATCATAAAAAACATTCAAAATATTACTGAAGATTTACAACCACAACAAGTGCACACATTCTACGAAGCTTGTGGTTATATCATCGGTGCTCAAACTTCCCCAGCTGTTAGGGATCGTTTATTAGGTGATTTAATGAACTTACCAAACTTGGCTTGGAATACTATTGTTCAACAAGCAGGCCAAGATCCTGAACTGTTGACCAATCCAGAAACTGTTAAAATCATTGCTAATATTATAAAGACAAACGTTTCTGTTTGTACTTCATTGGGCCCAGGGTTTTATACACAATTGGGTTTAATTTATGAGAATATGTTATCATTATACAAGGCTGTTTCCACTATGATCTCGGATTCTGTTGCTACTGATGGACTAATCGCAACTAAGACGCCAAAAGTTAGAGGATTACGTACTATCAAGAAGGAAATTTTACATTTGATTGAAGCTTATGTTTCGAAAGGTGAAAATTTGGAACAAATTGTTACCACTTTAGTTGAACCTTTATTAACTACAATCTTGGATGATTATAAATCAAACGTTCCAGATGCTCGTGATGCCGAAGTTTTAAATTGTTTAACCACTGTTGTTTCAAAAGTTGGTCAATTGATCCCAGAAGGCGTTGTCTTGATCTTGCAACATGTTTTCGAACCAACTTTAGAAATGATTAATAAAGACTTCACTGAATATCCAGAACACAGAGTGGAATTTTATAAATTATTACGTGAAATTGATTTGAAGGCATTCAATGCTTTATTACAATTATCTGGTGATGCCTTCCAACTGTTGGTCAATGCCATTTTGTGGGCTTTCAAACATAATAATAGAGAAGTTGAAAGTAGTGGATTAAGCTTGGCTATTGAATTATTGAAAAATGTTGAAAAACTTGGAACAACTCCATTCACTACTGCATTTTATCAAAATTTCTATTTCCCAATCTTATCTGATACATTTTATGTTATTACGGATTCTGATCATAAAGCTGGTTTCAAATCACAATCTCAATTATTGGCTAAATTAATCGAACTAGTTGAAGGTAATATCATTACCGAACCATTGTACACTGAAGGTCAAGCACCATCTGGTACTTCAAATGCTGCATTCTTACACGATTATTTGGCGAATATGTTGGTTAATGCCTTCCCTCACTTACAACCAGAACAAGTTGAAAACTTCATTAAAGCTTTGATTGCTCAGCATCGTGATCAAATTAAATTTAAAGGTACTTTGCGTGATTTCTTGGTTCAAATTAAACAATATGGTGGTGATGCTACAGATTATTTATTTGCTGAAGATCGTGAATATGAACAAGCTGAAAAACAACGTTTGGACAGAGAAAAGGCTTCAAAAGTTGGTGGGTTATTAAAACCTTCCGAATTAGATGATGATTGAACAATACGAATTTATCACATTATTACATAAACTATACATCACTCAATTATTGCTTTGATTATTTTTGAATCTGCATTGATGATTTTTTTGATTTTTTTTTTTAGTTATTGGTGCTGTCAGAAGAAAAAGTACATAGATAGAGTAATGTATATAACTTGAATTTAATTTACAATTATAGTGAATGACCTATGTTCTCTCTGTATAATTAGCTACTTTCAATATTATTTGATTCGAAAAATGAGATGACTCGTTAATTAACTATATTTACAAGTTTTATAATCATGATATATGTAATTAGTGTAGGTTTTTGCGGGAATTTATTGTGTGATTTGTTTGATGGCATCTTGAAGTTTAACAAAACTATTCTTTGGACCTGGGACACCACCTTTAACCAATATAAATCCATTTTCAGCATCAACTTCAACAACTTTAACATTTTGCTTTGTATTATTTTTACCACCCATACGACCAGGCATCTTTCTTCCTTTATTCACACGACCTGGATCTTGATTTTGACCATAAGAACCACCATGTCTATGCATAACGGAAGTACCATGGGAAGCTCTTAAACCTTTGAAACCCCAACGTTTCATAACACCTGCGAACCCTTTACCTTTAGAAACACCTTTAACATCTATTAGTTGACCTGGTTGGAAATGATCAGCTTTTAGTTCAGTACCAACTGGTAATAATCCAGATTCATCTTTGACTTGAAATTCTTTCACACATGATTTTGGATTCACATGAGCTCTAGCGAAATGACCTAACAATTGTCTTGTTGTCTTATGTGGAGATTTTCTACCATAACCCAATTGAACAGCATAAAATCCTTCAACTTCTGGAGTTTTAGTTAAAAGTACTTCAACAGCATCAACTTCTAAAACGGTCACACCAAAACTTTCACCAGTTTCTTTATCAAAATATGGAGCCATACCACGCTTTATAGCAATAAGACCACAACGAAGTGGTAATCTTCTTCTTAATCTAGCACGTTCTGGAGAATGTTCAATTGATGGAGTTGTAGTTTGTTTGGCAACAGCTCCAGGAGCTGTTAAAGAGGCACCATGACGCACCAATTTAGGATATTGACGGGCTGCAAAGGGCAGACCTCTCATTAGCAGATTGCTTACTCCCCATATACTGCTCATCTTTGTATATATATATGACGAATAATGAGTTGATCTAGAATTTCAAATGTTGATTGATTTTGATCTTTTTCGCTATTCATTATTTTTCAGATTCAAACGCTCGAAAAAAAAGGCCCATTCTCCATTTGCGGGTAAAAGCCGCGAAGTGTATATATATATATCTATATGGAGAACTTTGATGAATATTAACCATTTTTGAGGATAGGTTTGGTGTATAAAGTGGTGATTACTATCTATCTACTCCTGTTATGCCCATTAGTTTCATATTTATTCTGCAACTATATACACGGTATGTCTATTCACGAAACAAATGGGCAAAAATTGTTGTTGATCTACTTGAGTTTGAACATATATCATACAAGTGTAGTCAAAAGATCCCTAAAATGCCCATTGGTCGAAAAGTGATGTGATAGTGTTGAATTGGTTTGACCATGATATCAACAAATCATTTAATCTTCTTATCTTTAATCTTAATTGTTTCATCATTAACATAAATACCTTTACCTTTATATGGTTCAGGTGGACGGAACTTACGCAAACAAGCAGCAAATAGATTCACCTGTTGCTTATTAGCACCTTCTAGAACGACTCTCGTTGGCACTGGAGAAGAAGCCTTTATGCCTTTTGGAACAACTAATCCTTGAGGAATGGAAGCACCAACTTTCATATTCACATATTGGGTACCATCTGGTCTGTCATCAACTTGTGCTCTGTAACCGGTACCAACAAGCTTTAGCAAGGCAATATGACCCTCGGTGACACCAGTGACATGATTATTTATAGTGGATCTACTTGTGCCCCATAATGCCTTTTGTTGTTTATCTTTATCATCCTTCACGGTCAACAGTAGCTTATCTCCCACTTGACTTAGGGTTAAAAAATCAGGGATTTCGTATGCTAATTCACCATTTGGACCAGTAATGGTGAAGGTTCTATCCAATTTCAAAATTCTGGTACCTTTTCTTAAAACTTTAGGCTCTGGTAGATCACCAATCTTAAACTGGACATCTTTTGGTAGGAAAATTGGGGCAGACCCTATATGTGATGGTCGTAGGGAAGTGCTTGAGAACAATCTTCTCGAGCACTGCAATGATGATCTTAATCCCAACATTCTGGACTGTACACCCTTCGATTCGGATCTTTTTGTCGATGTTCAATCTTCAACATTTTATGGATTTTTCACTTTCCGATTTAATTTTCACCATACGAAAAATTTTAAGGGTAATGTTTCGCGAAAATTATCATAACGTAAAAAAAAATTATATGGAGCTCATCTTGAAATAAATTTAATATCCATCAAAGATTTCCTGTGTAAACTACTTGGATTATAAAAGCCTCAAGAGGATCAAGAGAAGATGGTTAGAAAATTGAAACATCATGAGCAGAAATTGCTGAAAAAAGTGGACTTCCTAGACTGGAAACAGGACCAAGGTCATAGAGATGCCCAAGTGATGAGAACATATCATATTCAAAATCGTGAAGATTATCATAAATATAACAAAATATGTGGTGAGATCCGTAAATTGGCTCACAAATTATCATTATTACCACCAAATGATCCTGTTCGTTTAAAGCATGAAGAATTATTATTGGAAAAACTATATTCAATGGGTATATTATCCACAAAATCAAAAGTTTCAGATCTAGAAAACAAAGTTACCGTTAGTGCACTATGTCGTCGTCGTATTGCCACTGTGATGTGTCGTATGAAAATGGCTGAAAGTATGAGTGATGCTGTGACGTTTGTGGAACAAGGTCATGTCAGAGTTGGTCCTAATGTCATCACTGATGCGGCTTATTTGGTTACTAGAAATATGGAAGATTATTTGACTTGGGTTGATTCAAGTAAGATTAAACAAAATGTTTTGAAATACAGAAACAAAATCGATGATTTTGATTTGGCTTAGATTTTTATTGCATTGTTTGTACACTAGTTTCATAAAAGAAAAAATTAGGGAATTTTATATAGGGTTTTGATTTAATATTATTTGCATGTTTAAAGATTAGTAGTTTGTACAATATATAAATCGAAATGACATCTAATGACTAAACAATGTACAAAAGGGATTAAAAAAGAATGAAATAATAAAATGAGTTGTAAATGGGTATGTATGTAAATGATGAAAGAAAAATCAAAGATATTCTTGACTATATATGAAATCTAAAGCTGTCAAGTTCTTGTGTTTTTCTATAAAATGTGGGAAATAAAAGTCCTTTGATATGAAATGAGATTGATAGATAAATGCATATGTTTCCCTCTTATACTCCAAAGTTATAATTATCACTTGATCCTAATTGTGTTCTTAAATCAGCTTTACTACCTGATCTTGGTAATTCCTCAGAACTTGGTGATTGGTAAGTAGTTTGACTTGTGAATGGAGCAGCTTGCATAGGAGCTTGGAATGAACTATTGAATGAGTTGTTGAATCCAGATTGACTTGTCATACTTCCATTTCTTGAGCTACTTTCACCATGCATTTGTGAAAATGAACCAGCTGGTCTATAAATCTTTTGTTTCCCAATTTCCACAGGATCAACCATCACAATACTTTGTCTAATATGATGAGGTGATGGGGGTGTGATATCTCTTTTGTTGAAGAGTTGTGGTTGTTGTGGGAAATTTTGGAACTGTTGAGTAGATGGTGAGATTGGTGATGTTGGTGAAAAGATTTGATCAGAAACATGTAATGGATTGAAAGGTTTAATTGAAAGTTCTGGTTTCTTTGTACCTGAAGCCGATGTTAAGGATTTCTTTGGAGCGAAATCAGTTTGTGTCACAATCGAATCATAATTGATCTTACTTGGTGATGGAACAGTTTCTAAAGGTTTCAATGGTTTTGGTGGGGCATAAGATCTTTGAGACAATTGTGGTGATGCTGGACCTCTTTGACCATAATATGGTTGTTGATAAATTTGATGTTGTGGAGTTTGTTGTGGGTAATATGCTTGTTGTGGTGGTTGTTGATTGTAATATGGTTGCTGTTGTTGTTGCTGATAGTGTAATTGTTGACTATCATCCAATTGTGCTAATGGGATTGAAGAATATATAGATGAAACAGCTCTATGTTTCTTACCAGAGGCCTCGGATTCAACATCCAAATGTGGAGCAGCAGATAAAAAGTTCTTGTTATCTGTGTTTGAATTTTGCTTTGGGTCCAAACTTCCAACTGAATCATCAGCTTCTGGCTCAAACACATTTTCAGGATTAGTATCAATAGCTGGTAATGGAGGGACTTCAGATTTTGGAACACCTTCTGTTGGTCTTCTAACCGAATCCTCTCTATCAAAATAAACTCTATAAACACTCTTCATTCTCTTGATATCTTCACTATCATCTTCCCCTTCACCTTTCTCAACATTATCATTTAGTGGAGCTGTTGAAGTTTGAATAGTTGGGACAGTTAATTTTTTATCCTTTTTCTGAGGAGAAGTGATAGGAACAGCGCCAGTGGAAGCTTCAAATTGTCTATCATCTTCATCATCACTACCAATGTTCAAACTGTCATCATCCAAATCCTTCTTGAATGAATTTTGTAACACTTCAGGTTCATCCAAATAAGAGACATCACTATGTTGTCTATAATGAGATTGATCACGAGCAGTTTTTGGGTCCAAATTATCATAAGAATCTTCATATTGGTCTTCATCATTTTCAATATTAACATTATTACGAGGATCAACAACATTACCTGGTGATGTAGCACTTGAACGAGCAGTTTTAGCCAAGGGAGTATCACCAAGAATGTTATCATTATTGAATTTACTTTCTCTATAAGAAGTTGACGAATCAGTAGTTGGATCTTCAATGGAATAAGCCTTTTCTGTCAAATTTCTTGTGTTTTTATTTGTAGAAACATTCAAAGAACTTGAATTAGCACTTCTGTTATTGTATGGAGAGTTTGGTCTTGAAGAGATACGATAAGCTGGATATTCTGAACCCATTTCTTTAGCAAATTCATCTAATGATGCATGAGATCCAGTCATATGTTGATATGGTAATTTGAAAGTCTCATAATATGGTTCTGCAGGAATTGTATTATTAACAGAAGGTGCTCTATTTTGAGATTGATTCAACAAATCTGAGTTATTCATCACGTTTGTTGGGTAACGAGCCGAATCATTACCGAATGGGTTTGAATAAAATGAGACACCATCATCAAGATCTCTAGCACCACCTGTTTTTGAAGGGGCTGGATAATCTGGTAAGATTGTGGATTCACCATAAAAATCAGGATCATTATCTGATTCCGCTTCCTTTTTCCCCTTTTTATAGGATCTGTAGAAGAAGAACCCAATGATACATAAGAAAACAGCAACAGGGATACCAATAGATAAACCAATGGTTTCACCATTTGTGGTATCAACACCAGTTTGACATTTCTCCTTGGATCCTGAACATTTACTACTGCTTGAAGTGGAAGATTTTGAGCCTGATTCTGATTCTGATTTTGATGTGAGTGCTCTTGCCTCTAGATTGATATATGAAGTGACCAGGGTAGAATGAATATTTGAAGTGGGACTGAAACTAGGCTCCAAAGTGGACGTTATTGGAGAGTAAGACATATTCTTCGATTTCTAATTTGAGGGAACGTTAAGGACAAAATGATTCAAATAAACCGTGATTTCAACTGATGCTCATATAGCTGGTAGGGCTTCTATAAGTGTGAAGTAATCTATTATTGGTCTCTTATAGTATGACTTTACTTTCAAATAGTTGGAGATCGAACAAAGATCGAGTTTCTTGGGACGCGTTCAGATCTGGATCTTTGAAGATTAATGAATGTGATTCCTTCTCGGGAAGTGGTTGTGATTTTGAAGAGTAAACGAATGACTGATTAGCAAAATACCACTTCTTGTATGTCAGATCTTCACCAGTGATTCCTCTTCTTTGTGCAACGACTAAGGGTCCGTGTCTTATCCTTTGGAAAGAGTTGAGATTCTCCAGGTATATTTTCAAGATTATCCGCTCTTTGTTTATTTTTTTTTAGCTTCAAATTACTTTTTTTTCCAGTTTCTCGATCGCCAAAAAATGTGAGAATCTAACGCCAAAATCGAAAATGAAAACGAAAACGAAAACGAAAACGGAAACAAGCTTGAAAGGGATACAAAAATTTAGTTTGGGAATGTTTGTTTGATTAATTATATAATTCTAGCTTATTAGTGGGATTGGGGGCATATTTGTAAACTTAATCCACGCCGGGCTTCAAAGTCTACTAATCGGCTAAATCTTAAAGCTATAAATACACAAGCAAATCAATCCGATTCTTCACATTCTCCAGAGGCCAAGATGGCCTGATATCTCCAGTCTTGAAACTCTTGGGCATTCGACTTTCAACAGCCAAATTCCAATTCACATGGTCCATGGTCCATGGTCCCATCTGAAACCCTGCTCGTAATCAATCGCGTTAAATATGTAGCATCTAATGTAGCCACTTTATTAAGGTATAAAAAGCACAAATGCTAAATTCAGGCGTAAATACCCCTAACCCCTTTCAATTTCTATACGCGTACGGTCTAGAATTACACACACTTTTAAGCTTAAATGCCACGGAAGAGTCAGCCGTGGAGCTTCACCAGAGTACCAACGTAATCATTTTAAACTCCAATCATGTTCTCATGATCGTAAGCAAGTTTAAAAAAGATTCAGATTTATAACCATTGATATAAAAATGAGAAAGGTTCCAAAAAATGACAATACAGCCATTAGCGAAGACAATACCCGGATGGCTCTGGTAAAAGGCAAGAGCCATGTACGATATAAGTTTTCATTGATATTGATCTCCTGGCTGGTGAGGAAAGGGAAAAAAGTTGAAATGAAATTTTTCAGTGGGAATTTCAAGCTTTTTATACTCGCGACGGTTGAAAAATTCGCGGGCCGAATCGCGAACCGTTACCCGTAGTACAGTCACGTGAAAAATATTGTAGGTATAACCTCTATTTAATTTATATCTAACAATGATCCATAAATAAGTTGATAAATAAGTTAATAAATAGGTTAGTAAATAGGTCAATAAATAATTTAATAAATAAGCTAATAAATAAGTTAATAAATAAGTTAATAAATAGGTAATAAATGGGTAATGAATAGGTAATAAATGGGTAATAAATAGGTAATAAATATGCCGTGAAATCAGATTAGATAGTGGTTGGTCTATGTCTTGATTCCAAATCACCAAGGATACCCAATTCCATTTGTTCTAATTTACCCCAGAATGATATGTCCTTAGTCTGCTGAGTTTTTGCATCATTCTCAATAATGTCCATGAGCTGTTGCACTTCAGTTAGATCCTTTACTGTTAATTGATTCATTGATAGCATCTCTTGGCGTATTTCTTCACAAAATACATTGTTTTGACATTGTTTAGCTAAATTGAATTGTGTTATTAGATTGGTTAATGTGGAAGTTGGTGTTTGGAAGAAGGGATCAGTTACCAATACAACTTTCATTCCAAGTTTAAAAGCCATAGAAGTTAGTGCTTCTGCAGATTCCGGTGAATTGATAATCAGATATTCGATTGATCCATCTTTTCTGAATTTATTCAAATGCTCTTGTAATATTTGTTCATTGGCAACACTATCAGTTGTGGAGATGATTTTGGAAAAAACATTACCATCAACACGAACATTGGATCTTTTAGCAACGTTTGTTATTGTTTTCGTATAATGATAATCCAATTGTCCCAATGATCTGAGATAGTCACTTCTTATAATCCCCATATGTAGACCTTTTCTTCTTAAGCCTCGAATCAGTTGTAAACTGTCTCTTCTCATTTTAAGATTCCCATTCAAGAATACTCTTATTTGATTGACAATAGCAGAGTCTCCAAAATACGTCTTAAGATCATGATTATTTAGGAAAGGTCCATATACTTTTCTAAGCAATGCAGCTGTTCCATTATCATCACAAACTTTAAACAATCCTTGCTTCATGACATTGTCAAAAGTTTCTTGTAATGGGATGTCCTGCGCCTGGGGTATCAACTCCTGAGCTTTAGATTTCAAGACAACTTGATTCACCAACGAAGTTTGAGATTGGAACCTGAACAGCACAGGGTCATGGATATGAAACCTCAGCTTAACCCTCCTCAATGACATTACCTTTGATAATCAATCAGTTCTTCAATTTTGTTGATATATCTGATTGTTCTATTGTCTGGCAAAAGTCGAAATTAACCATCACATTATAAAGTGGAGGTGTTCCCGGTGCTTCTTAACCACCGGTACTTGCACTTCTCTGAAAAAAATCTGAGCTCTTCTCGGTCTTTTTTTCGATAATATTAATGTCATTAAGATTTATTGAACACCGTATAGAGAAGCAATGGGTAGAGATCCATTGATTGGTATTGTGGGCAAGCCATCGAGTGGGAAGTCTACAACGTGAGTTTCCTGTTCTGAGAGAAACAGATAGTGGGTAAAATGTCCAAATACTAATTCTTTATATTTCAAGCTTAAACAGTTTAACTGATGCTGCAGTTAAAACTGGTGCATTCCCATTCACAACTATTGATCCAAATAAAGCCACTGGATATTTGAAAGTTGAATGCGCCTGCTCAAGATATGGTAAACAATCCTTATGTAAACCTAATTATGGGTGGTGTGCAGATGGGAACAGACATATCCCAGTACTTTTGTTGGATGTTGCAGGTTTAGTTCCTGGTGCTCATTTAGGTAGAGGGATTGGTAATAAATTTTTGGATGATTTACGTCAAGCTGATGCTCTGATACATGTTGTTGATGTTAGTGGGTCTACTGATGCCGAGGGGAAAGCCACGCTGGGGTATGATCCATTATCTGATGTTGAATGGTTACAAGATGAAATTAGATTATGGATCGAGGGAAATTTAGAGAAAAGATGGGGAAGTATTGTTAGACGTCATACAGCTACTAAATCATCTATTGTTGATACGTTATTAACCCAATTTGCCGGTTATAGTGCCAATGGTATTATGATTGCAAGAGCCATGGATCGGGTTCCAGATGTTGGGAAATTAGAAACTTGGGGGAAGGAAGAAATTACAAGAGTTGTTAAGGCATTTATGGCTGAGAAATTTCCTACGGTATTATCATTGAATAAGATTGATCATCCAGATAGTGATAAGAATGTTTCCAAGATTTTATTGAAATATCCAGAGACAAAAGCTGTTTTAACAAGTGCTATAACTGAGGTTTTCCTCAGAAGATTAGCCAAGCAAAACTATATCAAGTATGAAGAAGGTACTGAATTTGTTGACACAAAGGAAGATTTACCAGATGATGCCTCGTTGAAAGAGATGGATGAAAAATTAATCAATAGATTGGAAAATATCAGGGATTTAATATTGTATAGATTTGGTTCAACAGGTGTCGTTCAAGTTTTACAAGCAGCTACTGAAGTTTTACAATTAGTTCCAATTTATACTGTTCGTAACATTTCAAGTTTCACAGGTTCAAACGGTACAAATGTATTCAGGGATTGTACATTAATTAGAAAAGGAACACCAGTGAGTAAAGTTGCAAGACAAATCATGGGAGATGTAACCATTGCCGCTATTGAAGGTGTTGGAGGTGTGAGGGTTGGTGAGGATGATACCATTGATGTTGGGAAGAATGATATCTTGTCATTCAAAGTTGTACCTGGTGGTGGGAATACAAATTAAGATGAAAAGTTTGTGAAGAATTACAATTTATTGATAAAAGACAAAAATGCATGATTTTAAAACAATAAAACTTTTTCTTTATACAAGAGTAGCAGTAGTAGTAGGGGATCTTAATCCCTGATCTCCTGTTGTGGTTTTTCAATATCTGAGATTTCATCTATTTCACCCTTTGATTGATCAATCCCATCAATTTCACTACTAAATTCTGGGTCTTGTTCGGCCTTGATAACTTTAGCCAGATATTTCTTCATAATAGGAGATGATAAATCTCTATGGAATTTTTCCGGTCCCAAGATGGTTATAATGAAAGTATAAACCAATACTGCACCAGTCAATATAGTCATAACTTTTGCATAATCGAATTTTGTTGCATTCCCCTGGGAATCATAATCTAATGGATAAAGATCAGCCAAATTTGTTTCAATGGTGGAAGCTGCAGAACTTGCCAAGTTACCCAATTGATATGATAATCCAGAGACTAAAGCTCTTGCATCCGGTGGTGCTAATTCTGAAAGATGAATTGGGATAACACCCCAAGTGCCCATGATTGCCCAATATGCAGCAAATCCACCTCCGAGTAAAGCTGGAGAAGTCTGAATCATCCAAGCGGGATAAATGAAACATGCACCTAATATACAACAGACCAATAATGAATTACGACGGCCAATTACTTCCATGGCAAACCCAACGAATAATGAACCACATGAAGCACCTAAACTAACAACCACAACGGCAACAGTGATTGCATCTTCTGATAGACCCAATTGTTGTCTCAACATTGTTGGGTATAAATCTTGAGAAGAATGAGTTAGATAATTTGGACCAGCCATCAAGATTATCAAGTAACTAAACATTAACCAATTTTTTTTAATCATTTGACCAAAAGATGACATTTTTGTACCAAAAGTTGGTTTTATATAGACACCAGCTTTAATTTGATCTTTTTTAATCAATTCTTTTGCCTTTTGACAACGTTCGAAATATTTAGTCTCTGGGAAGATTAATCTCCAAATAATTAATAAAGCTGGGAATCCACTTGAAAACCAAAACAAAGTTCTCCAAGAATGCTCTGTATATTCAAAAGCTCTCCAAAAAACCATCGCCAATGCAAACCCAAGCGAATAAGCTGTAAAGAACAACCCTGATAAAAGGGATCTAGCTTTTAAAGGAGCATCGTCTAATGAGGTGACACTAGCAGCGGAATAAGTCCCACCCATGAATATACCACTAAGACAACGAATTGCTAAGAATTGAGGATAAGTCTTTGCAAAACCTGTGCCGATTTGTAAAACCATGAAACCTAGTGCACATGCAATAAATGGCCATTTTCTTGAATAGTTATCAGTCCAAATACCAATTATGATTGCACCTAATGAACGAACCATCAATACTGCTGATAATCCCCAAGTTATATCATGAGTGCTAACGTTCAAACTTTTCGCAATTTGAGTACCAGCAACAGAGGCACAAAAGAAATCAAAAGATGCAGATAACCAGGCAAGCATCCCCATGAAGAAATAATTCCAATTTTGGGCTGTCATTCCATTTAAATCATTAATTGGATTCATATCTTTCAAATTGTCAAATCGAAGTTCCATTAGTGTAGGTATTCTAGTTTTGAAATATCTAGAGATGTTTGAAAGAGATAAATCTGGTTCTTGATCAGCTTCAACATGTTCCGGGACTTGATGATGCGTTTTCTTTTGCTTTGATTGTACTGATTGTAGAGTTCCCACTCTATCTAGCCCTTGTGATGACATTTTTGTGTTACTTTGTACGTAGGAGATAAAAAGTTTTAAACCCCAGATTTGAAAAGTGGGAAGTGAATCATCTTTATAGTGCTGGTATAAATGATTTACTATTCCCGATATCAATCTGTGTGACTTTAGTCATTAAGCAGACTCTTCGTATTCTTTCTTTCTCTATCATTTGCCAATTTCAACTCATCTTGAAAATGTTTGTACATTGTTTAAAAAAACGGACATGCGGCGAGCGCTTTTCTCGAGTTTAGCAGTGTCGGTTGGAATGTCCAGTTGGAGTAGTGTTAGGCTAGCACCTTCTCTCTAGAGTTGATGGGTGGGAGAGTAAGAATAGCGGGAATGGTCTTAAAGGATGAAATAGTTGTCAAAGTGGTGTAAACTCTGGATTGCTGTGGTGGTAAAATAAAAGCGTCTTCAAGTTGTTTGAAGCATGTCCAGAGTTTCAACTTGCAAGTACGCGGAGTAATCATAAAGACTGTTAAAAAAGCTTGAAAAAAAGTCTAAAGACGCCAAGTTCGTGGGGATGCCCCTCTGATTGGGTTAATCAATGAAGAGTTATACTGGACAATTATAATGGACAGTTATAATGGACAGTTCTAATGGACAGTTAATAGTCGAGTAGTAGTTAGTTCTGCTATCTGAGGATGAAATTGTGATGTCGCAGTGTGGAGTTGCGATCTACAATGGGTAAGAAATGGGCAAATAGCTCTGTGGGTGAATAAAACACCGTGCTTAACAGTGCACTAGTTGTATTACCTATGTTGCCGTGAAGTGTCTATGTTTCAAAGAGTAAGGCTCAACAGGAATAGCATTACAATTTCATCATACTGCAGTAAGGGTTCAGTCTATTAGTCGTGTTGATTAGGATAAATCTGTGGGAAGCCCGGGGTTGATTGGATTTGATTAATGATTTGACAATTCGGACCCCTTTGTTCCTCCTTATTATCAATAACTTGGGATGACTCTTGAACAATGCAACGTTTAAAGTGGTTCATCTTCGACTTGAAAGTTATAGTCTTGGTTACGTTCATTGCTGATATGATATATCCGGCACCGAATGATCGCTTTTGTTTGTATCAACAATTATAGAAAAGTCATTTCAGTTATTGGGATTATCTAATCGATTTAAATGGCTTCAATTATCGTTCATTCCGTTTATAACCTAATTTTCATGTATCTCATATACTACAAAAATCGTAGAATGTTACTGACTAACCCAAATCCTCTATAAAATGTTCCAGTATTGTAAGGTTTTCATATGAAATTAAAGAATTTCAATGATCTTACATGTCCAATAATTACATTAAGGTAGTATAAGCCAACAGAATAATTTTTTTTTTGATTAATTTGGAAATTTCGTAAAATTATTGTTACTTTGATTTATATATTTACAAAAAAATATTGAGGATGTATAGATAATTTGAAAAAACAATTTTTTTTAATTTTTCATTATATATTAACTTAGGTCCATTGACAACAGTCTAGCACAAGCAATTAACCAATCAATTCTGCACAACTCTCACTACACAAACTCATTAGTATATACATTAATTAACACTACTAAATTGACACATTTCCCGAGTCATCCCTCCGAGTCTTTTCCAGGCCCCGAGTCACCAACAAAACTCGACTCATTTTTTATGTCAAACTCAAGATTCAAAACTCAAATAAACGACAATTAACAAACTCATCTCACTAACAATCGTTTTAACAATAAATAAACAACCAATATTCTCAACATTATTAAACACATTTCCAAACCCCTTACAATCGGACCCAAAGCCCACAAATCACAAACTTCCACGTGACTCACAAATGGGTCATCCGCCTACAACACGCGGTAGACACACGCACTCTGCTTGTTTTGACGTGGTTGAGTCAACAAGGAAAAATTTTTTATATATGAAGTGGTTAATTGATTTGAATATTTGATATAAGAACAAGAATTTCATAATATAATCTTTTGGAAATTTAATCTTGATCATATTCAATTGAACAATTATAATAAAATGGCTTCTCCTCAACAAATCAAAAACATACAGAAAACTTTTGAGAAAACTACATTGGGTTCTCTAAATGCCGTTTCAACTTCTCCATCTCAATCTTTTTTACAAAATCAATTCCGTCCAAGATCTTTTTCACAAACTGCTCAATCAAAAGCTTTAAAACCTTTTAATACTGGTGATATGAAAATCTTGTTATTAGAAAATGTCAACCAAACAGCTATTGACATCTTTAACGGTCAAGGTTATCAAGTTGAATTCTATAAAACTTCATTATCTGAAGATGAATTGATTGAAAAAATTCAAAATGTTCATGCTATTGGTATTAGATCAAAGACAAAATTAACTGAAAAAGTATTGAGTCATGCTAAAAATTTGGTTGTTATTGGTTGTTTTTGTATTGGTACAAATCAAGTCGATTTGGATTTTGCAGCTTCAAAAGGTATTGCAGTTTTCAACTCTCCTTTTTCAAATTCAAGATCTGTTGCTGAATTAGTCATTGCTGAAATCATCACTTTAGCAAGACAATTAGGTGATCGTTCAATTGAATTACATACAGGGACTTGGAATAAAGTCTCCTCTAAATGTTGGGAAGTTAGAGGTAAAACTTTAGGAATTGTTGGGTATGGTCATATTGGTGCTCAATTATCAGTTTTAGCTGAAGCTTTAGGTATGAATGTGTTGTATTATGATGTTGTTATGATTATGGCCTTGGGTAATTCAAGACAAGTTTCAACTATAGATGAATTATTATCAAAAGCTGATTTCGTTACTTTACACGTTCCAGCTACTCCAGAAACTAAAAATCTATTATCAGCTCCACAATTCGCTGCTATGAAAGAAGGTTCATATGTCATCAATGCCTCAAGAGGTACTGTCGTGGATATCCCAGCTTTAGTCGCTGCAATGAAATCTGGTAAAATCGCAGGTGCTGCCCTTGATGTTTATCCTCATGAACCTGCTAAAAATGGTGCTGGTTTATTTAGTGATGAATTAAACTCTTGGACTTCAGAATTAACATCTTTAAGAAATGTCATCCTAACTCCACATATCGGTGGGTCCACAGAAGAAGCTCAATCTGCCATTGGTGTTGAAGTTGGTACTGCATTGACTAAATACATTAATGAAGGTGCTTCAATTGGTGCTGTGAATTTCCCAGAAGTTGCCCTAAGAGCATTAGATTTAGATCAAGAAAATTCAGTCAGAGTATTATATATCCATCAAAATGTTCCAGGTGTTTTGAAAACTGTTAATAATATTCTTGGTGAACATAATATTGAAAAACAATTCACAGATTCTCAAGGTGATGTTGCTTATTTGATTGCCGATATTAGTGATGTTGATCATGGTAAAATCAAATCCTTATATGAACAATTGAATGACACCACTTATAAGATTGCCATTAGATTGTTATATTGAATAACAAACCCCACCAGATTAAATCCCAATGACACACATTTCAATTCAATTCCCGTCTTTAACAGACTACATTAATGAAGTATAATATTATATATATATATATATATCATGAAACTACTAATTATAGAGGGCCATTCTTCAACAATATTGGCCATTAAATGATTATAATGATCAACTCTTTTATAGAAAATACAAGTTAAATAATGATCACTTATTTCTTCTTCATTCTATCAAATCCATCAAAATGCGCCTTACTTTGTAATAAGATATCAAAAATCATTGGATGTCCACCATTCAATATTAATGTTGTCTTTACATTTCTTAAAAATTCATCAAATTTAGCATATTTAATCTTTGATAATTTTTCAAAATAAACTTGAGGTTTAACTTTCCCCTCGATAAATAATTCTAATTGATGAATTAATTCATTGGGATCATTTTCAAAATCTGAAAATGTTAAGGCTTCAATATCATCATTAGTTTCAAGTTCTTGCTTAAATAATTTCAATTCATTATAAAATTTCTCAATAAATTGAGAATCATCGGGCAATTGACGATAACTTCCTTGTTCTTTTATAATCCTCAACTTATCCTTTGGTAAAATAACTCTCCCACTAATACTTGTTGCTTTTCTATGGGGAATAATTGGTAAATCTATAGATTTATTGAAATTTAAAGATCTTGTTGAAACTGTGGTCAGAAATTGCTTTGAGGGTGTTCTTTTAAACATTGAAGGATTTACAACTAAACCAGTTTCAAGTTGATCTCGTTAGAATCTAGGTATGAAATTCAACTATGGCTTTATCAATAGGATCGGGGGTTTTCCGTGGTAGTTTTGCTAAACAAAGAAGGGATCGCTATATATTTAAAAGATGTTTATCCCGATCGGTCAACGTCGGTATAGCTACCCCAGGATTAGGTAAGGATCAGCTATTGATATTGTAAAACTACAAATTAGTATCAACCATCAAGAAAAATTGCTTAAAGAATGAAACAATAGATGAATGTATTAATAAAAGACAGCTAGCACAAGCATTGATGATGTAAAACTCAACCCAAACCACTGGAAAATATTCCATTTGACTTCTGAACTGCAATAATGTCTCAATAAACAAATCACATCAACAAACAAAATATAAAATTCTTAAAAACCCATTATATAAACCCTATATGCATCATCTCTTTGAAAAGATATTACCCAATGATCTCCAAATAAAAGAATCACCAACCGCCAAACCAATCATCAAACCAAACATTCGACCAAACATTCAACAACATGCCTAATGACCAAAATAATAACCATAAATTTGAGTTGAGCTGATGACAGTGAAATGAATTTTCAAAAAGTGTATGTTTCAATGATTCCGCAATATTTTTTCACTTCATTTTGAACAATTTGATGTATGTATTCAGAACTTTCATCCACTAGTTGAGTTGTCAATTGGAGAGTCGTGGAGCAAATAGCTTTCAAGTGTTCACATAGCTCACGTTCTAGTGAAGAACAAATTCCACCAAGCGATAATTGATTGGAATTATCGTTCATTTTACGTAGCTCGCCTTTTAGGGTAAGCTTTGCATTCAAGTATAGAATTGATTCTTTCTCAATGAACTCAAGCATATCATTTCGAGACTCTTGCATCTTTATGTTCAATAGACCACAAACTAAATCAACTCTTCTCGAGTCTGACTCTGAATAGCTCTCTGTTCAAATGGGAATACTTTGTCTTAGTTTTTCAGCATTGAAGCCTTTTATACTTTTTAAGCATGACACAAAGCCAGTTGACACAAAACCGGTTATCCAGAATACTATATCGGAATAATAAACTCTAGATCAACAGCGCACTAGGTGTGAAATTACAGCGTCATCGCTTGCACTCAATTGGTTTTCAAATGAACCACAATAGGCTTTGCCATACAAGCATCATGATTCTCAGGGTATACCATATATTCAAGATTAAAGGGAAGGCTTTCACCATATTCCATCCCCCACAAATGAACAGAAGTTTCTAGAGCTTGAAGACCATGATTTTCGTTCAACGTGAACAACTTGGATATATTGGCAAACAACTTTCGAACAGCCTCATCAGATAAAAACTTCCTGTACTCAACATTTATCCGTAAAACATGACAAACAGTGTTGTATCTCAACTGACCCCTTAAGATTTCCGAAGTTGGATTTGTTATCTTTGCATTATTCTTTCTTTCCCAAAAGTCGCCTTCAAATGTTTTCAACAATTCTAGTGATCTCTTTTGCGCAAATGTACTTCTAATTCCATGATGGTGATTATTGTATCCATCGTGACCCCGATCCCAAAGAGTTGCAAATATTTTTGAAACCAAAAAAAACTCTTTAAAATAAACGTTTTTTGGATATGCATCATCGACAGGCCTATAAAGCCATTTGAATATCTTTCGTTCCAGATTATAAGACGCCTTTCTAAAGTAATCTTTTTGCAAGTTTCTCGCCGAGCTAAAAGTTTCACAACCAGTGAAGAGCTCAATTTGTTCGCCATTAGAGTGACAATTTGCAACTTCTACTTCACCCAACTTGGAAATGCTGGATCCAATATAGTCTTCAAAAGTTTTGATAAATGTCGACAAATCACTTAATACAACAATATCAAGAGATACTTGGCCAACAAATTTCCTCATAATTGACTTAGGATTAGAAACCACCATTTGGATCAAGATACTTAATCTGGTAAAATCTGTGACATATGTTCTACCATCTTTAAAATAGTGTCCGATTTGAGGTCTTTTGTATGGAAATAATGGACAGCACGTCGAATCACGGAGATCAGCAAAAGAACTGTAAAGTATATTTAGGACCTCCCAGTTATAATCCATACTTTCATAGCTTCTTTTGTAACTATTATAACCATCTGAAAACGCATTTTCAAGAATATCTGGACCATTCGAGAGATAACTATGATCGACAGCCTTCAGCTTATTTAAATCACTAATAACAAGTATTCCATGAAGTTCCTTATAAATACAAGGTGCTAAAACATTCAAACAACCCTTGTTCAGAGTCATAACGGTTTTCAAATCAACATCATAGTTGGAGATGTTGTTCCATACTTCGAAGGGGAATATGGAATCAATTTGGATTTGATTATGATGAATCCTATCAACTCTTTTTGTAAATTGAAAAGTCAGAGAAATATTTTTCCATAGGTATTTACTTCTTTTGTAAACTTCGTCCATTCTTGGAAATCCCAAAGGCCTAAAAACTGTTCTCAAAAATACACCAGAAAAGTACACCAATGGGAAAACAGTATATCTGGAAATCCACCAAACTGCCAACTCAGAATGGCGATATACATCTTTTATTAGGCCAAGTACAGGGTCCACGTATCGTTTAGCATGACGAATATAATATCTGACTATGATTCGCTTCTGTTCAATCCAAAAGTTTGAAATAGCATTCAACATGTCTCTCTTGAGTTCGCCAATGGTGGTGCGAAGAATTGAAAAGTATTCTATTGGACTGAAATTGATCTTTATGAGACAGTTATTTTTGTATCCTTCATTATTTGGAGCACCGACAAGGTTGAGCCAATGGGTTATTAATCTTGACAAGGGGATCATATTTGTCTTTTTATCTTTATATAGTCTTGTTTTAACGCCAATAAAAGTGATGAAACAATAAGAGATGAATTCATAAGGAAATAGTTCATTTTGGAGACAATAGCTTTATGTTATGAAGTAATAATCAACTGCAAGAGATGAATTTTGAGAATTTTATAATTCATGCATAGAGAAATGAGAAATATATCCCACAGTCTATAATTCATAATAAGAGAATCCAAAAATCCTTCACATCTGCCGCGTGAGACCGGTCAAATACTATTGGGTAAGTTGTTGAAGACACGACACCATTAACGGATTTATTTCTGAATGTGATGGGTAGGATTATTTCATAAGAGCATAGTGAAGACACAGTGATGAGGAATTCTAGAGATTGAAATACATAGAATTACGATGAAGAGATTTCCTGATATTTGAGAGGAAAGTAGAGCTAAATAAGAAGTAGTGTTGATATACTGCTTACGTATACAGCGTGTCCACAAAGATATATGATATATGCATGTAATTGAGTCGATCAAACAATGTTAATAATTAAACATTCGAATACACAGTTAATCGTCATATACAAAAAACGTTTTACCTGCTGGTCAAAGTGAACTACACATTTTTTTATTCATGAATCAGACGTAGTTGACTTGGAGTGATAAATAGAAGTTTATTGTATAATACATTACAGAATTGGATTATTAAGACAGCAGAAAAGTTTTGAATCAAGCCATGTTTACAATGGTGATTTGATGAATTTAGCGATTCGTCTATACAGTTGTTGATTTTGATACGAGGCGCTTTAGTTACCATATTCGCCAAGAAGTTGCAAATGTTCGATGTTCATACAACATATTTGAGGTAAATGAGTTAGTTACCTGTGCAGTTTAGATAATTGCATTTATTTTTTTTAGAATAATTTCTCACCAATATATACCAAGAGAAACGGCTACCCTCATTCCACGTCTCTGATATTTTAGTTTCTCATATTTTTGCAGCTGATGCGCTAGTATCTCTCAAAGCGAGTTGAAAAAAACCAGTTCATTTTTCACAATTCATGACACTGGAATTGGGGTTGCAAATGATCAACAGCAGAACGTTTTGACACAAAACGAAAACAAACAAGTATTATTCACGAGACAGATGGAAAGCCACTTGGCAATCGAAATAAGAACGACAATTACACGAAAAATCAGAATTGACAGCTGTTGAGGTTTCCAATTGATGACAAAGTTGATTTATGAATACTTCCAGAGTGTGCTTTGTAACCGTATCTTTTCATCAATGGCTAACTTAGGTTCTTGGACAATTGACTAATGATTTTCCAGACCGAAGGTCTTTAAGATCTGAAGCTCTGTCTTCAACTTCAGTTGGCACCACTGGTGGATGAGCCTTTCCTGATCTTTAATGAAGTCTTGTGGTATTGTTTCCAAACCCTTTAAGTTATCAATAGTATAGTTATATAATTGCCTCAAATATCTTGAGTACTCCATTTGGGACCGTGGCCCCCATGATTGTCTTTCCTGTCGAGAAATCATCTCATGGTCTATATCCTTCGACTCGATTGACAAGAAACGGTCAATAATACCAAGCGCCCTTCTTTCCAACAAGTTCAACTTTTGAGCCTGAGTGCTCTGGCTCCACAACATGACCTTTCAATGACCACTGGGTTGTAACTCGTTTCTCTTTTGTAAAATGGTTTGACTGATGGCCAACCGCCCCAAACTCAGATAACTCTTATTATAAGCAATAGAATTTCGCAGAAACACAAAAACAATAAACACAAAAATACTGAGCACATGAAATAAGCGCCCTGATAATTGAATCAAAACCCAAATTCCCAATAAGGTCTGTGGGATGAGTAGTATACTATGATAATAAGGGATCTATTTCGTTCTCAAATGAGAAGCCATTGGTCTTGCCATGCAAGTATCAAGGTTCCTAGTATACAATCGATTTTGCCCAGTGAAGGGAGAACTTTCTCCATACTTCATACCCCAGAAAAACACAGAAGCTTGTAAAGGTTTGAGCTCTTTCTCTATTGCAAACAGCTTGTATATACTATGGAACAATTTGTGAAAAGCATCATCAGATAAAAACAATCTTCTCTCAATGTACGTACGATTTACAGCACGATTGGTAGCCATCCTGCATCTAATCCTTCTTTTTTCTTCATCTCTAGTGTATCCAAATTCATCTTTGGTCCACATAAAATCATTCCCAAAAATTTCCATCAAACCTATCGAATCCCTTTTGAAAAAAGTGTTTCTTGCTCCGTAGTACTTGAGATCCTTATAAAAAGGTTGTCCCAGCACAGAATCAAAGATTCGAGAAGCAAGATAAAGCTCCTTGTAATATACTGTGTTGGAGTAAACTTCATAGATTGGGTTTCGAAACCTTGGTTCGATCAACTCATCAGCTTCGAATTCCCTCCTAAGATCCCGTCGTTTCGATCTTCTGGCCTCAGAGAGTAATTCACATCCTGTAAATATCTCAAAAACTTCACTTGCTTCCTCGTGTAAAGTCTCAACAGTAGAAAGGTTCATGTCAAGAGGAATATTTGTTCTTTCATCATGATTCAACGCGTTGAGGAACTTTGGATAGTCACTAAGAACAACAAAGTCAAGAGAGAAATTAGTTATAAATTTCCTCATAATTGATTTGTTATTGACAATGACGGTTTCTATTAGATTTTTGAGTTTGTGAAAATTGGTGACACATGTAGCTCCAGCTTTGTAGTAATTCAAATCACTTTTTACTCGCGGCATAACAATAAGATCCTTGATCTCATCATATTCACTGGAAAGAAAATCACGATAATTTTTATAGGTGCAGAAGGATAAATCAAGGACTTCCCAACTATATTTTTCAGCTTCAAAGCTTCTCTTGTAACAATTATAACCTCTTGTGAACATACTTTTCGGAGCATCAGGACCATTCAAGAGGAAACTTTGGTCCATTGCCTTCAATTTTTCCAAATCGCTAATGACAATAATTCCGTGGAGCTCATCATAAATTAAGGGAGCTAAGACATTCAAACATGCTTTGTTCAGAATCATTACTGTTCTCACGTCACCACCAAAGCTGAAGATGATTATCCACACCTCCGGCGGAAATATGCAGTCCATATGTATGGAGGTGACATAGTTCTGATCAGAGTTTTGTATATCTTGAGAGTCTAAATGCCCCTTCATTCCCTTATATTCTGTGCCACTTTCATAAAATTTATTAAGTCTCGATGGTTTCAAATGGGCCAGTGAGCGTAATAGGACT
Source organism: Hansenula sp. yHMH451 (assembly GCA_030571095.1). Taxonomy (NCBI): domain Eukaryota; kingdom Fungi; phylum Ascomycota; class Saccharomycetes; order Phaffomycetales; family Wickerhamomycetaceae; genus Hansenula; species Hansenula sp. yHMH451. The sequence continues at coordinate 1,793,835 of JAJLXE010000001.1, forward strand.
TCAGAATAGTACATGAATGGGAATATCGTATACTTAAGTACCCACCAACGTCCCAATGTCAACGATGGATGAAACGTTTCGTAAAAGTATGACAGGATCGGGGAAATCACCACACGACGTACTTCATAATGTAATGGTCTAAAATAATCGTGGTAGACTGTTCTAATCCGTGTGCGGTTGGCGGAGAATAAATGTGAGATCGTAATGAGGATCCCCTCACCCATCCTGTAAAAAAGTTTGCCAAAGGATGATAATGCAAGAGTAAAAGATCCTTCAAACGGATAAAATTTCCACCATTTTGAACAGTTATAACTAAGTATGTTGTTACTTGACGCGTCAAGGAGTTTCAGCCATTGAATTCCTAATCTTGATAAATGGCTCATGTTTGTCAATTTCTCACTTTTTAGCAGGTCCCATATCATTAGAAGCCTCTAGAGGTATGGTCAAACATCTGGGAAACAGTAGTAATCTTTTATACTTGAATTTATAACCCCAGAGATGAGAGATGAATTTTGAGAATTTTAGTTGGATAAATCGTGGAAAATAAATTCCCAGGTCAATACCTCTTTATGATTGATGTTTAAGAAAACTTCACCACAAGGTGATGGGAACATAATGAACTATCACAGTTATGGATGCATACAGTCTATGAATAAAACTTCATTAGTCTATAATGGATTCAAAATCTCAACACGTCTGTCGCAGTAACACGGTCAAATTTTAACAGGGTAAAAAAATCGCGAATGAGTTCTGTGATATTACTTCCTCGAGCGCGATTCTTGTTGATGGAAAAATCAAAACCAAATCAACACAATTTTGGTGGCAACAAGTTAAGTTTTAAAGAAAGTTCCATAGGTGAATTGGATTCAAGCAACATTCCAAGAATAACCCAATCAGTACAATTGAATAGACAGTATGGCTACAACAAGTACGGCAGCTCCATACTTGGCCTTGTTGGGTGAGCAAGATCTAAGTTTGAGAAGTTATGCCTTGAAATCTATAAATGATGTCGTTGATGAACTATGGTCAGAGATTGCAAACAGTATTTTGGAGATTGAAGAATTATACGAAGATGAATCTTTCAAAGATAGAAAATTAGCTGCTTTGATTGCTTCAAAAGTGTACTACAACTTGGTTGATTATGATTCCTCTGTGAAATTTGCCCTAGTTGCAGATGATGCATTTGATATTAATGAGCAATCTGGTTATGTTGAAACAATCATTTCCAAGGCAATTGATCAATATATCAGACTATCAAAGGAGAAGTATGAAAATGAAGCAGAAAAAGTTGAGATTCCTCAACAATTGACTAATATTTTTGAAAGAATGCTAAAGAAGGCGACCAAGGAGAATGATTTGAAATCCGTCATTGGCCTTGCCTTAGACAGTTATAGACTAGATATTGTGGAGAACATCATTAAGGAACAATTGAATCATGATACAGAAGATAACGTCTTCACGTTGATTAACTACACTTTGAACATTGCCACTTCAATTGTCTCGAACACTGGATTTAGATCTAAGATTTTGAATTCTCTAGTATCCATCATTGTGAATTTACAAAACCCAGATTTTTTTATAGTATCAAAAATCATAGTGAACTTGAACGATCATGATTTAGCTGTTCATTTGTTTACCAATTTGCTGAAATCAGAAGAGACCAATAATAGGTTGATTGCCTTCCAAGTTGCTTTTGACCTGGTCAATTCTGCCTCTCAAGAACTATTAGATAAGACAATTTCCAGCCTTGAGAAAATCAATTCAACAGCTGAAATCCCAGCTCCAGCTATCACAAAAATAATCAAAATTTTATCAGGTATCCCAACTTGTGATTTTGATATCACTTTCTTATACAAAAATAACAATACCGATTTACAAATTTTGAATAAATCTAAAGATTCGTTAGATGGAAGAAACTCAATTTTCCATTCTGCAGTCACTTTTGAAAATGCCTTTTTACATGCTGGTACTACTGATGATTCCTTCTTTAGATCTAATTTGGAATGGCTAGGTAAAGCTACCAATTGGTCAAAATTCTCTGCTACTGCTGCCTTGGGTGTTATTCATAAAGGTAACTTATCACAAGGTAAAAAAATTCTACAACCATATCTACCTGGAAGTACCGGATCTCATTACACAAAAGGTGGTTCATTATATGCATTAGGTTTGATCTTTGCTGGCCATGGTAGAGAAACTATTGACTATTTAAGAAATCATGTGGTGGAGAATGGTTCAAGTGCTGGTAACGATGAAGTTGATGTTATTTTGCATGGTGCTTCTCTAGGTACTGGTGTTGCAGGTATGGGATCTGGTAATGAAGAAATCTATGAGGAATTGAAGGTTGTTCTTTATTCTGACAGTGCTATTTCAGGTGAAGCTGCAGCTTTAGGTATGGGTTTGATCATGTTGGGTTCTGGTAACGAAAGTGTTCAAGCTGATATGTTGTCATACGCACAAGAAACTCAACACGAAAACATTATTCGTGGGTTATCTACTGGTATTGCTTTGGTTAATTATGGTAAAGAAGAACAAGCTGATGGGATCATTTCTGAATTATTAGAGCATCAAAATCCATTATTACGTTATGGCGGTGTTTATACAATTGCATTAGCCTATGCTGGTACTGGTAACAACAAGGCCATTAAAAAATTGTTACACGTTGCTGTTTCAGATTCTAATGATAATGTCAGAAGAGCTTCAGTTATTGCATTAGGTTTTGTTTTAATCCGTGATTACCAAACAGTTCCAAGACTTATCGAGTTATTATCAGAATCACATAACCCTCATGTTCGTTATGGTACTGCCATGGCCTTAGGTATTTCATGTGCTGGTCGTGGTCTTCCACAAGCTGTTGATGTTTTAATGCCATTGACTAAGGACCCTGTTGATTTTGTTCGTCAAGGTGCATTAATTGCCTTATCCATGATTTTAATTCAACAAAATGAAAAAACCAATCCAAAAGTCACAGAAGTTAGAGAGTTATATGCTTCAGTTATTGCTAACAAGGGTCAAGATGCTTTGGCCAAATTTGGTGCTGCTTTGGCTCAAGGTATAATAGATGCAGGTGGTCGTAATGTTACAATTCAAGTTGAAAATGGCTCGACAGGTACATTGAATACAAAGGCCATTGTTGGGTTAGCTGTTTTCACTCAGTTCTGGTATTGGTTCCCATTGACTCATTTCTTAAGTTTAGCATTTACCCCAACTGCTATTGTTGGTGTTCGTGAAGATTTGAAAATTCCAAAATTTGATATCAACTGTCATTCTAAACAATCACTATTTGATTATCCACCAAAAGTTAAAGAAGAAGCTCAGCAATCATTTGAAAAAGTGGCAGCAGCTGTTTTATCTACCACTGCAAAGGCTAAAGCAAGAGCTAAAAAGTCACAAAAAGCTCAAAAGGAGGATGAAATGGATATTGATGAAAAACCAGAAGAAAAATCAAAAGATGAATCAAAGAAAGATGATGAAAAAGAAAAAGAAGCCATTACAGATGAAGAAGATGAAGATAATTCCGTTAAATACTCCAAGACTCCTTTCAAATTGGAAAACGTTACTAGAGTCTTACCAAATCAGTTGAAATACATTTCGTTCAACAAAGATGAAAGATTCGTCCCAGTTAGAAAGTTTAGAGGGAATGGTGGTGTTGTAATTCTTGTTGATAAGAAACCGGAAGAACCAATACAGTCAATTAAAACTGTTAGACAGTTAAACAATAAAGATGCTCCACTACCAGAACCTTTCCATTTAGAAAACACTGAAGATGATGAATAGAGGTTGTTAATTATGTCCTCAGCGACTTCTGTCCCATCATTATCATTTATACTGTATAACAACTCGCAAGGAAAAGTACTTGAAATCTATAGTTTGTAGCGTTTTTTCTTTGTGTCCACTCAATGTTTATTTTGATTTGGCGCGAACCGTTTTTTTTGGTTGAGGAAAAATCAAAAATCTGAACTGGGGTTAAATTTTGGCTTTGACAATTTGAGAAAGGTTTTAATCAAAAGAATCATACTAATCCAAGCAAGATGCCTTCCATTGCTCCTGATTATCCTGTTTATTTCAAAAATCCAATACGTGTATGTGTTTTTTTCCTCTTTCGTTGATCTTGTGTGAATGTCACTAATATTGACGTTTTAGTGGTTGCGCTACCATTCCCACTCAAGACCACATCTGTTCTACCCAATAGTAATTGCTTCGACTTTCTTAGTTGTTGGAATCTTTGGAACTCCATTGAGAAGAAAATACTTATATCCTGATCATGTCCCACTTCCTAACGGTTATCCTTGTATGTAGCGACGTTTGAAGACCTTTATTTGTGTTGGTTCTAACCCTTATTTCTAGTACCTAAACGTGAAAGAGATTTAACCTTGAAAGGTTATGATGATTGAATTCAGGACTTTAATTATGATGCCTGATACTCCAAACAGCTGATCTATTTATTAAAACTTATTTATTATATTTATTTATTCATTTATCAACCTACAAAATATTTCTGAAAATATATTTTCCAATATTTACAATCGTTTTGATTAGTAGTTTGCGTTTATATATACATTAATAATGAAGATTTATGCGTTCACCATCTGTAAAACCCTTGTGGTTTACCACGTAATGTGTCTGATGGCAATTGTATGTATGGTTTTTTATTTGAATCTTTAACTTCTTGTTCCCAAGCTATTCTCTTTTTAGTTTGAGATCCTTTTAGAATAGCTTTAACATGGACATATGGATGTTCTATAACACCATTCTTACCTCTGGCCTTGATGTCAACTCTTTTGATGATTTTACCATCTTTACCGACCCAAATTTGATCTATGTAAAGTTCATCTGGATTCATTTTCAATTGAATCGAATCATTGACACCTTCTTCTAATAAGGCACCAATTTCTCTTGCAATTTTCTTTTGATTGAAATGACATTGTGTTATGGCAACTTTAGCGTTTAGTCCATGAAGTAACTTCAAGACTAAAGTGGCTTTCTTTGGAGAACTTTTAATTCTATAAGATTTTAGATAAATACTTGGTTCTAAAGCTTCAATCTCCTTTTTACTTAGTTTTAAAGCGTATCTTTTACCATCTGCTAACTTTACTTCATCATGATTTTTGAAAAATCCATTCTTTGCAACATTTGCATTATAAATTTGTTGTTTTAAGGGACTTAAATATTTTTCTATGGCTGGTGTTGGTTCATGCCCTATGAAGTCTTGTAATTTCTTATCTTTGCGCACTGTGATTCTGTCTTGATCGTAATGTTTCTTTTCTTGGGTGCCTAATTGATCCACCATCGAAGGTTTAGTCTTCTTTGTCTTTGGAACATTGGAATCGGTAAAGTCACCAAACAAGTTACCTGAAGCCAATCTTGTTGGTGTTAAATGTATTGATCTTTTCAACGTTATGCTTGCCAATCTGGTGTGCATTCCCACGCTGGCCCTTATACCCAAAACGCTCATTCTTGGACTATGATGGAACCCCAAACAACAATACTTCGATTTCAATCTTTCAAATCTTTTGGCATGTTCAGCTTTCTTTGGTATTAAATCTCGAAAAAAATGTTGAAAAACTCATAACCGGGTAAAGTTATCTCGCGAATACGTTCTGGAGATCGGAATTCAGGAATTGTGTCACATTCCGGGTGCCCCAAGTTTATAACCTCATCACGAAATTTGTGACTTTTGACATTCAATTCTGATGACCTGTGTGCTTTATTAGTGAATTAAACAGGAGAAATCAACGTGTAATTGACTGAAGTGGACCATCCGGAAGGTATTAATTAGCAAGAGCTCACTTCTCTGTGTCTTTGAACCGTTTTTGAAGGCTTGGTGGTGAAGTTGCTTATACAATTCTCCTTTCTGGGTTCTCATTTGAAGTTTATAAGAGAGGTTTTAGTCACAAAAGGCTTAAAAGGTGCTCAGTAATCACTGAAAGTTTCAGTATATTTCAAACTTACAAAATATTGTGATAATTTTCTCCTATAGCTCACTTTATAGGTAGCTGAGGCAATTACAATACAGTATAAAGGGTCGTCTATCTTCAATATGGGTTTGCTCTTCTGTGAACAGCTCCAAGATAACGCTGGAAAAAGAACAATCTATAAATGCAACGAATGTGGGTGTCATCTATTCACATCAAGCAATATAATATCAGACGTAAGTTGAACTCAGATGACGTTTTCTGTTGAATTCAAACTAACAGTAAGAAACAGAATTTCCATGGTAAACATGGCGAAGCGTTCTTGGTGAATAGAACTTTCAATTACAAGAGTGGTCCTGTATCCATGAGGAACATGTTAACCGGTGATTATTCAGTGTGTGATACTCTATGTCAGCTTTGTGATGCTTACGTTGGTTGGAGATATTTGAGTGCTGAAGAAGCAAGTGAGAAGTATAAAGAAGGGAAATTTGTCATTGAGATTAGTGAGATATCACCAGTCGGATATGACGAAAAGGTTAAAAAGGAGGTTTATTAAGGATTTAAAGGTGGCATAATGAAAACATATTTATATATATATATATTTGAGGTATTTGGTCAAATTGGATAATTGGAGTGTCAAAAAGATACATGGAATTTATACGAACGGATTCAACAAGATGCAGGAAATAATTATTTGGCATTAAGCATGATTGAGGGTTCTTTTTTTTATATATGATTAGCTAGGATTGCACGATAGGTAGGAATATACAATAATTTTAAAAATACAAATTGTAGGTTTAGTTAAAAATATACCCGTAATTTAAAAGCAGTCTAGATACGAAAAAAAGTAATATGTATAAGCATAGAGAAAGTAAAAGTAACTGAAAAAAAAACAACCTTTTAATCCAAAGCATAACCACCAAATAATAAATAAAACCAACAATATCATAGATCTCTCTAGTTATAACAAAAATAAGACAAACAAAAATAGCCAACATGAGCGCTTAAGCAGTGTAGTATTTCTCCCCCACTTTGATAAGTAATAGTATAGTAAAACATATCCTAGAATAAAGATTAAAACATAACGAAATGAACAAGAAGAAATGAATGTTTTAACCTAAAGAATTGAACAAACCGAAAGGCAAATTTCCTTAACAATAAATAATATTTCAAGTTACTTAAACCATTTCCTTGAAAAACCCACCAGTATCAGCACCATCATTACCATCCATTTGAATCGAACCAAATGATTCATCAGTACTAGAACTATCTGATTCAGAAACAAATGAAGAAGTATTAGATTCAACAGAATATCTGTTAACATTCCCACTCCCCAACATTGCACTACTAGAAGCACGACGTGAATCATCCGCAAGAGCTTTTCTAACAGGAGGTGGAGGTGGGGGCGGTCTTTTAATCATTTGAGTTTCATCGAATGGATTTTCAGCCATGTATGGAGTAAGGCCTGCATTTTGATAACGTTGGGAATTGGCACCATTCCGTAAAGATGTTGAATTACGATGAGATCTTGCCAATGTAGAACTTTCAGATTCTGTTTCTTCATACACTGTATCAATGGTTCGTAGTTGTGTGTTTTGTGGAAATGGATGTGATTGTTGTGGTTTCGATGTGGGTATGTTGTTGTTATTGTTAAGATTTGAGTTGATTGGGGTGCGTTCATTGGGAATATCTTGACCATGCAAAATACTAGAGCGCAAGGAGCCCAAACCATCCAAATCAGGTTCTTGTGTATATGTTACTGGGATAGGTTGTTGTGGTTCTAATAATGTTGGTGGTGGAGGTGGTGAACGACGATTTGAAGTTTCATCAGGTAAAGAGGATGAAGATTTCTTAAATCTTGAAAAAAACCCAAAAGATAATGGAGAACTTTCATTAGGTCTTTTTTCATTATAATCACGATAAGTTCCACCATAATCATCATAATTATGATTTTCTAATCTTCTTGTCGAAGATATGGAATGTGTAAATGAATTTTTTTCAGAATTATCCAATCCTCCATATCTTTTCTTTCTGAAAACAAAGAACCATAACAAGAACAATATTATGGATATACCAGCAACGGAGCCAACAACAGAACCTGCAATTTTCCCCTTTGTTGAACTTTCAGAACCAGAATTTGAATCAGAAGATGAGTTTTGTAATTTTAATGAATTAGCATATGAAGCCAAATCAGTCGTCACAGTAGAGCCTGAAGAATATGAGAATGTACTTGGGTCTTCAATCACTGTGGAAACAGGTAATGCTGTTGTTATAGTAGTTCCTGAATCTGTTAAGCAAAAGATTTGGGTATAGACAAAAGTTGTTGATGAAGGAGACTCTGAGGTATAGCTTTGATAAGAACTTGAGCCTTGGTCATAAATAGATGATGATAATGGAGCAGATGAAGAATAAGCAACACTACTTAGTGAACTCTCTGAGGAGCTCTGTATCGATGATGAAACCACTGTGCTTAATGTAGATGATGAAGGTGTTATGGAAGATGAGGATGGGGAGGCGTGTGAATGGAAAGCCGAGGAGCTTGATGATGACACTTCTGAAGAAATACTAGACTCCAGGCTAGATGATGACAATAGGATAGATGAAGAATATGAGGAGTCTGACTCTATTTCGCTTGAAGATGAAGCAGAAGAGTCCGATAATGAAAATAGTTCACTTGACGAACTTTTTGAATCATGACTATGAAATATTCTTGTAGAGTCCGAAGAATTAGTTGTAGTTGAATTTGAAGAGGTCGAACCCTGCACCACGACTGTTGAGTTTGAAGTTGTATCTGATTCTAAAGTCAGAGATGAGATGGTTGGCGTTACTAGTGATGTTATACTAGAGTCATCTGTACTCGAGCTTGAAGTTGAAGTTGAAGTTGAGCTTGAGCTTGAGGTCTTGGAGGTAGATGTTGAAGAAGAATCTGTTGAATCATTAGTTGAAGAGAGCATTGTAGTACTCGTTGACCCCAGATGAGTTGTGAAGGAAGATGAACTTGTTGAGTTTGACATCGTTTCAGTTGTATCCTTGTGATATTGTGCTTAAAATAATGGTCTTTACCAGTCTAACGTGTTGACGACAACCCTTGGCACTTGAATGTTCAAGAAAAAGTGAATGGTACTATAAGAGTATTAAACCTTTGTAAGGTTTCGAGAACGACTTAACCACCGATTTATGTGAGAGTTTCCACAGGAACTTGATAATAATATTTTTAAACGTTTCCTGAACTTTCTATTAATATAGAGCAGGGATACCTTAAACAAGAACGCAAACGATTGACTGAACTTGTGTGATACGAGAACCACCTGTAGCGAGAGCACCTAAACGACTGCAAACCCAGCTAAGACAGCACTTGTAACGATCTTGTGCCTGACTAAATAAGCAAAGGCAACCCTTAGTTTCAAATAATATGTGATATTTTACCACTAAATTCTATTGATGTTTGGTTAAAACTAGTTTCGTAAATTTTCTATCCCAAAGCAAAAAAAAAAAGCGCGAGATCTGGAACAACCCAAAATAGAACACGATGGTTTGACTGGTTCCAGCGAGGTTCAAATGTTCAAGTTGAAGTGTTGTGAATCGATATCTGATTACTACGGAGAGACACACAGGTACTTATCTGCTCTTAATGTTACAATTTACAGCATTTCAGACAAGATGGCCATACTAAACAGCGATTCCCATACATTTCAAAATTGATATTCAACGTTTCCAAAAATTGACACTTTTAAAACAAATTCGCTGATTCTCGAAAAAAGAAAAAACTAAATGAATTCGCGGAGATACATACAAATTGGTGTTCGGATGTCGGTATAGCTTACTATTATAGAGGACTCGGTTTTATCTAGTTTGATTGAATAGTATACATGTTATGGATGTGAGTTAGAAAGTGGTCTTCTTACCTTGTGACTTCACAATAGCAACACTGGCTCTTTGGGCACCGGCAAGCGCAACACTCGATAGTGGCCTAGCAGCTGGTTTGGTGTCTCTGGTTCTCTTTGGTTTACTTTGTGCTCTTTCTCTGTAAATTGGAGCTGGAGCTGGAACTGGAGCTGGAGCTTCTTGTTGTTGATATGAACGACTATGTGATTCTTCTGATGCGTTATTACTATCATCTCTTGGTGGTCTATTCAAATTCTTTGGAGTTCTTTTACTTCTATCTTCACCGTATTCCATTCTCAAAGTTCTATTCAACAACTTTTTACAGTTCTTGTCTTTCAAAGCAGCAGTTGGACCTTCTTCATCTCTGTAATCTATGAAGGCAAAACCTTTACATTTACCAGTGTCCTCAAAAGTGGCCATCCTTATCTTAATCATATCACCGAACTGTTGAAATTGTTGAGTAAGCATAGCTTCAGTAGTATCAAATGACAAGTTACCAACAAATAAGATTCTTGATGGTGGATTCTTAGAAAGTTGAGCATCTTCCTTAGATGGTCTACCTTCGAAAGAATCTGAATTCTTGATCAATAGATTTCTACCGTTCAATTGTTGCTCAGATAATTTAATAACAGAAAGTTGATGGTTCTTAGAAGGGAAATCAACATATGCAAAACCTTTAATCTTCTTACTTTGAGCTTGAGTTGGTAAGTTAACTCTTAAAATATCCTTCTCCAAAACTTGACATGGTTCTGATTCTTTCAATTCATCTGAAAATTCTGGAAGATCTTGGGTCTTCAATGTAATGAATCTAGTTAAATCTTCTCTTGATGTGTCAAATGATAAATTACCAATCCAAACACCTATTCTTGGTTTTCTTTCAGTCTTTTCGCTAGATTTACCTTCACCATCTTCCGTGGTTTCATCTTGATCAGCTGGTTTTGGTTTTGGGTTCTTTTTCTCAAGTTTTTCTAAATCTAATTTCCCTCTTCTCAATAGACGTTTTTGTTTCTTTGATAATGGGGCAGCTAGGTTCAGATCAATTTCTAATTCGTCACTACTTTCCAAAGTTCTCTTTTTTGAAGCCTCGGTTTCAGTAACTTCTGGACTTGATTCAACTTCTTCTTTGGACATCTTGAATACAATATGGTTATCAACAACTCATCTCAAGAAACATTTAGTAGAGTTCCTAATGTATGGTTTAAATTTTTCTGGCATAAGAAAAACTTCATCGGTATGGCCAGCACCTCATCACATTTGGTGCAATAGATGATGAACAATAACAAAAAGTAGTTAACTGTGGGTTCACTCATTGAGAACTAAAATAATACAAGGAGTTCAGATACTTCGTTTTATACTATAGCAATTAAGCACAAAAATAGAGAACTGTAATTATAAATTTTGCAAAAAAAAACAATCTCTCGGGTGTGAGTCGAACACACGATCTCAAGATGACTTTGTTTCCATTACAGTCTTGCGCCTTAAACCAACTTGGCTACCGAGAGGTGATTTACACACGAAAATTTTGAGCAGGTGCCGATATTTGCATAAAGAAATTTCTGCATTTACCCCGCGGGCCGTAGGCTTCAAAAGAATACCGTATTTTTCGATCGAAATACAGAGAAGAGAACACTATTCAATCAAGACAGATGATCCATCAGTCTACAAGAACAATGGAAAGTGTGTTTTGTCGTATGGTGTTGTTATTGGTGTGATCCATGCGGCTTCTGATTAATTCGGTATATATATCTAATTAAAAATTGCCAGGTTCCTCTCCAACAAAGTAACAGATTTTGAATCTTAACGTACCAATTAATCAAAATTAAGTCAAAAATATGGAAGACCGTTTTTTTCTATATATAGCTACGTACACCAGCCGTACTTTTAGGTCTATCCTGTATATTATCATTAATATAAACTATATTCTACAATTGTAAATTAAAAAAAAAAAATAAACTAGTTTCAGAACTCGAATTTTTATGATTAATATGCGTATCTCAATAAAGGTTAGAGCTCTTTAGACTAGAGAATGTATTGGATGTGCATAGCTAGCGATGTATGTGAGAATAAGATGTGCCTATATATAAAAATCATAACTAATTCATAGTGCTAGTGCCTCCGACATAAATGATCTGTCATATTCAATCTATTTTCCCTTCCCAACATAGTTATATGCCATATAATAAATGGATATACCTTCTCCATCTTTATCGGGCAATCCATCATCGTCCACTATACCAACTCCTAGCTTGATAACATCCAGAACTTGAAACCCAAAATGTTCATAAACATCTTTGGCATGTTCAGCTACAGCGAACAATGCAGCTGGTACATTATCCTGCTTAGCCTTTTCAAGGTATGGCCTAATCAATGGACTTATTGATCCCCTATCTTCTGTAGGATCTTTACCAAGTTGTGCTAGCGACCAATGTGGTTGCTTATCGAAACCAAATTTTGATATAACGTCCACAGCTTTCACTTTAAATTCTTCAACCCTTTCATTTGGTTTAATTGTTTGAGCTGGTGGGTATTTGGAGGTAGGCGGTAGCCAGGTAGCAACTGAATTAAAATTGTGATTCTCTAGTACATCTGCCTTAGCATCAATGAACTGTTTAACTCTACCGGAATAGAAATCAGCTGAATCTTCAAAAGTGGCTTCGGGATACAGGTACTTATCAGCTTTCCCTGGCCCAATAGAGGAGGCCAACACTTTACCAACTCTTTTGTAATCTGTTGTTAATCTGACAGCTGTCATCTTGGACCATTGGGTTAAATGAATACCTCGAGTGTGAATCGAGAAGACGGGGATCTGCCTCATTTATAGGTCGCTTCGAGGACGACTGTGGATTGTTTTCGATTTTCGAGAACCCTTATCGTGCCCTATCGTTACAGAGACTTGAGTCACAACGAACGATTTATGATTCATTTAACTTGAATAACCGGCAAATGAGACAAGTCTTTTACACACTTTTCAAATAAACCAATGGAATGTGTCATTGCTTCTGGAAGAGGAGAACATATGAGTCAGTAGTCACAAAGATTTGAAAAAGTAGCTTTGAAAGAATTGTTTTGTGTCTAACGATGTGCAATGTTGGTGAGTTACCAAATGAAACATATTTTTTAAATTGTGAATCATTTTATGCCCCATTCAATGCTCTCCATTATTTGTGTGTTATTGTTCAAACAGTTTAAATATACTTCAAACCTATGAAAAGGATTTGAATATACTACTATAGTGCAAGTTGCAAATGACTCCAAACAAAAATCACAGAATTTATAAAGTCATAAGTTTGCGATTGCCTACGACTGGAACTGAAAGTACTCAAGTATTATTTATCTAAACTATTTACAGATTGATATCTGCATGCTTTCAGCTGCTCCTCAAATAGCATGGTTGAATGCCATGTAATAAATAGATACACCTTCACCTTCAATATCTGACTCCCCCTCAGAGTTTACAACGCCAACTCCTAATTTGACCTCTTCTAAGACTTCAAACTGAAAGTATTGATATATATCTTTGGCATGCTTTGAAACGGCGAACAATGTAACTGGATTACCATCTCTTATAGCTCTTTCAAGGTGGGGTCTAATTAAGGGACTAGTAGAGCCCTTATTCTCCTTTGGATCTTTACCAAGATGCTCTAATGACCAATGAGGACGTTTATCAAACCCAAACTTTGATATAGCTGCCGCAGCTTTCACTTTAAATTCTTCTACTCTTTCATTTGGTTTGGAGGGTTTAGGTGCTGGTGGTTCTTTAGATGTAGGAGGTAACCAGGTGGCTACTGAGTTGAAATCATTGTTCTCCAGAATATCTGCTTTTGCATCGAGCAGCCTTTTGACACCATTTGCGTAGGTTTCAACCGATTCATCAAAAGTAAACTCTGGAAAGAAGTATCGATAAGCTGTTTCTGGTCCAATTGATGAAGCTAAAACTCGTCCAACTTTCTTGTAATCTGTAGTGGGTTTAACTGAAGACATTCCACACTTCATATACTGATTCTAGCAGATGGGAGATGCCTAACTTCAATATGATTTTCCGGTAAGACTGTGGATTTTATATATATTCGATCGACTGTAGCTTTTGGTGAAAAGCGATTACATCAGACAAATAGATAGTGAGGATGATAATTTGATGTGGTTCATGTCTTTTCGTGCTCAATACTATATATATATTTAGCCTATAAACTCAAACTATAGAGCGACCCCCAGGCTCTTAATCCTCCAATTGACTACACGTCCGCCAACTTCCAGTTAGTTAACCTATATTATTTCAGAACGCTTTTAGTAAATACTGGCAAGTAAATGATCAGATCAAGAAGCCTCGACACAGAGCCAACATTATACTAATTGGACATTGTCACCAAGTATACATTTAACTATCTATTAATATTGATATCATCTATTTTATTCACTATATCTGATATTTTCGTTCCAGTCACAACCCATTCTCCTTCACTAAGGCAAATATATAGCGTCATAATTCATAGCTTCAAATTATAAACCATCAACCACACTCTTAGACCATCACCATTTGAATCATCTTTACCCTCAGCATTTACCACACCTTCTCCAACGCTAATCTCCTCCAATTCGATGAAACCAAGATGAGTGTATAAACTTTTCGCATGTGGACTTATAGCAATCAATGATGCTGGAACACCTTCATCCTTGGCCTTCAGTAAGTATGGCTCGATCAAAGGTCTCACTGATCCTCTGTTCACTTTTGGATCTTTTGACAAGAAGTTTAGCTCTTAATGAGGTTTAGTATCCAGACCATGTTTTTTTTGTGATTCTATTATCTTTTGTTTGAAAGCGCTACCACGTTCAGTAACTTTTGATCCTGGTGGATTTTGAAGATTAGGAGGAAGCCAAATGGCCACCGCGTTGAAATCGTTGATCTCTAAGATGTGAGCGTTGATATCGACGAATTGTTGAGTTCTTGACTTGTAATATTCATAGCTTTCTTCGGCTGGTTTCCTACAGCTGAGGTATTGTTCCACCAAAGTTGTGCTGAGCCCATCACTAAGCACTTTGGCCACTTTTGCAGCATCTGTTGTGAAATTAGCAGACATTCTGTTTCTTTGATTCGATCTTTCCCTGTGATCTTAAAACATCGTCTCATCACTTAGAATCTCCCGAGGTGCAATTCTATTGATATTTATAAATCTTTTGATTGCCGAAACTGTGGTGGATTCTTTTCGTATACGGCGACATGATTCTGCCATTACTGCATATAGTTCATTTAACCGGGAAGCTACATGGATTTGTTAAAAGACCAAAATATCTATAAATGAATGTGTATCTCTGAATATCTAAATTTATCGACGGAAAAACGAGTGAATTATGCTAATGACTAAGTGGTGTTTATACTAATGAGAGTGCTTTATGCTAGGTTCAAATTGGATTTTATGCTTTGTACTTCGAAATCACTTTGAATCTCTTGATCGCTCTCTGAGTCCTCATAGATGATTTCTGCAGTTCCATCATGGGCATCTCTAGCACGCCCATATCTTTTGAAGAATTGTTGGTCATCTCTTTGGATTAACTTATAGGTGAGTCCCACCAGAATCAAACCAACTGCAGAGGCAACAGCAACAAAACTATAACCTTTATGGTATCTTGGAGCTTCATCTTGGTTGAAAATCAATAACGGGATCCAAGCAGTAAATATATAGCCAACCATATTTGTCATAACCACGATGAAATTTCTCTTCATATCATCATGCGCTAAATTTTTGTTCACCCAACTAAATGTCATACTTTGACCACATGAATTCGCAATGTTGAAAAAGAAGAAACAAAACCATTTGAAATGAACTGGAATTTCCCAATATGCAAGACCACCATAACTAATAACACCAGAAATAAACATCAAATATAAGAAATATGGTGTTAATTTATTTTTGAAATAATCATTGACGTATGCGGATAACAATGCATAAAATATACTAGCACCACAAATGATTGCTGGATATATGTTATATTCAGACGAAGGTAGTTTCAGATCCAGCTTCATCCAAAGTGTAAAACCTTGTGCAGAACCACCCATACATCCCAATCTAAAGCAAAAGAATAACATTGGGAATACATAGATACGCCAGCTATCAAAGTAAGAAATAATTTGATCCCATGTGTATGCTTTTGGTTTAGAGATTTGTGCACCGATACGTCTTCTTCTTTCTAATGCCACGAGTTTGTCCCTTTCATTGAAGTACCATGCCTTTGTGGTAACTGGCGTATTTGGAGCTGAAAACAGTGTAAATAGTGCAATTGGGACGGCAATGAAAGCATCGAATATGAACATCCATTGGAATGGCTCAAATCTTGAATTTTCCACAAAAGATGCATGTAGAATCCGTTCTTGCAATGGACCAGAGACCAGACCAGCAGCAGTCCCTGCACAGTTGAACAAAGTTGACCTTTTGTTTAGTTCCGAAGATGAGTACCATGAGCCAATGATATACTCGACACTGGGGAAATACCCACTTTCCAAAAGTCCAATCACGAACCTTAGGATCCATAGTGTATGGATTGTCTTTGGAAGAACAAGTAATAATGTCAATGCACCCCATGTCAGTTCTAAAAACGCGAGATAATGACGAGCAGAGACTCTTTGAAGGATTAAACTTGAAGGAACCTGTCCTAGTAGATAACCCAAAGACCAAGATGAGTTCAACAGATTGTAATCATTTCCACTCATGTTATAGTACTCTTTCATCCCATTGACATATGCCGTCGAGACGTTTGAACCGTTTAAAGTCTTGATGAAGTACCCCAACATTATTGAAGAAAGTAAGAATACATCAAGTTTTGCAAGGAATGAACGTTCATCTGGATGCTTATCCACTGAGTCCCATAGGAATAGCTGGATCTTGTACCATATCGATGAGCGACGTTCCAATTCCTCTGGAGTGATTCTGACAGAGATATCGATATATGGTTGGTCCTCCACAAGCTCATCGATGGAGAGATATGTATCATGACTTGCCCCATAATCCACGAGGTCCGAATTGTCCTTAAGCAAAGAGACGTGTACCTGTGCTTCTTCCTTGGACATTTTGCTTCCCCTTGGAACAACACTCGACTCTTTACCTCAACAACTTCCATCGTGATCCTTTTAAACCCATTTCAACCACACCTTCAGCCAGATCACCACCTTTACCAAAACAAATCAGGAAATGCCAAAACTATGGCTCGGATCACAAATCATCGCCAAAATTAAGAAACAATTGACACACAAAAAAGCACAGACACGAATGAAAACAATCACCACATTTGTAAGCACAGAACAAGGAGAATAGTGCTAAGATCTTCATTTGTATTATTACATGGATTGGAATTGGAGTGCTAATCTTATGTCTCCTTGCCTTGTTGTGCGCGCAATAACTTGGCTCATCGTTATTAATGGGAGTTACTGAAAGAGTTAATTTAACTGAAAGTATGGCAATTATGCATAGATAAGGCTGTGAACCATGTAGTAATAGGAAGATAATCATGCCATGTGAAGACTTTCAGTCCTTTATTATCTCGGTTTTTCTCTTTGTCTATTCTCTCACGTTTACTCTGGCACCACAATTCAAAATATCTTCTTGAACTACTCATAATTGAACTACATCATCTTTCAACTTACAAACTTCTAATTATTATATAACTTTATTTCACTCATATGACTTGCCACTAGAGGAATCTTTTAAGACAATCTCAGCATTACCATCATGAACATCTCTTGCATGGCCATGTCTTTTGAAATAGGAGACATCGTCTTTCTTTAACAATGCTGCGGAAAGACCGGTCAAGATCAGACATAATCCACTTATAACAGTGACGAAAATATAACCTTTTCTAAACTCTGGTGCATCATCTTGATTGAACACAACTAATGAAATCCAAGCTGTAAAGATATAGCTAACCATATTTGTCATAACCACTAGGAAATTACGTTTCATATCATCATATGCTAAATTCTTATTAACCCAACTGAAGATCATACTTTGACCACAAGAGTTTGCAATAGCGTAAAAGAAGAAACAAAACCATTTGAACCCTTCATTAATCTTCCAATATGACAATCCTGCATAACTAACAACTCCAGAGATGAACATGAAATATAAAAACCATACAGTCAATCTGTTTTTATAGTAATCATTGATATACGCAGCAACTAGGGCGTATCCAATACCACCACCATTAATCCCCGTAGGATATATGTTATATTGATAACTTGTCAATTTCAAATCCATCTTCATCCATAATTGGAAACCATTTGCAGATTGTGCAACGTTAACTAATCTAAAGCAAAAGAATAACCATGGGAAAACCCAAATGTGCCAAGTATTGAAGAAACTACCAATTTTTTTCAATGTATAAGGTTCTCTTGTGTTTAATTGTGCACCAATACGTCTTCTTCTTTCTAATGCAACTAATTTATCCCTTTTGGAGAAAAACCAAGCTGTTGTAGTTGATGGAGTGTTTGGATCAGCGAACAAAGTGTAGAATCCAATTGGAGCTGAGATGACAGCATCAAAGATAAACATCCATTGGAAAGGTTTCCATCTGGAGTTTTGGGTAAATGCTGCGTGTAAGATACGTTCTTGTAATGGGCCAGATACGAGACCTGCAGCTGTACCAGCACAATTGAACAACGTTGATCTTTTATTTAATTCAGAAGAGGAATACCAAGACCCTATTAAATATTCCAAACCTGGGAAGTAACCGGCTTCCGTTAATCCAATGAGAAATCTAATGGCATAAAGACCACTCATTGATTTGGGTAAGATTAATAAAACAGTTAGGAACGCCCATGATATTTCTAAACCTGCAAGATAATAACGAGCTGAAATTCTGTGAAGGATCAAATTTGAAGGAACTTGACCAATGATATATCCAACGGTCCACAAAGTGTTTAACAGATTATAATCGTTCCCCGTCATATGATAATGTTCCTTCATACCATTCACATAAGCAGTGGAAACATTTGTTTGATTCAAAGTCTTGATGAAATAACCAAGCATTGCTGAACTTAACAAGAAGAAATCTAATTTGAAAAGAAATGAACGTTCATGAGGATGTTTATCTGCTGAATCCCAAAGGAAAACTGAAGTTTTATACCACCATTTCGAACGACGTTTTATTTCTTTAGCAGTTAGATGAACAGAGATATCAATATATGGTTCATCATCATTTGCACGTGCAGTTAATTCTGGAGCCTGGCCATGAAGGTTTTCATGATCCGATTCATGATCTGAAGATGCAGTATCAACCACATGAGTCAACGAATTATCTTTAGACATTTTATAGATCGCTTGTTAGTGATGGTAAGATTCATGTATCAAGGGTCCATCGTTGAGCGTATTTATACGATGAATTGTTGATAATTATGGCATTATGGCTCAGGTAGAGCCAATTGATAAAATGTTCCCATAATGGTAAAGTAAGCCTTTAATTGTCAAGAATCAACAGTTAAGAGCTTGGAAAGTTAAATAGCAAAGCTTAATAACTAGTTGGCCAAGAAATGTTGTATTGTGGTGATATTGTTAACCATTTTCATGGCAAAACCCTTTAACAAAACCCTCAACTGTGTAAATTATACTCATAACTCATAGCACAGTGTGGACTCGCAAGCAACTGGTTGAAGAGGGAGTAGAATTTGTAACACTTATCAAAGACCCCACCATATCTCTCTGTATTAACATACCAACATTGACCAAGCAAAATCCAGTGACCAGTTATTAGTTTCGTTGTTGTGGCTCAACACCTTAGATCCATCTCCGATTAAGTAAGAAATTTGGTTCAACAAGCTTGAACTCTCTCATGGATAAAGTGCCATATTCAACTTGGCTTATAACCCTGTGGTACTCTCGATGATGTAGAACAGTTGCTATCATATCCATAGTCCCCCAAATCACCGTCAACATACAAATCACCACGGCCCGCGGCCCGAGGAACTTCTCCAGACGGAACAGTGCTGCGTCGGAGAAGTGTTATCGCCTGCGGTTGAGAACAGTCATAAGAGCTCTTCCCACAAATTCATCAAATCATTGCAAACACTGCTAACACAACTTTGTACCATTGACACTTCAATAACAACTACTGAAAAAGCTCATCATCCATCAAATTCAAGCAATTTCCCACAGAAAAGCTTTTAATTAAAGCAGCCAAATTGAAAAAAAAAAATCACAACGAAAAAAAACAAAACGAAAAAGTTTTGAAGAAGATTCCGAGACGTTTTAAGCTTGCAAAACCTGCTAAAAGGATCAAATCATTTCAGATTAATTTGAGAACTTGTTTCTTTCAATATTAGCAAATTGAAGCAAAATCCAATACATTCAATCACGAACAGTATATCAGTACTATCATACTACAATCCACAAGAGATTCCACAATCATCAACTGTCACACGCCATCACGGAAAGCTCGAACGCAAAAAAAAAAAGAAAAATTTCAAGTCAAACGACCCTTCACTAGTTTAGCAAAACAACAATAAAACTAGTTTCAAACTCATCAGCATAACAAAAGGCATCTAGAGAAGTGTTCTAATCGTGTTCCAACTCATTCATATAAACTTTTTGGCTTCAAACACACGCTTTCAGTGCATTTTCCCACCCTTGAAAACATTCGGTTATACCCCAGGATATGACAATATAGAACAATTTGCAATCAAATACCACAATGCAACAGTTACAACCGACAATATCTAATTCTTCAACGAATATAAGGTCATCGTCCACTACGACTACAAACACAAACTCAAACACTTCATCTTCTCCATCTTCGCCGTCTTTGAGCAACTATTTAAACACTCCGGCAACAAATAAAAAGAAGCAAAAATTACATGAATTACAAATCGATACCAAAAACATTACTCAATTATGCAATCAATTCATTAAGGAAAATAATCATTTGGGACTGGCTCTTATTGCTCGTCAAAGAGGTATCCCATTAATTTTACGTCATAAAGTTTGGCCAATATTGTTGAAATATCATCCTTCAGTGATAAACCCCTATTTAACTTCAAATGTTGATGCTGATTCTGATAATATCATTCCAGAGGGGAAAATAAAGCATGAATTGTTGAAATATTTCAGAATAAGGAACACTCATGAAGAAGAATCTGGTCATAATCATCATCATCATCATCATCAACAACAACAACATGGAAATAGTACTTCTAATGGATCATCATCTTCATCCATTTCATCACCAGATCATAAGACATCTCCATTAGAAGAGGAAATTGTTCGTATTTTGGAACATTCAATTCATAAATTTTTCAAAAAATGGGGTCAAATCATTAAATATGATGCAGGTTTCACTTGGATAGCATTAGGTCTAGCTGAATGGTATCCACCAATCCCAAATTCTGATTATGTCTTATTAGGAAGAGATGTTTTAAACAAGGAAGATTCGATCAATAGACATTTAACCCAATTATCCATACAATATGAAAATGATTCAAATTTTAATGATGATGAAACAACATTCAGTTTGGATAGTCCAGCACCAACGGTTAGTAATACTGACGATCGTGCTAGTGAGAATTCTTCAAATGGGAACATTAGTATGACATTTGCTGAAGTTTATGAAAGATTGGTTTTGGTGCTTTTACATTCTAATGAACAAGAAGAAGATGAAGATATTGAAATTTCTTCGAAAAAATCCCAGGGGAAGGAAGTTGAAAATACTGTTGATTTAATATCTTCTAATAAATTAAATATGATGGAACTATTATTTAAAAGTGGGAGTATTGATTCAAGAATATCATTTTTTTTATTAGTATTTGCCAAATTATTACCAGAGTTATATAAGGGGTTTTCAGAAGATGAAATTGTTAATTCTAATTCAAATAAAAATAATCAATGGTTATCATGGTGGTTCAAATATTGTGGTACAAAAGTGTTGGATAAATATGATCGTGGTAGATTATGGGATTTAATGTTGGGATTTAGATTGTCTTATACAAATTATGAGGCGAAATATTTTGATAATACTAAATTATTGAAACGTTTCAAAAAATTTTATAATGAAGATGATTTAAAATTTGATAATTCGTTTGGATTACAATTTTCAAGTGATTCTTTTTGGTATAAACCATCATCAGACACTAAAAATGAATTGAAATGGTCACAAATTGATTATCAATTAGAATTGGTTTTCATCTTTATTTCAATCTTGCAGAAAAATGAGTCAAAACTATTAGAATTTGATCAAGAGGAAATCAAAGAATTTTTAAATAAAGTTCCAAATGATCATTTAAAAGAACAAAAAAAACATTTGAAAAAACAACAACAACAACAACAACAAACAATTTCAGAAAATGGTGATAATAACCCTTCATTGAACAGTGATTTCTTTAGTACGGATGATTTTGACAAGGTTTTGAATGAAGCTGGTGAATTATGGAGAAATTGGTTATGGAACGAAATTAGAGATGAGATTAACGAATAGAGAATTAATTAGAAATATTAACAATAACTAACAAAACAATTTTTAAGAAGTTGCATATAGTTTTTTTTTTTTAAAAAACAAAAATTGGTTTAAATGAATTTATGATTTTAAAGGTCTTCCGTATTAAAACTACAGGATCCAAATACTTACACATTGATAAATTGTAGACTTCTATAGGGACTTTAATTCATTATTATTCTATTATACAGTACGGTTTCAATATTAAATTATAAATACAAATGCAAGGTTGAAATGAAAACGCGCTGTGAGATTTTTTAAAATCTTATGATTTGTTTGGTTCAGCTTTTTTAACAATTTTTTCTTCAACTTCTCTAGCTTCTTCTTTAATTTCTTGTTCTGCCTTCTTGATAACTTTTTCATTTGATGGTTCTTCATATGAATCTTTACTTAAATCAACATTATTCAAGACATTTTTCTTTTGAGCAATTTTTTCTTCATTTACCAATTCTTCTTCAGAGACTGTTTGTTTTTTTGAATTCTTTACCTGAGTATTCTTTATAGCTTGTTCTTTTTCAAGTTGCTCCATAGTTTTACCAGCTGTAAGAAATTGTCTTCTTTTCTGGTCAGTTTCTTCAACTTGACCATTTTCTTGCTTTGTTGTTTTAGCAAGTTTGGGATCAATGATTGGTGTTTCAGTGACTAACCCCCATTCATACATAGTACTCACAGTGGCTCCTGCTTCATCAACTTCATACATTGTCTTTGTAGCAATTTCTTCAATTGTTCTTGGAGAATTATCACCACCTTTCCCCACAGCAGCTGTTTTCGTTGCCTTTTTAACTGTTTTATCTATTGGTTTTTGTGATTTAAATTCAACTTCACCTTGTTCACCATCATTATCCATTTTTTTATTTTCTAGGTCATTGAATAATTGTTTATCTTTATTTATAGTTTTATCACTAATTAATTTATCGATAAATTCATCAGTTTCACCAGATTTAGTATAATCATCATCAACAATGATTTTACCAACTTCTGGATCATAAAAATCATGGATAATATTATCTTCACTTTGTTCCTCAAGGGCTTTAATTTTTTCCTTTAATTCTTGTTCTTCTTTAGTAATTTCGAATTTTTTAAATTTCATTTGTTTCTTCTTTTTAGCACCTTCCATTTGGAAATAATTATCAAATTTTAATTCATTTTTACTAAAACCAAATCTAACAGGTCCTTTGTTTAATCTTTGTAAAACGGTTTCTTCAAATTCTTTATTTGTATTATCTAGGTTGATTAAGAAATTTTCATCATTAGCACCTGCTAAATCAGATGTCGAATCTTCATCAACTTCTGTTAAATATTCATCAACTTCATCCCAATCAACAGAACCAATATTCAAGACTGATAAATCTGTATTTTTGAAAACATTAAATTTTTCCTCACGCCATTGATCAGAAACATCTTCAAATGCTAATTCCCATGCCTTATCATAAACATGTTTATTTTTTTCATGTTCTCTTTGTCTTAATTCTTCATTGGCTAGCCATTCCATGTGTTTCAAATCATCAGTGGAAGGTTCATAAATATGCCATATGACATAATGTGGTAATCCAATCACATTAAATCCCATTGTTTTACATAATTTACCAAAAGCCTCGGTTTCAGCATGTTTCTTAAATGAAAAAGCTGGGAACATTGCACCTTCTTTAAAGACATTTGCCTTAGCCAAGATTGAAACACCACCAATACCATCTAATTCGATTTCCACTTCTGGATCACCATATGGATCTCTTAAATATGCTAAATGAGGTCTCCAAGTGGCATATTCGGGATAACCTTCCACTATCACTGCGTCTTCATCTAATTTATCCGCTAATTCAATCCCACCTTCACTTTCTTGCCATGAATTCAAATCATAAGCTTGTTCATAACCTAACCAATCTGGTAAAGGTCTCCAAATATTTGGCACAATAACATCTTTATCATGATGCATTAAATCTTCAATGATTGTTGCAGGGACCGTTTCCACATCTGCATCTCTCCAATAGACCCAAGAATGATCGGGTCTTAATGCAGTGGTTAATAACCAATTTCTTGCAATGGCCATTAATTTTCTTCTTGGGCCCTGCGCAGCGAAACCGTGTCTATCACTAAAACTTTGACCAACAATTTGACCAAAATTTTTTTCATATATATCTATTCTACCAAATCTTTGATTGATGTCTGTATCTGATTGAATTGATTTCAAATGACGTTTCAAATCTGGAATTGTGGAATCTGAAGTATCAGATATTAAAAATGCCAAATCGATTAAATTATGAGGATATGTTAAATTTCTCATATGACTGAAAAACATTGGTAAATGAGCAGAGGCATCTCTTAATGGGACAAGAAACAAGACACGCTCTTCACGTTGCCATCCTGTCCCTGAGGCTCTATAGTCGGCCAAATCATAAAATTCAACACCAATGTCATTTAATGATTCTATTGTGGATTCAGTATGTGAATTGGGGAAATTTGGATAATAATAATGCTCTGTTTCGTCATTATAGATTTGTAATAGGTAAAAGATGATGAATATAGGTAAGATAGAGTAAATCGATTGTATGATGAATTTGCAAATGATTAATAAGGATTCGACCCCGTTATTTGAACCATTAAGGATAAGTTGTTTCACTAGATTTGTTATTATAGGTATCTCTGATTTGTTGTGATTATATTTGAAATCTTCAGCATCTGTAACGCCATTGTCATATATCAGGGACTCTTCTTCATCTGCATGATGCTCTTCACCTTGAGGAGCTGAGCTTCTTAACCTTGACATTGTCTTATTATAGAGAACCACCCCGTTCAAATAAATCCAGAGAGACACACCACTGTAAGAGATTGACTTTACTTTGAAAACTGTGGGAAAATGGACCAAGGTCAAGCTCGTAGCTGATGTTAGCTTAGTTACTCAGAAATGAGTTGGAGCAGGGTATAGCTATCGGTTTTTGTCCAGGTTCTGGATGGAAGAGTATTCAACCAGTTTCAAAGATGTTTTGTATAATGTAATTTTTTCCCCTTCGTTTCTTTTTCACAGATTTTCGATCTGGGTTTTTTCCATGGAACGTGAGATTTTTGAATTGGATCTGACAGAATCGAGCAGGATTGGAGAAGTTGAGTTTTGGATGGTGATAAGGTGGTGGTGATGGTGGTGGATACGTGGTGATACAAGGAGTTTGAGTGGTGCAAACAAGCTCATAGTGTCTGGGCTTGAAGCGTTGTTGTCTCGTAGAAGGAACGCGCAGAGGATCTTTGGTTCTGGGCTGATTCCACGAGGATTGTCGATAAGAATCGCAGCGAGCGTTGATGATTGTTCTGAAAGGGAACGGGGATGGTTATTGTTATTATTTTGGTTAAATAGCGTTTCGATTATGTTCAAATGTAGTTTATTTCGACATCTCAAGTGTCAAAATATGTCCAAACGGTTATCGAAACATTTCTTCAACGTCCTTAAAGATTCAATCTTGACAGCTTTTAAAGTTTATACGAGAGGCTTGTGGTGGGCGGTAGGGCCACCACAGTATATAAATTGAAGAGTTAGTTGAAGAGGTAATTGAAAGAGTTGAAAGGGTATATACTTGGGAGTAGTGGATGGTGTGAGAGAGGAGTCTTGTGATGGCTTGGTTTCGTTTGTTTGAGAGGAAACTGAAGATATTACATCCCAAATGGATTTGAAAGAGACAAATGATTCATCAGAGACAGCACAAATACTTTCCAAAAGAATAACCACCAGTTTCCCAAATCCTTTGCATTGGGAAAGCTTGGTGTATGGACAGCCATGATATTCAGCGAAAACAATGTTATTCAGGGGAAACTCAATGTATTCTTGGTGATTAAAGGCAAAGATATTGTTCCCGGTGATATTTCCTTCCAAGAATTCGCTAAGATTGGTTGGCCTTATGGCAACATGTTCAGGGTTTTTAGCATACTGGTTAACAAAATTACACACACACACACTCTCTCTCACTGTCTAGGTCGTACTATTTCTTCCCTATGGAAACCTGAGGTGGAATTGCTCAATCTGGTGTTGTCAATCTCGGTGGAAAAGATCATTGTCTGAGTTCTTGCAAAATGTGCCAAAATCACAATACCATACCCTTAATCTGTTCACTGTCATAGAATGTGATTTCTGCATCACTACTATGTCTTGTCCTGAGCTTATAGTTACTTTAAAGCATTCTTCGTTTTTATCGTTCAACTTGTTATATATTGAAATTGATTTAATCTGTCTTCCTCTGTAGCTGTTTTACATTAAAGTCTACCTCCAATGTAACAGTGGTGAAACAATGACTACTGTTTGAAACCCAAATCATCTCTTTGGACCATTAAAACTGGATTAATATATATTTCTTAGAAATCATTTAGTATATTAGTCTTCTTTCACACAGAACAAGTTCGCGGACATCGCGATAGTTCGCGAATTTTCCCGAAGAAAATTAGATCTTTTGTTATTGAATATAAATCATTAAAATATGTCTTTGAGTTTGAAATTGTTGTGATAATTATCTAAGATGCAGTGTGCAAGTGAGTATAACCTTGTTGAGTGATTCGATACGAAAGAGGAATAAATTGCTAACCTCTGTTTTAGTCTCTGGTGTTCCACCTAAAAACCCAGTTGTCTCGCCAAAAAGTGGATGTCTCTTTGAAAATGATATTATAAGGGAATACATTAGAGAACATAAGAAGGACCCTATAACGTCTGAACCCCTCGGCGAGGAAGACCTGATAGAGATCAAACAGTCACCATACCAGGCAGCAAGACAACCAGCACTGAATTCAATTCCAACACTTCTTTCATCGCTTCAGAATGAGTGGGATTCAGTAGCATTGGAAATATTTCAATTAAGAAAAGAATTAGACAATACAAGAAAGGAACTTTCCACTGCTCTTTACCATCACGATGCAGCTGTTAGAGTAGCTGCAAGAGCTATCCAAGAGAGAGATGTTGCTAGAAACTCATTGCAAGAATTGACAATCTCCATAAGTAATGGGAAACCAATCGAAGTTGAATCAACTAAACAAACAGATGTTTTACAATCACAAACAATCGAAAGAATTACAAATGCAAACATCGAATTATTTAATGAACATAAAGCTGCTAAACAAAAAGTTAATGTCCAACTAACTTCAAATTTAAACGCTATTGAACAAATCACACAACCAAACAAGGCACCAATAAGAGGTGCAGATTTAATCCAAACTTCTAAAGGTAGAACATTTGTTGTATCATCCGTGGGTGTCACATTCTGTTATTCCTATAATCAAAATGATTATGATAAAAGACCAGATTTTTCTAAATTGGATTCAATAACTAATGTCATTGAAATCAGTGATGATCAAGGATCAAGAATTCCAGTATTATCTACTCGTGAAAATGAGGTTTTAGTAGGGCACCAAGGTGAAAAGAAGTATCATACAGAACAGACAGTGGCCAAACTACTTTCTCATCCTTCAATACCTGATTTATTCCTCGTCGTGGAGAAATATAATTTGATTAGTGTCTATACCCATGAAGGACTAGCATTTGATATTGAAATGCCCGGTAATTTTGAAGTGGAAACCGCGGCATTCCATCCAGATGGTGCTCTTGTTGGTGTGGGTAATGCGAGTGGTAGTGTTGGTATCTTGGATTTGAGAAGTCAAGAATTTGTTAAAACTTTAGAAGGTGATAGTTCCGTTTCAGATTTATTATTTGGTAAGAATGGGTATTGGTTGTACGTTAGTTATGGCTCCATTATCAAAGTTTGGGATTTAAGAAAAGATTCTCATGATGTTATTAATGCTTCTCATAGAACCGTTGCCTTATTAAGTGATAAATCAGGTCATTTATTAATCAGTGTTTTCTCCAAGGGATTTGAGATCTTCCAGTACAACAAGAAGGGTAAAGAATGGGTCAGTAAAGGTACTCATGAAGTTAATGTTGCCTCCTCGATTGTCACTGCTCATTTGATTGATGATTCTGAACCAGACAAATTGAAAATTGGATTAGTTACTGCAAGTTCTGCCGTTCAACAGTATATCGTTTCCTCTGAATAGCCTTCTATGATTTTTAGAAAAACTCGTGTCATTCGACTCAAGACCTGTAATATTATGAATTATTCCACCATTATTCTTGATTGTAGCTCATCACTAATCATATGTTCTTGAATAACGTCAGATTCTCCTATTGTTCTCCTTGTTGCCCTTAATTTTCGTATACCTGTCAAAAAACCGTGCAAAAAAATTTAAAAGCCGATTTTAACGGTTAGTGGGAATATGAGAATTTCAATCTTTTATTTCCCCATAAATTCCGTCTTATTAATTATAGATGATTTGAAGTTTATTGGAAGAAAGAGGGACAGGACATAATATATTAGAGGAGCCATGTCCAGAAGATTCGTGAGGTCTATTAGAAATATCAACAATACCCCTGCAGAAATTAAAATCAAAGCCGCTACAAGTAATGATTCATTTGGTCCTACAACTTTAGAATTAAATGAAATTGCACAACTTTCTCATGATTTAAAACAGCTAAGACAGATCATCACTGTTCTGAGTAAACGATTGAATGATAAGACAAGAAATTGGAGACACATATTGAAGAGTCTTACTGTGATACAATATTGTTTATTAGCGGGATCTACGGAATTTGTTTATTGGGTTCAAAACAATTCATATTTGATTAAAACGTTGAAAGAATTCCAATATAAGGATTCTACAGAGATAGCATTTCAAATAAGAACAAAATCCAAGGGAATCATTACATTGTTGAAAGATGATTCATTGTTAAAATCGAAGAGAGAGAATTATCATGTCTATAGGTCCAAAATGTCTCAACCTGCTCAAGGGAAAAGATCATCTTTGGATATAACAAGACCTGATGAGTTGGACGTACAAACTATTGATAGTCCTGTTCTGAGTAATGGATTTCAAAGAGGCACGAAGAGTATGGAAATTCGAAGAGGTGATTGGGATGGGAACAATAATTCGAATCATAGGTTCAGAGATAGTGATGAAATATCACGAATGTTAGCTGATATTGATGAAGAGTGAACGAAGTTGACATTTCTACATCTAAATTGAACTGGCGTAGTATATTAGAAGTTGAGCTCCTATAACTACAAGTTTGGTGCTATCCATGAGCCAGCCACATACCAATTATTAAGTGATGGTGGAGTACTGTATATTGTAACTGGTTTACAATACTATAATGTTCACTAATAAAAAATATATTTATTCTAGAATGAATGCTATACATACATAATGAATTAATGTTTTGAATTAAACAATTTCCCGTATGATCGTTCGATGTAAGGTTCCAAGACGTTTTCGTAAACAATTAATCCCTGAGGCTTATACCTAACGGCTGAAGGCTGAAGTCTAAATCTTAAAGCACGGACGGTCCTACACCGTTGGAGAAGCGT
The DNA here is from genome assembly GCA_030571095.1 of Hansenula sp. yHMH451. Classification (NCBI taxonomy): domain Eukaryota; kingdom Fungi; phylum Ascomycota; class Saccharomycetes; order Phaffomycetales; family Wickerhamomycetaceae; genus Hansenula; species Hansenula sp. yHMH451. The sequence goes on from JAJLXE010000001.1 coordinate 1,823,485, forward strand.
CATAACTGTACATTATGCCCATATTTAGATCTTTATTGTTTATTTGAAAAGAAAAGCGTCAAAAGCATCGAGTTCTAATTTTTATCCTCGAGGACAATAAAATTCCGATATTCTTTGCGTATATTGGGAACCTGTTTTCTCCTTGGTGGGAAATGCTGTATAAACGAGGGAAGAGCTGTCAGAAACTGAATCTGAAAAATGGATATTCTTCCTCAAGCTCATACCTACAGATACCAATTACTCTCTCCCCAATTGGATAACTAGAACCTCTCCTTTTAAACCAATTTCCTTCAGCTTCCAATTTGTTTTGACTCAAAACACGGGCTTTTTCCAGGAATTTCTTTTGTGTCTGATAAGACCCCAATCGGGAAATCCCTGGTACGCGCACCAGAATTTGCCACTTTGGTGATTTCTGTTCTATTTGTATTTAAAGGGGCAAAATAGCCATTTGTTTCGTTTCTCCTTAATTCATTTCTTCAACTATTTGTTAATTCTTGAAAAGAATCGCTTAGAATCTATACAATCCAATATGCAAATCTTTGTTAAAACATTGACTGGTAAAACCATCACTTTAGAAGTATGTTATCTCGTTGTCTGCGCTGTTATCGCTGTGCTGCACCCCCCAGTGTGTTGTGTCAAAGGGATTTAGGGATGAATATCAACAAGTATTTTATCCCAAATCAAGCAGTTGTGTCACTGTTAAACAGCATGACAGATATATAAGTCATTAAGTTTGAGTATTTACTAACATTTTACCGCTAGGTTGAATCTTCTGACACCATTGATAACGTCAAATCCAAAATCCAAGATAAAGAAGGGATCCCACCTGACCAACAACGTTTAATCTTTGCTGGTAAACAATTGGAAGATGGCCGTACTTTATCTGATTATAATATTCAAAAAGAATCTACTTTACACTTGGTTTTGAGATTAAGAGGTGGTATGCAAATTTTCGTCAAAACTTTGACTGGTAAAACAATTACCTTGGAAGTTGAATCTTCCGACACTATTGATAACGTCAAATCTAAAATTCAAGACAAGGAAGGTATCCCTCCAGACCAACAACGTCTAATCTTTGCTGGTAAACAATTAGAAGATGGCCGTACTTTATCAGACTACAATATCCAAAAGGAATCAACCTTACATTTAGTTTTAAGATTAAGAGGTGGTATGCAAATCTTTGTCAAGACTTTGACTGGTAAAACAATCACCTTGGAAGTTGAATCTTCTGACACTATTGATAATGTCAAGTCCAAAATTCAAGACAAGGAAGGTATTCCACCAGATCAACAACGTTTGATTTTCGCTGGTAAACAATTGGAAGACGGGAGAACCTTGTCTGACTATAACATCCAAAAAGAATCAACTTTACATTTAGTCTTGAGATTGAGAGGTGGTATGCAAATTTTTGTCAAAACCTTAACTGGTAAGACTATCACCTTAGAAGTTGAGTCATCTGATACTATTGACAATGTCAAATCCAAAATTCAAGATAAAGAAGGTATTCCACCAGATCAACAACGTTTGATTTTTGCTGGTAAACAATTGGAAGATGGCCGTACTTTATCAGACTACAATATCCAAAAGGAATCCACGTTACACTTGGTCTTGAGATTAAGAGGTGGTATGCAAATTTTTGTTAAAACTTTGACTGGTAAGACCATTACTTTGGAAGTTGAATCTTCTGACACTATTGATAATGTTAAATCCAAAATTCAAGACAAGGAAGGTATTCCACCTGATCAACAACGTTTAATCTTTGCTGGTAAACAATTAGAGGATGGTCGTACTTTATCAGATTACAACATTCAAAAGGAATCTACTTTGCATTTGGTTTTAAGATTGAGAGGAGGTGTTTTGGAAGCTGAATTATTATAATATTCTCTTCAAAGTGCTTTGCTGATTGGATGGAATCCATATTTTTTTACGACACAAATAATTGATAATGTTGAGAAATTAACTTGATTTACACCTAGAATTGTATTTTAGATTGTGAAAAGTTTCTTTATATATTTATAATAATTGGAATATGTTTTGTTTCATACAGATCATACTCCTCTACTTTTTTTTTGGTGATTGTTGGGTTTAATTAGTTCAATACGATTATTCTTACTACTATTATTAATCAAAATCTAAATCGTAGTCGATTAATTTACACAAACATTCGAAACTATTGTACACTTCAAGCAAAAGCATTGCTAATTTCAACTTTGACCACTGTAGAAGACTCCTTTCCTTCTAATGTTTTCAAATCTTCTTTAACTTTACTATTCAACTTTTCACTTGGAACGCTCAACAAAGACTTTGCAGCTCTAATAGTTTGTATTTTAACATTTTCCACGTCTTCAGTTCTAGTATTATTTTCAAAAACAATACCCCAAGTTTCAACTAACAATTGTTCACTTTTTTTATCAAGAGCTTTTGTTCCACTTAGAACCTCCCCAATTTTTGTTAATCCTTCATCAACCGCCAATTGTGATCTCCAAGTTGGAATGATTATATTTGAAATTATTGTTTTCTCTAATGATTTCAAAATGAATGCCAATAGTTCGACATGATATGATTGATCTTTGTATAGTTGGAAACTTGCAACAAGCGACGATAATGCTTTGATACGTTGTGCTTCTCTTGTAAGATTTTTTCTTGAAGATTTCACATTAACAGACTTGTTTTGATCCTTATCCACCATTTCTTCATCTTCATCTTCATCTTCATAGTATTCATCTGCTAATATTGGCTCAAAGATCTCCAACACTTCGTCATGTAATTCTTCCGATGGGAAATTACTTGTAAATTCACCAAGTGATACAACTGCATGTTTTTGATATTCTTTATTACGTCTTTTAGCTTCAGTAATGACGATTTTGTTAATCTTTGGTAATAGCTCGAGATGGGAATCAATGTATGGTTTAGATTTTGATGATAAGGATACTAGTGCTTGAAGAACATCTTCCTTACCATTCCATGAACGACCTTGACATGCATTCATCAAAACTTCAAATAATTCATCAGCACTGGAACCAATACCCGTTGCACCATCAATAGCATTACATGCCTCTGCTATACTTTTAGCAGTTGTTTGTCTCACAGAAAATTGAGGTGATTGAATGTATTTCTTCACCAATGCACAAATTTCATGGATGTAAAGTTTTACTGCACCTTTACCTGAAGTATTTTCGGTCCATTCATTTTCGAAATTTTTAGAAACTTCTTTATTGATATCATTCTTAGCAATAAATGCTACTGGAAGGAATGAAGATGCAACCGAAGTAAACTTATCACCTGAATATTTGGAAACTGCTTCAGATGCAACACCCGCAACAATTTTGGAATTATCATCCTCGGATTCAAAATAAGAAGTTTCAATCTTCAGAGCATATTTGGCAACAACATCAACTGAACAAACACGGCAAACATAACCAGCAGCTGTTGCAAATGAAGAGGAAACTGTGTTGTTTCTATCATTTAGCTGAGCAACACAGGTGTTTAGTAAAGCCTCACCATACGGTCTCAACAATTGTAAATGTCTGATAATCAAAGTGACAAAGACTCTACTAGCAGCAGCTTTGGATGGTAAACCAACAGATTTTTTGACAGTAGATTGTAATCTAGAAACAACTTCACCAATGATATCATCATCAATCAAGTCAATTAATCTTTCTAAAGCATTCATCATTGGTGAACTTCCAATACTTTGTAATCTCTTTGCATCAATATCATCGTGTTTCAAATTATATTTATCAGCGTTTAATGCTAGATAGTTGATGATTTGTGGTTCTAACGTAGACATCAACAATACAAATTGATCAATCAAATCAGCAATGAATGGTTTAATGGCCTTACCACCCTTTTTGACCAATTTCAAAATTGTCTGAAGGGCAAAATCACGAACGTCTTCAGCATCACTTTGAATACCCTTGGTACCTAATAGGAATGGTAACAGCTTGGATAAAACTTGTTTAGCCTGACTCTCTGAAGAACCAGACTCAACCTTGATACTACTGACAAGCATTTGAGACAATGATCTTGTAAGACCAGCCCCAGCTTTTCTGACACTATCTTTAATATCATCAATGGCTCGAAATCCCATAGTCCAGACTTCCTCCATTCTATCTTGATATTTGGTTTTATCCAAAGCCTGTAAAAGATCAGTTAATGCAACTGTACTTGCCTCCCTGACTCTCCACTCTTTATGACCCATACCATTCAACAGTTCTTTGATGATTGATTCATAGTATTGATCAATTGTTTTGGAACTATCTTGGACAATTGTTGACCATATATCATTCATGGATCTTGAGACTGATGGATTTGGGTCAAATCTATATCTATAAAGTTTTGGAATTAAACGGTTAGATAGCGAGGCATTTTCAAACAATAACTTATCAAGACTTGACTTAGACATGATACTCCCCAAACCGAAGGCAATACCTTTTCTCGAAGACCATAATGCAGAACTTTTAGCCAGCGACATGAATTTATAAACGAGTGAGGGATCGCCAACTTCGGAAGCCAAATTCAAAATATCTTTATAAGTTGACACAGAACCATCATCAGTTTTCAAAACGCCAGGTTCAAATAGCTCGGTATCTTCTGAGACAGTACCAGCGCCTAGTTTAGATGAAGAAGTTGACTCTGTAAAAGATCTTAAAAGCGATTTGACCAATGTCTCTTTCAGGTCAGCATTTCCTAATTCATAAATCATACTTAGCCCTCTTGAAGCTGCTTCCTGAACTAATTCATCTCTATCAGCCAAAAATTTCATAAATGTCACATGGATGGCTCCAGATCTTTCTTCAATGATTGGTAAATGTCCGCAATACTGAACAATCGAAAGCAACCAAATACATCCAGCTTTACGTAGACTTGGTTTAGTACTGGCTGACGCTTGCAAGAGTTTATTCAAGATAAAATTCAGTCTTGTCTTTCTAGGGGATGCGCGTAACTTAATATCATTATCTTGAATATCAAGTTGCTTTCTCAAGAATTTAGAGTCCCACCCAGCAGCTAGTATTGAAAACGCCTCACCCGATGTAAATAGAGATTCTATTTGCTTTGTGCTATGAGTTTCATAAACAGCTTCTTCATAGGATGTCAATTCATCTGTGGTGGATTCAACCTCAGATAATGACAACAAGCTCCAACTGATAACGCCCTTTTCTTCAGCTTTCTTGACCTTCGGCTTCAAGCTCTCCAAGATTTGAGTTTTGAGCTTTTCAACGTCACTATTAGCTAATTCAGGACCAAAGCCACCAAATTGTGCAATTTGCGAGATAGCTGTTGTAGCAGCTCCGCTTAATCTTGAGTCACTGGACTCAAGAGAGTCGGTCAGTATCTTGTAGATAGCACTAATTTCGTCATTTGATAGAATATCACGTCCTCTTAATATCAATCTTGAAGTTAAGAAACCCAATGTAAGGACCCTACCATGGTTGTTCAACTGTTTGATATCATTACTTTTCCAAAATGAGAGTATAGATTGATACAGTGAGTTGATGTTCTCATTAGTATTTTCTGGATGTGATGCAATGATACCGATGGAGTTAGCGGCATATTGAATAGTGTCTTCTCTAGTGATTTTGGCATTTTCAATGATAGTAATCAATCTACCAACATCACTGACTAATGTTCCAACGATATATTGCGAGGATAATGAGATCAGTTTCAAAAATATCTTACCAAAGACAGGATTAGATGAATCAGAGATGGCAAAATCATGACCTTCTGAATCCCTCACCACAAATTCATCCAATAATATTTTCAAGAATTGAGTCAGTCCTTTGGTGCTTTCCAATTCCTTTCTGGTGCTTTGAATAACTTTTTCATCATGCTCAAGACCTTTTTCTAATCTGGTAATCCATTCTTGATCTTGGACAATAACCGTCTGTTTGGACCCAATTGCTTGGGTTACTAAAACTCTCAAAGCAAATTCAGTGGCTGTACTGATAGAATACCTAAGAGTAGCGGATTTTCTACCCCTAGCGTATTGTATTTGTTTCTCTAGAGCGGCAATAAAATTATGGAACAATGGGAACTTCACAGTGTTCCCAACGCCTAGAAGTTCACTTGTAGATTTGAATTCCTCAGTATTGGATGACTGCAGGATATTGAACCAGTAGGGATGAAGTCCTTTGTTAGATTCCTCAATAACGTCTGATCTGTTTTTTGATGAGGTTCCCAAAACATTCAATAATCTTGCTTCATAATCATCGAATGGGAAAGCAGTGTTGATATATTTGATAGCAACAAAGCGTACTGCACTAACAGCATCAGGACCCTCATCTGTGAAATCATCATTTTGTAGGAACCCTGTAAGAATAGTTTTCAGTTTGAGTCTTGATTGTTCTGGAAGGTTTGGTAAGTGTATAACCAGTGTACTCAAGGCTTCTTGAATCGTAGTTCTTAGTACTGGTAGATCACCCAATAATGAGTCAAACAAAAATTCAATATATGACAGATCCTTCAATAAATTAAAATCTCTCTTCAAAATATCACCCAATGCTTCGTATTGTAGAGCTCTATGCTTTAGTTCATTTGAATGACTTGCACCTGTTGTGATTTGGATTCTTGGCCATCCTTCAGCATGTAAGTTATTTCTCAACTGAGCAGCAACATTGACAGAATACTCAGCAGATTCATTGGACAAAAGACTCGAGCTTCCATTTTTAGCAACCCATTGAATGAATTGTATAGTAGCAGCTTTTAATTTGGGGAATTGAGAAGCATTTAAGCCTATAGAAGTTACAACAGAAACATGAGGACTTTGGGTGGCGATTTTACTTGCTGTCAAAACAGTCAAGATTCTTTCTTGAACAGGTTGTTTCACTGGTGACCGTGGAACGTTCTTATCGCCTATAAATAAAGATATCAAGTGTGTTATAATTTGATTATCTTCGTATGGTATATTGACTTTTCTGAAAAGGCTTGCACATTGATTCCCAACGGTTTCATTCGAGTCATTGACACCAATTATTAGCAATGTAACCAAGTTTTCATCATGAAAAATTGGCAGAAAGGAACTTAGACTTTTCTTGACATTTGCGAGATCTTCTTTCTTATAGGATACCCCAGCATCGTAAGTTAGGAATGATGTATCCTTAGCGCTCAATCCAGGGCAAGTATAGCCTCTTGGAATAACACCATCATCATTGATAACTGGAACTAATAAGAATAGTTTCTCAATATTTGTTACTAGAAACAACTCATCTTTTGTTTCGATGTTCAATTCGTCTCTAATAGCCTTGAAATCATCCGTTCCACGATCCGGCGTGGTCCAACCTTGAACTAATTTACAGAAAACATGAAACAATCTAGCACCAACGTTACTGCCTGCAAATTGATGAGCGCCATGAACAATCTTTGGTAGCAATTCCCTCTTTTCCACTAAATTCAATCTATCAATTCCCTTTGATGCAAACAATAGTGAGTATAGTTGAACGCTTGATTTATCAACATCACCAACTTTCGGGTCTTTTGCTTGCTCCACCAATTTTAGGACAGGTAACTTAATTGATCTGTAAGAATTGATTCTTGGAATAAGGTGTTGGATAAATTTTAAGATCTCTTGACGAACAGAAGCATGCGTGGATGCTAATTTAAGTAACAATGGGCATAAATAAAGCTCTAATGATGATTGAAATTTTGTATCTGTATCAGCCAGTGCGATCCGAAGTTCTACCTTATTGATAAGGTTCAATTCCTGTTCGGCCATTATATTGCTTATTCACTGAAATTCAGGTCTTTCAAACGTAATTGGGAATGTGGGATCTTTAGGTGGCAAAAAGTGGTTATTGGAAAGATGTTAATGTTGATGTTTTAAGGTGACAGATTTATTATGGCAGATTCTCGAGGTTTTTTTTGGTACGGCCCAATTGGGTATACGAGATTCTTCAATTTTTGATTGAAGCCGAATATTTTATATTCCAAGCTTATAATAAGAGTATTTACAAGTCCATGATATTTCTCTATAGATAATCATTGTAGTTTTATCACAAGTTTGAAGGAAAAATTAGTTATCAGTCTGAACCAAACTTGGAGGGGTATAAATAGTCTCGCTCCCACTAGGGGTATACGTGACATCTTTACCAAAATTCAACCCACCATCAGGTTCAGCAACTCGTTTCCCGTCAATTAATCTGACACCCTCAGAAATACCATGCTTAGAACAGTTATAACAACAACATTCGGAGTCCTCACAGTAACACTCTTCTTCAAACATATCTTTTAGTAACATTTCATCAATGGTTTCCAAATTGATCAAATCGTAATTGGACGGTGATCCTTTAGCTTCTGATGGGGTGGAAACTGGGGAAGTATCTAATATACCATATTCTTTTAGTTCTTCATTGGTACGATGGATCAAACAGCCTGGACAATCACAGGAAGGTCCACAATTACATTCGGAGGCGCAACCTGAAGAGAACACAACGTCATATAGCTTTTCCTGTGATGGATATGGGACTGGTGGTTTTCTGTTTTGTGAAGATAGTTGGTCTTGTTGATTTTGTTGATATTCCTGGAATGCTTGATCGAAATGTTTAGAGTTCAATGGGTGTGTAGCTTCTGAATGTGGAAAGTTGATTGGCAACCCCAATGCAATCAAATCTTTTGTATATGGCTCACTCAGATGATGATCTCCTGTATCATTTGGCTGGTGTATAGTGTATTGTTGTAGCTGTTGGTTTGTGTGTTTTGGAGTAAGAGGAAATTCTAAACCTAGTAGCTGATCTCTGGGTATTTGATAGTCAATTTCGTTCATTTTCAAGGTTTTCAAAACTTTAAGTCTATTGGATATATTTGCTGAAGACAAGTTTTTAGCGGTTGAGGAACAACATGAGGCATTCTTTGTATGTTTTAATCTTTTGGCAGAATTGTGTAAACCTATTTTGAATTTACTCAAGGAGGATTCATTATATGGACCAACGTAATCAATATTCCCATTTCTGACATCGACAAACTGTCTCTTGGAAGCTCTCAACATAATTACACCATTTTTACCACAATTACAATCTGCATGAGTAGCTGAAGAGCATGATTTCTCATTCTCTAGTAGAGACTCCTCTGTAGGAACAGTCGATGAAAGACTTGCTGCATGTGGATTTGTCCTTGAGTCATCTGGCCCACATCCACTACAAGATGAAGTGTTTGAAGTAGGAGCAGGTGTTATAGGTAATGGTTGTGGTTTTGATGAACAGCATGACTTCGGAGCTTCAATCTGGGGAGAAGGTTCTTTCTTTGATGAGCAGCATGACTTGGAAGGCGATTGACTTTTTATAGGTTTTGAAGTCGTCTTCCCTTTGGCTGTTCCCTTTTCTGGAATAGATTCTTGAATGTTTACTTCATTTCTTGAAAGTACCAATTGTGATTCAGTGACAGCTATTCTATGGCCGGCATTCAAAGAAGGTCTACCTCGACTTCTAACTTGAACCAAAGGTCTTTGTGAATGTTTACAAGTGGATGATCTATGTCCCCTGATACATTGAACACAAGCGTACTTCTCACCATCCACCAATATCATATTGTAACAATCAAATTATTCTCGAAATTGATGAGCATAAATAAACCAAGCTTCTTTCAGCAGTTATTCTGGGGATTAAAAATTGTGTGAAGGGAGCCCAAAAACCACTTCCTCTATGATAATAACAGAATTTCAACTAAAGACACAAATACCCCTTGGTGTTAAGCCTTTATTTAGTAATAAACCACTACACTTCAACCTTCAAAGCATTTGAATCTTCCTGTATATTCTCTAAAGAGTTATTGATGCTTCGTATTCTGTAATGGATGTCCTGATGTCTGTGCGATGAGCAAATTTTACTCTTTTGGACGCGCGAAACCTTCTGCCTAATCTCCAGGCCCACTTCTTTGGCAGCTGGACGGAGCATCGAGTTTCCCAGACGGGCCCTAGACAGAGATCTGGAAAGTCTTCTGCCTAATCTCATTAGTTCAATAAGTTGTAATAAATCAGGAAAGTGTAACATTTTAGATAGCTTCAAATTATATTAATCGTGAAAGATTGGTTAAATCATCTCTCTCGTATAATTACAGGAGAATTGACTATCTATATGAGATTGCAGTTATGATAGTAATTACCGGTACTGATTTAACCTTCGCCAAGTTCAACATGAGACCTATTATATGGGCAAGAAGTTTGGCAGTCCTATTGACATCGCTTCCACTATTCTATACTTGACATACCTTCGAATCCGTCAATGTAATCAAAACTTATTGTTAATTTCCATTTCCATGTCAAGCTCGTACTTTTCACAATTCAGAGTCAAGTCCACAACGGTTATGACTCTTCTCGCTCGCTTTTACCTGAACGAAAACCGAAACCTTATAAGCTTTTGGGAAAAAATTAGATAATAAAAATATCAAACTTGATACTTTGAACTCCACCCACCCCATCTCTAACACATTTTACACATAACCATCTGTTGTTCTTCTAGTGAGTCCTTAGGAATTCAACAATGTCAAAAGATCCCTACACTTACTCCCAAAAGGAGGAAGTCGTATCAGATGGAGACTCTACAACTCCAAATATAAAGACATTTGCCCTATTACAAAAATATTCAGCCAAATTAGATTCATTAGGTGTAGAAACAAGAGGGATTGAACGTATTCAACCATGGGAGCGTTCCACAAATAAATGGTCCCAATTTGTTTCTGTCATTGGGTTTTGGTTCAGTGCAGCCGGTGGTTTATCATCAATGTCTACATTCATTTTAGGATCCACAGTATTTGAATTAACATTTAGACAAGCTTTGACCTCTGGATTAATAGCTCAAATATTGGGGTGTGCCATCGCAGGTTACTGTGCCACTATGGGTCCAAGATCTGGATGTAGACAAATGGTTACAGCTAGATATCTTTTCGGATGGTGGTTTGTTAAATTTGTTGCATTAATTGGTTGTCTTGGTGTTGTTGGTTGGTCTATTGTTAATTGTGTTGTTGGTGGTCAAATATTGGCTAGTGTGTCTAATGATAAAATCCCGTTATATATTGGGATTGTCATTGTGGCTATCTTAAGTTTTGTTGTTTCAATTTTTGGTATTAAACAATTATTAAGAGTGGAGAAATTAATCTCTGTTCCTGTTTTCATTGCATTTTTATTGTTATACATTGCTTCTTCAAATAAATTTGATAAAATTCATACTTTTGATAATTCATCAGTTGAATCAAAGACAATATTGGGTAATTATTTATCATTTTTCTCATTGGCATATGCAGTCACTGGAACTTGGGGTACTATTACTGCTGATTATTATATCTTATTCCCAGAATCAACACCTTCATATCAAGTTTTCCTATTGACATTCCTTGGTATTTCAGTGCCTACCACTTTTGTTGGTGTTTTAGGCTCAATTCTTAGTACTTTATCAATGGTCGATTCAGAATATGAAGAAGCTTATGCTACACATGGTATGGGTGGGTTATTATATCAAGGTTTCAGTCGTTGGAATGGATTTGGAAAATTCTGTGCCATTATCTTGTTATTATCATTAATTGCCAATAACATTATCAATACCTATTCAGCTGCCTTTTCATTACAATTGATTGCTGTCTGGTTTGCTAAGATCCCAAGATGGTTATGGGCTATCGTTATAACTGCTGTTTATCTTGTTTGTGCACTTGTTGGTAGGGATCATTTCAGTACTATTTTGGGTAATTTTCTTCCAATGATTGGGTATTGGATTTCAATGTATTTCATAATGTTATTAGAAGAAAATGTTATATTTAGAAATAGATTCTTACATTTATATACTAAGGAATTCCCAACTACTGAAGAAGAAAAAATTGGAACAAGTTCAAATGATATGGTTCCAGTTTCACTTCGTGGGAGAAAGCAAAATTATAATTGGGATGCCTGGAACACATATGGTGTTTTAACCCATGGTTATGCTGCAATTTTTGCATTTTTATGTGGTGTTGTTGGTGCAGTTTTAGGAATGGCCCAAGTTTATTATATAGGGGTGATTGCTCGTAATTTTGGTGAATTTGGTGGTGATATTGCAATGTGGTTAACAATGGGTATTTCTGGGATTGTTTATCCACCATTAAGATATCTAGAATTGAAGAAGTTTGGTCGTTAATAATACCTATGATGCGGTTGGGAAGTTGATTTTTTTTTTCTTATATAGTTGATTTTGGTTCGTATATTGAATAAATAGACAACAAGTAACTTGTTCATGTGTTAATAAATAATCTGTAATAAATAGATAATAAATAATAAATAATTTCTGATAAGGATTAAATATCAGTACGGGTGACAGTCTTGATATCAAACGCTTCTTTTTCAAACAGGGTAGTTTTATCACCTTCAGGTTCACAAGACACTCTTTTACCACCATAGGGCCCAGGTTTAGCAGTTCCCTTTCTTAGATCTTCAAACACTTTAACAATACTTTCCTTATCCAAATCTTCATAATAAATATTGTTAATTTCAGCAACTGGGGCATTTGCACAAGCACCGGAACATTCCAATTCTTCAAGGGAGAAGAATCCATCTTCATTGTTCTCTTTCACATACTTTTTCGCAGCGGCATAGACATCTTCGGCACCTCTAAGAGCACATGCAATGTTTGTACAAACACCAACATTGACTTTCCCAATTGGCTTACGATGAAACATTGTATAAAAGGATGCAACTTCATAAACTCTCATTGGAGGGACTTCCAAGACACGAGCAACTTCATTCATCACACCAATGGAGCAATAGCCATGTTGGTGCTGGCCCAGGCCAAGCAAGGGCATGATTGCAGCTTTCTTGTATTGAGGAGGATATTTAGCTATTATGGAGTCGACTTCTGGCTGGTTTTTGGCACTGAATTCAAACTTGACTGAAGGGTTGTTATCCTTTGTATTGCGGTGGACCCCATCGATGTGGGAGTATCTCTTTGGGGTAAACATTGAACCAATTATCCCTACCCTGGATGGGACCATACCCTTGGCCACGGATCTAAGTGATAACATCGTTTGTTCCTTGTATCACACACACTTGATCCTCATACAACAAATCTTCAACTAGGAACCTCTTTCTTTCATGGGGTCAATCAATAACAAAAAGCTGAAAACGTAAACATCCTTACACCACCACTTCCCCCAAAAACACAGGGCTCGCAACCTAGACCCTTTCCAGACCAGCTCCTTTCAAAGTCTAAAAATTCGGTCTAGACTCGAAAGTTCCGCGATTCTCAACAAGAAAATCAAAAATCAGTCAAAAGATAACCATTTCAACTACACAACAACCACAAAAGGATCAACAACTGTGAAGACCCCAAGTTTCCAAAGGCCATCACACAAGGGATTCCATTTTTGAAGAGCTAACCTCAATCTATTTCCAACAATCACTATAAAATATCCCTCATCAACCACCTCAACACGATCACATTCCATTCACAAAGAATCGGTCTTTAATTTAAGCTAAGCGAGGTTTCCCTTTTTTTTCTTCTCTGACCTGTCTGCAACTATTTCGGTACCTTACCTTACCTCAAGTGAACATCACCAAGAAACGCAACAATCAACATCAGAACAACCAACTTCATCAATACCCACTAATCTGCAGCATGTCGGATTCAAGATTCGTCACAATCGCCAAAATAAAACACTCCCTGGAGGAGAAAGGTCCTGGTCCTTCAAATGATCGTTCCTTGTTGTTGGAACATTTAAGAACTCAATCAAGAGATGAAACATTTTTGAAACATTTCCCATCTGAACAATTAGATGAACTAATCATAGTATACTCCAAGATGAACACGTTGGATGATCAACTAGTCATCATATCCACAATATGTAATGTTTTGCTACTGAATGAACACTTTAGAAATGATGAAGCTTCAGCTATTGTTAAGAAATCTATCCCAAGATTAGCATCAATTTTGAATTATGTTAGTGAACGTGAAATCAATAGTGAAAGTCAGTATAATGACTATTTACCAATCTTTAGATTATATTATCTCTTATCATACAACAAATCCTTAATACCACTACTCAAAGAGAGTATATTGAAAATTAGTGGGAAATTATTAAATTTTGTCACGTTAAGTGGAGTGGAAACTAAAAGTTTGAACAAGATCATTATTGAAATTTTGAAAATCATTTATTCATTTGTTCATCAAGGTGAAGATAGTGCTGGTTTGGATAGTGTTTTCGTTTTAAGTTGTAATAAATTCAATATATTATATTCAAAAGCTCCTCAAACAAATCAAGAATATGATGAAATTTTACAACATTTTGGTAATATCTTGATCACTATATCCATTGAAGTGGCCAAAAACTATATGTTGAATAAAAAAATATTTGCCCAAAATGAAATCAACTATTTGAATAAATTGGTTTATGGTGATATTTTCGGTTTAAATACACCTGTTTCCAATTTATTAACATTGGATGTATTATTAACAATGGAGAGTGATGAGACTGAAGTGTTGAACTTGGTGAAATCTCAACTAGATTTGAAACATCTTGAAACTTTGGGTTCCCAAGATTTAAACTTGGGTACAGTTGTTAGTGAATTAAAGAATAAAATTAATGATGATCCATTTGATTTTTCAAAAGTTCAAGAAGATGCATCAAATCAAGCAATTAATTCAACTGAAAAATCAAATACTGAAAAATTTGATGAATTAACTTCAGAAGAACAAGAAGAAGAACTGAATAAGATTGCTGATATTTTCGATCGAATTGAAAAAAATGGAATGTTGAAAATACAAACAACTTGATCAAAATTCTCAATCAACGCAAGGTTTTTCAATTCTTTAAGGGTGCTTCCATTATTTCATAATATTTTCTTTTAATTTCAACTTCTTTGGGCGTTATGTTTCATACATTCTTATTATTATTGATATTCCTCTATTTCTCCTCATATGGGCCCCAATTATATCCATTAATTCTACATTTGGATGTCTCTTAATACGTTAATTTTTCACTAGTTTCATGCTTTCAACACTGTTTTCATAGATAATATACACATACCAAGAATATCTCAATATGAAATGTTCATAATGTATTTCAATAATGAATAACTAGACTCAACGTAACTGAAGAAGATCATGGTGTTCTATACACATGTTTGATAATCATCCTTATATACTCTCAATTCTGATAATATTCATTAAACTTTTAGCCGTACTACTTTGGCTTCGTTACTGATTCTCATTTTTCTGTAATTATGTAGGAAAGTTCGGCCTCTCATAAAACAATTTCTTTGATATAACCGGTCAACTCAATTTGAGTATACACTATACAGGATAATAGATAATAACCCTGAGTACTTAAGGTTTGTAAGCAATCATGAAACCACCCAGCACACTTGAAATGCTATTATAGTGAACCAATAGACCTGGTATGTATCCACAATTAATCACCAGTACGGCATGCTTATCGTTTGATGCCTTAATGAACGTTCACTTAAGAGGTTAAGAATAAGTGTGGGAGGAAGAAGTTTCCTACTAGGAAAAGCTGATAAAACCAACTTTATGTAGAGATGGATAAAAGCCTGCCATGTGGGAAAGCAGCCTCTTTCGCCTCGAATTGGGAATGAGCACAAACAAGACCAACAGCGTTTCAATTGACCATGTAGCCACTCTACACCATAGAGTTCACTCGGGGAACTTCAATATTCAACCATCAACTTGACTCATACGACAAATGGAGCTCTATTGTTTCTCCATAGCTAAGCTATCTAGCTCCGCAACAGGAGGCATACCGGACCGGAACGCTGTCAATCGTGCTTTACGCAAGGGCTTCAAATCCACCGGCAGTTCCACTGTTAAGTATATTGAAAATTCACAAGACCATGAAGGGAAGACAAAAGAAACAAGAATAGCATTATCCTCAAGGATAAACTGTACTAGTAGAAGTCAATTGAGGATACTCCTAGGGAAAACCCCCATTTTTCCTACATTTTTGTCAATTCTTTGCCAACTATTTGACGTCTTCTGACCAACGCTCAGCTTCTGATTGGCTCGATGGATGACTTTGGGTGGTGCCACCGGTGAACGGGCCTGAAACCGGTGTGGTTTTTTTTCTTTTATACTCTCCAATAAATTTGTGAATCATCAACAAAATTCCAAATTTTGAACTACTTTATAAAAGAACTATAAACTCCTGATCTTTACAGCAAAGTTTAACAAGTAACAGATACCAATCAAAATAATGCCTGCTACTGTCAACACTCCAAAGACTCTTTATGATAAGGTCTTTGAAGATCATATTGTCCATAAAGACGATTCTGGATCTTATTTATTATATATCGATAGACATTTAGTCCATGAAGTTACATCTCCTCAAGCTTTTGAAGGTTTAAAAAACGCTGGAAGAAAAGTCAGAAGAACTGATTGTACTCTAGCCACTGTTGACCACAATATCCCAACTGAATCAAGAGCCAATTTCAAATCAACAGCAAGTTTTATTAAACAACAAGACTCAAGATTACAAGTGGAAACCTTAGAACAAAATGTTAAAGATTTTGATGTTACATTTTTTGGTATGACAGATGATAGACAAGGTATTGTCCATATCATTGGTCCTGAACAAGGTTTCACCTTACCAGGTACCACTGTTGTTTGTGGTGATTCACATACTTCCACTCATGGTGCCTTTGGTTCATTAGCCTTCGGTATCGGTACTTCAGAAGTTGAACATGTCTTAGCTACTCAAACAATCATCCAAGCCAAGTCCAAAAATATGAGAATCTTTATTGATGGTGATCTAAGTGAAGGTATCACTTCAAAGGATCTTGTCCTACATGTCATTGGTGTCATTGGTACTGCTGGTGGTACCGGTTCAGTTATTGAATTTGCCGGTAAAGCTATTGAAAACCTATCAATGGAAGCAAGAATGTCGATTTGTAATATGGCTATAGAAGCTGGTGCAAGAGCTGGTATGATTAAACCAGATGAAACCACTTTTGATTATATTGAAGGGAGACCATTAGCTCCAAAGGGAGCTGAATGGGAAAAGGCTAAAAACTATTGGAGAACTTTACATACTGATGAAGGTGCTCATTTTGACGATGATATTTATATCAAAGCCATTGATATTGTTCCAACCATTACATGGGGTACATCTCCACAAGATGCCCTACCAATCACAGGTGCTGTTCCAGATCCAACAACTGTTGATGATCCAATTAAGAAATCCGGTATGGAAAGAGCTTTGAAATATATGGGTTTAACTCCAAACACCCCATTTAAAGAGATCCCAGTTGATAAAGTTTTCATTGGTTCTTGTACAAATGCTCGTATTGAGGATTTAAGAGCCGCTGCTAGAGTCGTTAAAGGTCATAAAAAAGCTGCTAATGTTAAACGTGCCATGGTTGTTCCAGGTTCAGGTTTAGTTAAAAAGCAAGCTGAAAGAGAAGGTTTAGATAAAGTTTTCCAAGCTGCTGATTTCGAATGGAGAGAAGCTGGTTGTTCAATGTGTCTTGGTATGAATCCTGATATTTTGGATCCTGAAGAACGTTGTGCTTCAACTTCAAATAGAAATTTCGAAGGTCGTCAAGGTGCTGCTTCAAGAACTCATTTAATGTCCCCAGCTATGGCTGCTGCTGCAGGTGTGATGGGTTATTTCACTGATATTAGAGAATATAAATATGCTAATGTTGATGAACCAAAATTAGAAATTGGTTCTGATGAAGATGAAGCTTTACAAAAAGCTGTTTACGATCATGAAAAAGAGCCTTTAGAACAAGGTCAAACCGAAGAAGAACACAGAGAAGATCAAGTCAAGGATATCCCAACTGATGATAGAACAGTTCATGAAACTCCAGCTAAAGAGGCTCCAAAACCTGCTGCTGCCGCTGGTTCCTCTGCAAACGCATTCACCACTTTAACTGGTATCACTGCTCCATTGGATAAGGCCAATGTTGATACTGATGCAATTATTCCAAAACAATTCTTGAAAACTATTAAAAGAACAGGTTTAAAGAATGGTTTATTTTATGAATTACGTTTTGTTAAAGATGCCTCTGGTAAAGATACAGAAACCGATTTTGTTTTAAATGTTGAGCCATACAGAAATGCTGAAATTTTACTTGTTAGTGGTGATAATTTCGGTTGTGGTTCTTCAAGAGAACATGCCCCATGGGCTTTGAAAGATTTTGGTATCAAATCTATTATTGCTCCTTCATTTGGTGATATTTTCTATAACAATTCTTTCAAAAATTTCATTTTACCAATCAGATTACCACAAGAAGTTATCTTGGAAAAATTAGCTCCTTCAGCAAGAGCTGGTCAGAATTTAACTATTGATTTACCAAATCAAAGAATCTTGGGTCCAGATGGTGAAGTTCTTGTTGATCATTTTGATGTTGAACCATTCAGAAAGCATTGTTTAGTTAATGGTCTTGATGATATTGGATTAACTTTACAAAAAGAAGAATTCATTAACAAATATGAAGCTAAAAGAAGAGATGTATTTTCATTCTTGGAAGGTGGTTCTAAATTAGTCAAGCCAATCAAAGGTACTAAAAAGAGTAAATTTGGTGTTAAAGCTCAAGAATGGTGATTGACTCATCAATACGGCATAGAATTCTTATTATCTTATTTATATTTATTATTGTTTTTTAAATCATATATGGACAAAATTTGTCTTGCATTTTAAGTGTCTTTTTTTCTTCTGTCTTTTTTGATGATCCGTATTTGGTTCACATTATCTTTGTTTGAAATATAGAAATGATTAACGCATATTTACAATTATAACAATAGGTACCTACTGCTGTAGCTCTAAGTTTAACTCATAGTACATCATTCATTAATTTTATATGTATTGTCCTTTTGTAATAATATTGTTCATACCTCAAAATTATTAATAACTAAATCTGAATTATCATCAGTATTAGTTATTGTGAATCCATTTTCATTAGCAAGATGTAATAAAACAATGAAGCAGAAACTTGTAGACAAATCTTTTTTTGATGAAGGATCATATTTATCATTAAGGCCATGAACCACATCGGTGAATTTCAAACTTTCATCAGCTTCAGACGATGAGGAATCACTTGATGATTGCGTCAGTTCTGGCAAAATGATGGATTTTCTTGTGCTTCTCTCTTTATTTAAACTATCCCATAGATTGTCTTTCAATAATTTGATATCAACCTTCTTTGCAACTCTCGAATAGTTTAACGGTGATTGTTTACCTTGCGATTTAGCCAACAGTTGTGATCCTGGTGTATCTTGACTTTGTCCAGTGACAGGCTCAGTTCCATTATTATCGTCATCAAAATCAAAATCAAAATCACCACCTCCATTATCATCATTGAAGAAATCTGCATTATTAACATTTTCAGCTTGTGCACCCAAATTTAAGGACATGTTATGTTCTGCGTAAAGAGTTTCATCAATTGGTGAATCAACATTTTTAACTTTATTGAACGTGCTATTGATCAATTTTTCTTTGAGGAACAAATTTATGAAATTTTTAGTGGTGAAGTGTCTATCATCTGGTAATGTATGCTTTGTTTTGGAAATCCAATCCTTTTTCGGTAGTAATGTTGCTGTACCACCTTTTTCGAAAAGGTCATCTTCATCTGGAAAGTCTTCAGAGAGGAAATCAATAACTACTTTATCTTTTTGTTTCCTCTTTTTGTTACCTGTGTCTTGTGAATTTTGATCATGTCCTTCTTCATTCTCCTCCGTGGGTATATTTTTATTTATTATAGGTTTATAATTATTTTTTATTCTTTGAATTTTCCAATGTTCTGGACCAGCCCAATTCTTTCTTTGATGTTCATCAAAATATGCTAAAAGGTTTTCATCTGGAATATTCGTTATTGATCCTTCCTCTTCAACTTCTCCAGCTATGTTATTTCTTGTATAATTTTTACTCTCGTTAAATAATTCTCTCATGGTTATTCCATAATCGTCGGCTTCATCTTCTAAATCGTCAAAGAAAATAGAAGTTTTATTTCCAGGATATTTTGAGGTGTTATCATGAAAGCTCCCAGGATCAAAATGATCGTTGTCACCACCGAAATCAAAATCAACATAATCATGAATATCCCCATCATCTTCAGAATCAGATTCATCGATCAATGGAGCATTTTCAAGCGTTTGTAAAAGCTTCTCAGAAGTGACTTTCTGGTTAATCACTCCCTCTAGTTCTGAAATAGAAGGACAAACGGAATCTCCATCAAAATTTGCTAGAAACTTTTGCCCTAATAATTGAACATTGATCTCTGCTGCTTGTGTATTTACTTGGAGAGTTTGATCATCATCTTCATCAATATCCATCTCCGCGAAACTCTTATCAATATCCATCATACTAGTATCTTTATCATTATCTTCGTCGTCATCATCACTATCTCTTAGCTCATCTAGTATATTGTCTTGCTGTGTATTCTTTTGTGGATCCCGCTCGGGCACCTCCTCTATTGGATCATCTTTAATAGCTTGTGATTTTGCAGAATCGGTAGTATCAAACATTATTCTTCCATCGTCATCGACATTCAACATATTCAACAACAAGCTCTTGGATCCACCTTCATCAAAATCTGTCAATGCCTTTTTGAATAAAGGATCGACATATAATTCTAAATCAACCTTCTTGAACTTGATAGCACTGAACTCCACCAACGTATTCTTATGTGAGACGTTGGCTCTTGATCTTCTTTCTTTTACAGGAGCGTTTGGATCCACTTCACCCTCATCCTCATCCTCATCATCCTTTTCACCTTCTTCTTCAACTCGGTTTCTTTTGCTCGTGGCTAGCCCATTAATCAAACGACCTGTTTCTGTCACGGCAGAATCAACTCTTGAAGAATAAATCTTGACACATCCATCCAATGTAGCTGAAGCCTTCTGGAAATTGATACCGTCACCTTCCCTTAAAAGGGATAAATCATAAAAATAATCAATCAAAGCTAAATCCCAACTATTTGCAGTGTTGATTTTCTATTAACAATTTGTTAGTCGGAGCTTTTTAAATTCAACTTTGAACAAAAAACACATACGTTATCAGTAGCCATTCGAATCCATTTTTCGAAATCTTCTGAGCTATTAATGTAACCATTACCATCACCATTGTTGGTTGCCATGGCAGAAGTAGCTGTTGCCATTAACCTTATCCGTAGTGATCTGCTACCTTAGCTTCCTCTTTTTCGTGTTTATACCCCAAACTTATAACGTCAAGTGTAACATGAAATGCTCTAGATATGCAAAGTAATAGCTTCCTATCCTATCTCAGACCTCGATACTCCAATATTAGGCACACCAGCGACCGTTTTGACACAAACTTTCAACAAAGTCCAAAATCACTTGAATCTTGATGATTTCCTTCACAAAATGTAAACAAACAAACACTTTTTCTTCTTTTTTGGCGAGAAAATCGATGGCCGTTGCTTCCCAAACCAATTATATCACTAGGGAAACCAACATAATGAATAGAACAAGTTCGCGATGGTCATCGGACACGTATCAAAATGGCAGATGTATAGAGTTTGCGAATTGTTTAATGGGTTATGATAAGAGAAATTGTAGTGAATGTGTATTATTAATCTTCAAGTTGATACAATTCGTGTTAACTCTGAGAAAATATTTCGAAAAATAAAGTCATTTCCCTCCACATTCTATGTTTTAAAAAGGTGTCAATCTCGATTTTGAGTGGTTGCGTGTGATACAAAAATATGCTTGCTATAAGCAATCTCATCACTATATAAAATCTTTCCTTTCCCCAGATATTTCTAAATATCAAATTACTAGTTAATTAAACTGAACAGTTAAGCATTATAGTCAACATGTCAGCATTTCCAAACAATATCATTGGTATATCGCAATTAGCAGCCCCAGCATTGGGTACTGTGATTTTAACTCATGGATTCAATTCAATGGCCACTTTACCTGCATTATTAGAAAAGGGTATTGATAATACAAGTATTAGTTATTGGGTTTCAAGATACTCATCCATTTCTGGACGTTCCATAATTGGTGCTTTATTGCTATCAATTGGGTTTGGTATTCATTCAGCTGTCAATCTACCATTCCACAGTTTCAGTAGATTTTATTATTTGCTGGGTAGTATTTCCAGTATTGGTTACTTGTTATTTGTACCATATTTCAAGTATAAAATCAGAAAGATTTCAGAATATAATGAAAGTATTGATCCTGATGCTGCTGATCCAAGAAGTGAAGTTCGTTTTGGAATGAAGGTACATTTCATCAGTAGTATCTTTGACATTGCAGGTGCTTCATTCTTCTGGTATGGGTTGTATAACGCTATTAATTTGAGATGAAGATAAATACATGCTCTTGAATATATGAATAATACAGATTATATTAGTTATTGTGTAGTAATGGCAGGGCACAAGACGCAATTTCAATTTCCGGCTTCCATAAGCGCAAGACACAACAATATATCATAACTCGTAAGTACAGCTTCGCCTTCTTTTAACCAAAAACTAATAGAAGATGAAAAACCGTTTAATGAAGTTTCTTTAAAATATTAAGACAATAAAAAGAACAATTGATGCTCGGAACTCGGAAGCACTGCGAGAATCCGAAGGTGCCTCCTCGCTTTGGAACGTTTAATTCCTAAATCCGATCAAGATATAACTGTTCCCAAACGCCTCTATTTTATCTTTTGATCTTTGTACAACGATCCAGCTTTATCTTCTAAGAAGAAAAAGTATCAGAGCACGAAATAGGAATACCAAAATGTCAGCCAAGATTCAAGGTCAGAGGTTTGAGGAGAAAAAAGAGGTTGATTATACCTATAAAGACTCGTTTCGCCATTGGTGGAAGAAATCAAATCTTGCTCAATCGGAAAAAGATGTATTATCATTATTACCATTTTATCCAGAAACTGATGGTAAAAGACTGGCGCAGATTAAAGATGTTCCAATAGGTGGTAATAATCATATTCATGAGTTTAATATTCGTAACATTGAAAAATCTCATGCTAAATCTATCAATGAAAATACCGCTTCAGATGATCATGTTGTTTTAATTCACGGCTATGGAGCTGCACTTGGTTTTTTTTATAAAAATTTTGAAAGTTTAACAGAGAGAAAAGGTATGAATCTACATGCTTTGGATTTATTAGGATACGGATTATCATCAAGACCAAAATTACCCAAATTTAAACAAGTTTCATTGAAAGATGTTGAGAAAGTTGAAGAATTTTTCATTGATTCAATTGAAAAATGGAGACAAGAAAGCAATATTGACAAATTTAAATTGATCGGACATTCATTTGGTGGGTACTTAAGTGCTGTTTATGCCCTGAAGTATCCTGAACATGTCTCTAAACTGATTTTAATTAGTCCAGTTGGTGTGGAAAGAAGTACTTATGACTTATCAGGAACTCCGATCCCTTCATCTCAAGCACCAATCGATTCTGAAAGTCTTGTTGAAGGTCCAGATATTGAACAAGAATTGGGAATACATCATGAAGTCACCGATGCACCAGTTAGTTCTTCATTCTTAAAGACAGATTCAAATGGATATGTAAATAGACTTCCCAACATGCCTAAATTCCTAACATTTTTATGGGAACGTCATATTTCTCCATTTACAGTGTTAAGAGTAATTGGACCATGGGGCCCATCAATGAGTGCAGGATGGTCATTTAGAAGATTTGGTAATATGGGTGAATATTCAGAAGTTTTAAAATTACATGTATATAGTTATAATACTTTTGTCGCCAAGGGGAGTGGAGAACATGCACTGACTAGGATTTTGGCACCAGGAGCACTTGCAAGATATCCATTATTGAGCAGATTACCTGGTCAATTAAAAATTGATAGTCTATTCTTATATGGTGATAAAGATTGGATGAGTAAAGAAGCTGGATCCACATTATCACAAGAGATAAATACTCAAGGAGTTGCACATTCAGAATATCAAGTCATATCAGATGCAGGACATCATATCTATTTAGATAATCCTTCTGATTTCAAGAATTCTGTTTATAAATTTTTCGATTGGATATAGAATAAATATTTAGAGTATTTTATTAAGAGTCTTCTGTAGCCTAGTCCTGGGTATTCTAGTCTCTGGAATGGGGTCTAGAGTCCCACATATAGTCTCCTCTTCGATGAATCCTTTATAAGAAACTTGAAAGCAATTCCAAATAAAGCACTAACTAGCTGTTGTTAATCTGTTCCTGGATTGTACGGGTATTAATGTTATTTTGATTTAGTCCGTTGTACTTGTTCAACAATTGCAAGCCTCTTTTTCCTTCAAAATGGATGTGTTCAAGCCATCTGTGTCGAAGGAATTCCAGTTCATCCAGTTGACATCAGCATATACCTCTCATCTTACCAACAAAAAGATAAATATCTCTTCAATTTCAATCTTTTAATCCTGTTTAAAAGCTTGAGTAACTATTTCCTTGTACTGACATCATATGGAAGTCTTCTCTAAATTTAAATTGTAGATCTCATCGGTTTTGCAACGACTCGTCAATCAATCATGAAGATTCTCTCAAATTTGGAAACGAATTGCAACAACCACGGAACGGCAGTTGGACCATTTGGATCCTCTTTAAGCCCTATAAGAGTGACTACTATGTTTAACTTATTAATAATCTATATATAATCGTTCTATATGGTTACCTTTTGAACCAAATTTCATATTAAAAGTTTCAATTCCACGAGATTATGGAATTCTTACATAAGCCCAATTTCAGTAACCCAATTTAGGTAAATTAAATATATGAAAGTAGAAATCACGATTTTCCTGAATTAAACAAAAGTTCCCAATAAACAACAAACAGATTAAGCTATATATTCCTTAAGAAAAGTAATTTGTGGTGGACTTTACCAAGGTTTCAAGCCATATTGTTATATATTCTTGACTGTGAAGAGCGTCAGTTGTTTAAGCCGGTTGTTCAGGGTTTATTTTTATTAGGCGTCTCAATCTTTTCGTGTGGAACAAAGGGAGAGGAAGTGTTTCCATTTTATATTATTATAACAACGGTTGTTTAGGGAACTTTGCAACCTTAGTTAAAAGTAGATCAAAGTGGGTTTATAAGAAGACAGAGATAGTTGTGTTTGCAGAGGCCAGTTGACCAGCTTAAATTTAAAGCTATAGAGCAGGATGCTTGAGCCAGAAATACGGCTTCGCCAATCTATAACAGAGGGAAATTTATTAGTTGTTAAAAGATTATTGAAAAGATTCCCAGAAATTTTGGAGAATATTGATTCAACAAATGGATGGACATCACTACATTATGCTGCTTATCATGGGAGATATTTGATTTGTGTTCATTTGATAAGTTTAGGACATGATAAAAATGAAGTTTTGAAAACTTTCAAACATAATACATCTGTTCATCTTTCTCTAATGAACGGACACGAACAAACAACACATTTACTATTACAACATTTCCCACAACTATTGAATATGAAAGGAGATGAAGGTTTAACGCCATTACATATTTCTTGTATGAAGGATTATTTCAAATGTGTTGAAATGCTGATTGCCATTGGTGCTGATTTGAATAGCATAGATCAAGATGGGAATAATTCATTACACTTATCCATGAAGTACGGATCATTGAATTCTATAAAAATATTAATCATAAATGGTGTTGATAAAGAATTGAAGAATAAAAATGGATTAAAACCAATAGATGTTTCCTCTTCATTTCAAGTGGAAAAATATTATCAAAAAATCATAAATTCCAAAGAAGATCCCTCATTAATTCAAATACCCACAGATGAAACTATATCATCATCAACATCACCATCTAGACCAAATATTGGTCGCATTCATTCAAATTCATTACCACCTTTACCTTCTGTGACCACTGCTCGTCGCTCATCAAATGCATCATCTATAAACACTAGGTCACCAATACCTAGAAGTTCGATTTCTTTAGGATTTAATGGATCTAATTCTAATTCTTATACGTTTTCACCAACATCTGCAAGTTTCAATTCTCCCCAGTTGAATATCAAACCACCACCTCCATTACAACCAATCAATAGTTTTAATTTACAATCTGCATCATCTTCACCTGTTTTAATTTCTCCAATTTCAGGTTTAGGTTTCAATACAACAACAAACAATAGTTCAATAATCCCTAATACTATAGTTGAAGAAGGTCAAACTTCAGGATTGGTGAATTCAACATCATTAAGTTCATTTCCTTCAATGACAAGCTTAAGTAGTGGTAAAAACACACCTGAGAAATCAGGATCAAGAACAAGATCGTCAACAAATCAATCAATCGTTTTACCTACGTTGTCAAAATCAAGATCGAATAGTTCATCAAAATTGAAGAATCCCCAACCGGGGAAAATTTCACCACCAAATTCCACTGGGAATTTATCAAGAACAACTTCAACTTCTTCAAATCCATATACGAATCAAGATGCTGAATTAATGGAAAGGAAAGAATCCAATAATACTGTACTTTCAGGGTTTTTCGATAATGAAAACATGAGAAACAAATTGAATAATAAGTTGGAAAATGTTACATTGGAAATTAGAAATAGATCAAATAGTGCAGTTAATGGAGTTAAAAGAGGTGGTAGTGGATTATTAGATATTCCAATTGCAAGTTTAAGAAGAAAAGAGTAGATGGCTATGAGAATTTAATGAATGAACGAGATACCTTACAAGATTTCCAATTGTAGTTATCCTAGATTTTCCTAAATAATAATATCATGCACAATTCCTACGATCCAGGTGATTTTATTGGTCAAGAATATTTCAAGAATATACAAGCATATTTTTTGAAAGGTTTCATGAATATGAATCCGTACAGTAATAGCCTACAGCACTACGCGTAACTTGCATATAGACATTCACTTGGCCTTTTAATTCCAGTGCTTTTTGACTTGTATCGAAATCAGTTTCAAGTGTTTCCGGTTATAAACTGGCTATTAAATTAGAGAAGTTGTAGTGGGTCTCCTGAATATCAACGGTTGTCATGTTGTCATATCAATATGGAATTTGGGTGAACTGTGGTGGTTATCTGGGGATTGACAATGTACTCCGGATATCCACAACCCTTCAACGGAATCATTGTCAAAAGTCAAACCCCAAACCCCATAAATAATACAGCTGGAAAATAGGTGTTTGCCGGCTCAAAACAGTAAATAAAGACTATACAAGCTGGGGTTACAATTTTATTTGGAAGACAAGAATCCGGGATCATCTGT
Source organism: Hansenula sp. yHMH451 (assembly GCA_030571095.1). NCBI lineage: Eukaryota > Fungi > Ascomycota > Saccharomycetes > Phaffomycetales > Wickerhamomycetaceae > Hansenula > Hansenula sp. yHMH451. Next base: position 1,850,594 of record JAJLXE010000001.1, read on the forward strand.
TGTGAGGAGTCAAATCCACAAGTGCTACTAAAAAAATGAAGATCTAGATGACCAGCCAGCCCAGATGTACAAATGGCTATCTATTTGATTGTAGTCCAGTGGAGATTGTGTTTACGACTGCTTTTTGTTCTTTTTGGGACAGTGTTATTCTTATGGCTCTAAAAGGCATTACCTCCAGAATTGCTGTCCATTTCTGTCCTGTTGATGGCTCTCGCTTGGACAAATACAAACACAGACACAATAAAGCCAAACACAAAGCGATTGAAACTTATAACGACTTTCAAATAAACTGAATAGACTCATATGACCACCACATCCCCATCACTAGATATGACAATCACACTTTTCATCCTCATTTTCCTCTCAATTTCTCCCTTTTCTCTGCTACTTTCCAACATTTATAAATCCTCTCATGGTACGCCCCACATAGTCATCTATTTGAATTCCGGGGTAATAATCAATACGTAAATCTTTAATTTTTAGAGTCCAAGGACAATTCAATCCAGAATCAATGTTGAGAGTTTTTACTATAAATTCTTCATTATCCCACATTTATTGTTATTATTGTTTAATGTTTTATTATAATGTCGAAACAGTAAAATGTCAAATCTTAGTGATAAAGACGTTCAAGGCGTGGCTCATGTTGAAGACCATGACACTTTAACAAAAGAATCAACACATAACAATCCAAATGGATTATTGAAAGGTGAAACTTCATCAACCTCGTCAAAGGATAATACAGGTGCTCCACTAACTGAGGATAATAACATCTTGACACAATATGATGAAGATCAAGTTATGAATATGGGTAGAAATTTCGCTGTTAAGCATGATTTACCAGATCCAGAATTATTTGCAAGAGGTGCTGCATTAGCAAGAAATCCAAAGGCTTATAACCGTATGGAATTTTTAACAGATGTTGAAAAAGAGGCTATTTATAATGAGATTCATCATCCTTGGAGAATCCCTTGGAAATTGGTTCAAATTATTATTTCAATCTCTTTAGCTGCTGCTACTCAAGGTGCTGATGAATCTGTTATCAATGGTGCCTTGTTATTTTATCCAAAATATATGGGCATTGGGAATGATGATGAACGTTCACGTTGGTTGGAAGGTTTAGTTAATGGGTCTCCTTATCTATTCTGTGCATTTGTTTCAACATTCATCACTGATCCACTTAATAAAAGATTTGGTCGTAAGCAAGTTATCTTTTGGTCTTGTTTTGCATCTTCAATTACTGTTTTCTGGCAAGCCTTCACAAACACTTGGTATCATTTATTCATTGCTCGTGCTTGTTTAGGTGCTTTTGGTATCGGTCCTAAATCTGCCACTGTACCAGTTTATTCATCAGAAGCTGCTCCTGCTCCAATTCGTGGTGCATTGACAATGTTGTGGCAATTTTTCACAGCTGCTGGTATTTGTTTAGGTTATATTTTCTGTTTGGCATTTTATTATGTCCCAGAGCACAGCATTGGAGGTGGATTAAATTGGAGAATTATGTTGGGGTCTGCTATGCTTCCTGCCACTATTGCATTGTTCCAAATCCCATTCATTCCAGAATCTCCTCGTTGGTTGATGGGTAAAGGTCGTTATATGGACGCTTATGCATCTTTAAAATCTATAAGAAATCATGAAATTAGTGCAGCAAGAGATTTGTTTTATCAATATGTCTTGTTACAAGAAGAGGAATCATTTGATGCTCCATATTGGCAAAAAGTTAAGGAATTGTTTACTATTAGAAGAAATAGAAATGCATCCATTGGAGCTTTCATTGTCACTTTTATGCAACAATTTTGTGGTATCAATGTTATTGCTTATTATTCTTCATCAATTTTTGTTCAAGCAGATTTCACAGAAATTTCAGCCCTTGGTGCTTCTGTTGGATTTGGTGCTTTGAATACTTTATTTGCCCTACCGGCCTTTTTCACCATTGATCATTATGGTAGAAGATTCTTGTTATTGTTAACTTTCCCATTGATGTCTGCTTTCCTTTTCCTTACAGGGTTTTCATTCTGGATTGATAAAGAAACTCATCCAGATGGTCGTATTGGTTCAATTACATTGGGTATTTATCTATTTACAATCTTCTACTCCTTTGGATCAGGTGTTGTTACTTTCCCATATACTGCAGAATGTTTCCCATTATATATCAGAACTTTAGGTACTTCAATTATGATTGGTAATTTATGGTTTTGGAATTTTGTTCTTGCAATCACTTGGCCTTCATTATTAGATGCTTTCAAAGCTCAAGGTGCCTTTGGTTGGTATGCTGGATGGAATATGGTTGGATTTTTCCTTGTTCTTTGGTTCCTTCCAGAAACTAAGAGTTTAACTTTGGAAGAATTGGATGAAGTTTTCGATGTTCCTGCTTTAGAACATGCAAGATATCAAACTGTTGAATTATGGCATAATGTTCAAATTTATGTATTCAGAAAGAAGAATATCGTTAGACAACCTCCATTACATAAACATCATAGAATGGCTGTTACTAATACTGAATGGGATGAAAAACCACAAACTCAACAATTGGATTGAATTTGAATTCTAATTATATATGCTTTTTACGATTTACATGTTTTATTAAAACTTATACTAATATGCTTAATTCTAATATAGCTGTAGTTTTCACCCTCGAAACTTTGAGATCTTTGTTGTAAATCAATGTGGAGATGTCATGAAGATCTTTACGATGCTAAACTACTAAAATCCAACTCCTTGTGCTCATACAAATCAACAAACATATATATACGGGAACTCGGTATATCATAACCCCAATATAAATCACAACAATATATATTAAACTGCAATACAAGCTTTAAACATCAAAAAAGTGTTCAATTATTTTGTGCCTTTTTCTTGACTCTTTCATTAACAAAATTCTTGATTGCTTTAAAACCAAGAAACCCAAAAGTCTTGAATTGTCCATGTCTCGGAACAAAGATTCTTGGAATCCTTGGGACATGACGTCATATCATTAGGCTAGTTGTCCCGGGGAAGGACGCGTAATTTTAATGCAGTTTGTGTTTTCCTGGAGAAGTTGAGAAGGAGTGTTTTAAGGTAAGTTGAAATTTTATGAAAGCTATTTAGAATACTTGGAAGATTGTTCTGGAAGATTAGTTTAAAAGCTTAGTTCTGGATTAGGTTGATGGGTTAATAATGTTGAGCCGAGGATTGAGCTGCGAAGTTTAAAACACTTTTGGCTGGTCAGAGTCTTACTGATATCCGGATATCGTGACCAGTTTGGCTTTGTGATTATGCTTCCAAAGTTGAGCATTGCAACAGATTATCCGGACAAGTTGTTCAGTAAACAAAAGATGTGATGTTTAGATTGTTGATGGATACTCCACATAACATTTGTTTTCGCGGGTAGATCTGGAAATGATTTTTCTTATCAACAACTCCGAACTTGTAAGTAAAGAAAAGATAGATGAGATGGTGCATCGTACGGTTTGATGAATCATAATGAAATTTATAGATCAGACAACAACAACTATTGAAAAACAGGGATCAAATAGAAAAAAGAGGAAATCAAATATTCCAGGTGTTCTCAAGATTTCAAAGCTTAAGACACCAAATACCCATAAAGCTGTTGAAAAGAATAAGGTTAAAGATGAGAAATCACAGATTGACCTAACTAGTGGTCCATCAATAGATTCAATATTTGACATCTCAGATACTTCATCTTTATTACAAAAGGAGCTGGCACAATTCATGCTATTACCTCAAGATTCTATAATGATTCCTGACTTTGATTCTTTACCATCTGGCTTATCAAACACTATACTAGATGATCCTAATCAGAACCACAAAGATAAAGACTGGTTAAATTTGTTAAATGGCGATATAGGAAACTTTCTTGATCCGAATGCGAGTGAAATAAATAATGGATTTGATAATTGTGTTGAACCTGAAGATGTTCAAAATGAATTTAGATTAGCATGCCATTATTGTCGATTGATGACAAGGTTTTATAGTGTTAAGGATCCTGAATGGAATTTTCACTCGATGGTTAATGAAGAATTCGCATATAGGTATGCCCCTTTGAAATATAGTATACTGGCTTGGTCTTCTTTACATTTGTCAATAGTGGAAGGTACGAAAACTTCCACTGCTGAAAATTATTATCAAATTGCCCTAAGATCTATAATGATGCAAGATTTCAAGGAAAGTGATATTCCTCTAGAAATTCTACTTGTCGGGTCTTATTTCTTATGTTTGTTTGACGTTATGTCGGGGAATAATCATTCTTTGAACATCTTGCGTCATGTTTATCAATCAGTCAAGATTGGCTCTTTATTCGAGATAAGTACGTTAGTTCCATCCTATGGTAGAGTACCGGGTTCTAAGAAAGTTCCACATTTGAGCGCATTCTCTTATCAAATTTTAACATGGTTGATATATCTCGATATAAGAATGGCTTTATTTAATGGAAACATTCAATTTCCTAATTTCATATCATTTGAAGTGAGGAAACAATTAGAAAAAGATCATGAAGGGAATAATGACACTTCCAACAAAAAACGGAATCCAGATATTCAATACCTGCTCTGTTCTGATGTTTATGAAACAAAAGTTGTTTCAAACATATTTGGGAACTCTAAAAGTGTATTGAAAAATTCATTCGGTTCGAGTTATCCTAATGAAAATGAAAAAACTGATATGTTACAAGATAGGATTCTTGTGTTAATGATGAAAAATATGCTAATGTTTGGCACTTTAATCAGATTAAAGAATTGGTTTGATCAATGTGGGAATTCTGTTGAATTTAACCCTCAGTCATTAGAAACCAAAATCTCTGATCTTTTAAATGAGAATGAAGAATTGTTGGAATTAGACGTTCAGGATAATATCTCCAAATTTCACATATGTATCGAGTTTGCGTTAATCCATGCTATAAAAATATACTTCAATAGAATATGTCATCCAGATACAAGAACAAATGAAGTCTGTCAAGCCTCATCTGAGGAAATTTTCAAAATTGCAGTGGATTTGAAAAAGTTAAGATTCCAAGGAACACCAGGTTCAATGCAATGGCCTTTCCCATTATTCATAGCTGGTATTGAAACTACAAATCCTATTTATCAAAATTGGATCATTAGAGAATTAGAAGATTGTAAAAATGAAGGTTGGGGGATTAATGTTACAAAGACTCATCAGTTAATTATTGAAGTTATCAAAGAACAAAAGGCCACTGGGCAAAGAGTTGATATCGCGGAAATCATGCTACGAGAATTTGGAAGTCAATTCATTGTATGAATTTAATCCTATTATGTATTGTTTTTATGGTAATTTGGGAGTTCTGGATAATGGATATTCTTTAATAAATATTGCAAAACAGAAAGAAATTATTTGAACAATAATGACCAATTTGAAAGATTCATGTATGACAACATCATAAGTTGACCTTACTAGGTTTTGTAACTCGAGGTCTAAATATTGAATCGATGTGATTGATTTTGTGATTTGAGATATCAATTCCTCTTTATTTGGATATGCCCATAAAGTCTTTAATAATTGTAAACGAAGGAAAAAAGAATTTAAGGCAGATGTGAAGGATATACCAAAAGCACCACCGAAGACTCTAAATAAATAACTCACCGATGTAGCTTTTGCTTGTTCATCTTTCTTAACTGATGAAATGATAGCCATTAAAGTAGCACTTAAGATGAACCCATGACCAACACCGCTAGGCAACATATATAACTGATACTTCCAAGTTGATGAATTCTCCCTTAATGAATAAATTAAAAGAGATCCAACAATTTCCAAACCTGTACCAACTAATATGGTCATATAATATTTCTGATAATATCTGATAATTGCACCAGCTGTCATTGAGCCAAAGCACATACCGCAAATATTACTTATCAGTCTTGATCCTGCTAAGCTTGCAGATTCTCCAACAACAACTTGTAAGAACAATGGGACATTAAACATTAAGGAGAAGGCTCCCATATATCCAAAGAAATTTGTAAGTCCTGAAAGCAAAGGATTCCTTGACAAAATCACGCTTAATAACACAATTGGATTTTCCACGATGGATTCAACATAAAAAAACAAGATGAACCCAGTGATGCTTATCAATGTGAATCCAATAGTTTGCGAGTTTAGAACTGAATCATTTGTTCCAGCAAATTGCAAACCAAATAATAATGAGACAATAGCAATGATTAATAACCCAGATCCTAAGAAATCAACATCTTTCAATTTCAAATGAGAAAATTTACTTGACTTTGGAATTTCAACTTTCCAATATATCACAATCAATGAAATAAATGTAATTGGACATTGGATGGAAAAAGCAGTTCTCCAACCAATGGTATCAGCCAAGTATCGCCCAATTGGTGCACCAACAACTTGCCCAAATCCATAAACTAAATTAGCAAATCCATTGTATGTGCTTCTTTCTGATAATGGTACTAAATCACTAACAACAATGGAACTTAAAGTACCTAATCCAGCGCCCCCAAGTCCTGCAATGACTCTTGCAATGATGAGTTGTGGCATATTCTGTGACATTGAACAACCTAATGAGCCAATGAAAAATAATGAATTGGCCCATAATAATGCCTTTTTCCTACCAAATATATCACTTAATCCCCCATATAAAGGTTGTAACGCTGTAGAAGAAAGCATATATGCAGTAGCTATCCATGAAGCATTGGATGAATTTCCTAAATCTGAGCCCATCATGGCATAAGTTGAAGCAACAACAGTTGAATCTAAAGCTGCTAAGAAAGCACCACACCATAGTGATGGTATAACATGCCAGCGGTCTGGGTGTGCAACTTCAATCTCATCAGAATCTTGCTCAAGCGATTCTTCGTCAATAGGATTAACAATTTCTTGGGAAGTATAGATATAACCCTTGGATTTAGTCTTCAGCAGTACTGTGTACTCATTTGAACTCATTATATGTAGTTTCTAAATGGACTAGTTATATATATCCTCAACTGCAAAAGGGAATACATAACACCATAAATACATCATGGATAGTTGAACCACATTTCCTTCTCAAATAAAGCTTTCATCATCTCATGCCTCACTTCTTTTCTAATTTGCCGATGTTAGTCAAAATTGAAAGAATTCAAGTCTTCATTATCATTCTGGGATAAGTACTAATCTGGAAGCTTCCGAAAAGGGCAGTTTCCCTTTCCGGTTGGAGAGTTCATATGTTCGAGATTTCTCCATATTCAGAAAATGAGAAGAGAAAGCAGATTATTATCAATTTTCAATAAGTCACTAAGATGGAATTTTATGAGATTTGAGTTATCGCTGGCTGCTTTTATAAAGATGGTGGAAGCTGGTGGTTTTAGCATGGAAATGATGGATGTCGCCATTTTAACTTGGGTTTATCTTCAAAATGGCAATTCAACTAAATGATAGTGATGGCTACTATCATTTCGACAAGAGATGGCTCCCTAAAAAGCTTTATAAGATTCTATCTACTTTCTTAATTGTTATCGTGTTATGTTTCATGATTATCAGAAGAGCTGTTGTCAATGATCCAACACCGTTGATTTGTCAATTGAACCAAGTTAGACCGCACTTCCCAATTGATGAGAATCGCGTTAATGAACGACACTCGTTATTCAATGCTTCAGATATCTTATTGGTTAATGCTACAATTATTGATGGTGATGGCAGAATCACTAAGGACAAAAACATTCATATTTCCCATGGCACTATCGTTGGCATCACCAAAAATAATAATTTTACCGAGATATCACCAGGTAGTAGACTTGTCGATTTGAAAGGTCAATACGTTACCCCTGGGCTTGTGGATATGCATTCTCATTTTGGTACAAGAGTTCAACCTCAGTTACGCGGTACTGAAGATACAAACGAGTACACCACTCCAATTACACCATATGTTCGAGCAATTGATGGTATTGATTCTCAAGATCCAGAAATGACAAGTCTTTTAGCAGCTGGTGTGACAAGTCACCTTGTGTTGACAGGTTCCAAGAATTTAATTAGTGGTGAATCATATGCTATCAAGCTACATAAATCACCAAATAACCTCGTTGAGGAGTTGTTAGTTCAGTATGGGGTGGAACTTGGCCCGCTACAGAAACTAAATAGATGGTTCAAGATGGCTTATGGTGAAAATGAAAAACAGACTGGGTTGCCTGGATATCCTGTCAGTAGGATTGGTGCTATCTGGAAAATAAGAGACGCATTCAATAAAGCTAAAGAACTAATGCAAAAGCAAGACTCCTGGTGTGCGAACGAGGGTGGGAGACAATCAGAGTATCCAACTGATTTTGAATTGAATACCTTGGTTAGTCTATTAAGAGGAGATGTCAATCTCAATATTCACCTATATGAAGCTTATGATTTTGAATCAATACTTAGAGTTGCTGATGAATTTGGATTCAAGATAAACTCTTTCCATCATGCTTTATCAAGCTATAAAATCCCTGAACTACTGAAGGAACACAATTCCACAATTGCCATCTTTTCTGATGAATGGGGTGGGAAGAAAGAGCAGTATGATGGTACAGTTTATGCTCCAAAGATGCTTGAAAAGTTTGGTATTCCAGTAGCTATCAAGACTGACCATCCCGCTCTCCCTGGTCAACAATTACTTTACTTTGCACAAATCGCTTATAACTATGGACTTTCTGCTGAGAAGACAATTGCCTCTGTTACATCAACACCAGCTATTGCGATTGGATTGGGCCATAGAATTGGATTTGTTAGAAAAGGTTATGATGCTGACCTTGTTGTCTGGGATAGACACCCGTTGGTACTAGGCGCCCGTCCAAGAGAGGTTATTGTTGATGGTGAACCTACTTTCAATCTCACTAATTTGAAATCCACAGAAACTATGGCTACCCAAGCTCCTTTGCAAAGAAAGCAAAAGCAACACAATGCAAACATTGTTGGACAATCAAATGTCATTGTCAGGGGTTTGAAACATTCTCTAGTTGATAACTATTCTGCGTCGTCTGTGAATGGAAGTCTCACAGCCGTTTTTGAGAATGGTAAACTTGTGTGTGTTGAGGAAAGTGATAAATGTATAACGCCTCAAAGATCCACCTATAAATTCGTGGAAATTGACGATGGATATTTGATTCCAGGTGTGACCACTATTACTGAAGGTTTAGGATTAAGAGAAATGGTTCTGGAGGAAAGTACTTCAGATGGTAACTTCGATGGTGAATCTTTAATCTCTGCAGCTGATGGTCTGAAACTGGATGGTCTACTCCTTGATAGGTTGAGAAGACTGGGGATCAGTGAAGGTGTCGTTCCTCCATTAGGCTCATCATTTGTCAAAGGATTTAGTACTCATTTCAAATTGAATTCTAAGACCCTTTCAAATGCTATTATTTCTACAAGAGTTGCAATACATTTCAATGTTGGCACCAATGCAAAATCCAAAAGATTCCCAACAATATCTAGTCAAATAGACTCGTTGAGACAGTTTTTGATTAAAAGGCAAAATGATCCATCTCTATCTTTACTACCAATCGCCGTTCATACACATAATAAAGGAATCATTGAGCAGATAATCAGACTAAAGCAAGAATACCCTGATTCCAGTTTTGTAATTATTGGTGGTCAAGAGGCTTATCTTATTGCTGAGAGCATTGCGAAGAATGGAATAAAAATCATTCTTTCACCATGGCAATGCACAGCAAAGTTTTGGGAGAATCGTCACTGTTCACCAGGCCCTCCTTTAGGTGTCTCCTCTGTTGAGAAGCTACATGATTCCGGTGTCGAGTTTGCTATAGCATATGATGAGGCATCTAACTCTCGAAGATTATTTTGGGAAGCAGGTTCCGCATCAAAAGCAATTCATGGAGGATTAGACCTGAAAAATACTTCGAAGCTAGTCACGAGCAACGTCGAAGAGATTCTACAATTGGAAAGAAACCAAAACATTGTTATTTTCGAGCACAATCCATTTGAATTTGGTTCAAACGTGGCACTTATGGTTAATGATGGGATCGTGACAGATATTTATCCAGAAGTTGAAGAGAAAGTCCACGGAGACATGCTGTTTTAGACCTATATCACGACTGACAATGTCGTGGAATCTAGATAAATGCAGACAGCTAGACAACCTTTACAAAATTTTCATCAATTGTAGGTCACCTAATACAAATTAAAGTTCAAGTCTTCTGGAAAGTCGTAGGTAGTTAGTTATAAGGACAACTCAAAGACGTGTACGTTCAATACACAACAGCTCAACTTTGAATAAGAGGAGCTGCGGAATTCCATCAATCAATGTATACAGCGCATATATAAAAAAAAGTGGTGCGGTTTCGTCTTTTGTCGCTTTGATAGGTAGGACGTGAATCTCGAAGTGTGTCTCTTACCGCTTATTTTTCGCTAAAACCATACTATTTTCGAAAAATGAGCTTTAGAGGCGTTGAAACTAATTCTAATTTTTAATTTAGTAAAAGCTTGAAAAACATTCACATATGCTGACGTATTAAATACTCTACTGAATGTTGTTTGAAGATTTCTTTGACTCTACTTCTCAGCCTTTTCGTCTTGAAGAACTTTTTCAAAATTCGCGGAGAAAAGTAGAAGAGATAGATAGAATAGAATAATATGCTTAATGAAAAGCTCCACTAGACAAACAAACGGAGGACTATCGTAATGGGGTTACTGACAGTAATAGTACGTTCAAGAAGAAAGATGTAAGAGCGGGTGTGCTGACTGACGCTAATAGTTGCACCATTGAACCAGTCAATATGAGAAGAAATTAATATGGAGCTTAGCCAGATAGGCCGCAAATTGCTTGCGCAATAATGCTTATCATAGAGGACCTAGAGGATATTTATTACGGTCCATGATTGTCATCTGGCATTCAGAAAAAGGATGTCAGTTATTCGTAAACTATGGTCCCCTAATCATGGATTAGAAGCACATGTTGTTAATTCGGGTTTGTTGGCAGCTAGCGGAATTTGAGAACAATCAAAAAGAATTTGAGACGAGACGAGTATTGATCCTGGTGAAAATTTATATTACATTATGAAGAATGGAGCAATCAAGTTCGATTGTTTCTCTGAAGCACAAAATTTAGAATGATCCGAACCTACAGGCTGAGTTTGCGCAAGTCTCTGTAATTATTTACTCAACAAATAGTTAAAAGACGGAGCTGTGTCATCGGTATTGGCTTGAAATATGTAGCTAGTTGCTCGCTTCATTAAACTTATATGGACTGTGATCTTGATGTGTGATTATATAGAGCTTAGCTAGTTGGATTTATTGCATTCAAGCACTAGTGAAGGCATCTGCATTTCTGATGAATTCATGGAACCAGGCTGCTGTTTCCACATGGGCGTCAAGCTCAACTCTTTCATCGATAGCATGTGCATTTAATCGGCTTTTTTGTCTTATTGGTGTGAAGCGGTAAATATTATCAGCTAAATTCCAATAGTGCTTAGTATCACTGTTACCAGTCATACAACTTGGAGCAACAATCACCTGTGGTTCAACCTTTGGATCATACCCTGGATATATTGCGAAATCTTCAAAAACATGTCTGATTGTACCCCCAAGAAGTTCCCAGCTTGGATTGCCAACAACTGAAGTAGCTGGGGCTGGCACCAGATCCTGATCACTTTCAATGAAGAAAGCACCTTTTGATGTTTGTTCAATTAAGTTCTTACCAAAAGCAACTAGACCCAAACCGTAAACCTCTGTAATCTCACTGACAATTGAGACGATCTCATTTTTGACTATTTCCAATGATGAATCATAACCAACTCTATGATTGACCTTCAGAGTAACTTTCTCAGGCAAAGCGTTGATCTTCAGTCCCCCAAAGATTATATCAGCAGCACGAGTAGTGGACAATAAGGCTTTATTGGTACCATCACTTGCGAGTACTTCCAAGGCTCTTTTCCTGGATTTTGGGTCTTCGATATTAATGATATCAGATTTTAAGGATTTACTCATTGTCTTTCCGTACTTAGCTTGACATTGAAGATGATAATAGAAAGGGTTGACAGTTGACAGATCCAGAGGATACTCATATGCTTCAATCAAAGTAAGTAAATGACCCATTATACCAATTCCAGTATGCTTGGGTGGTGTTGAGCTATGACCACCTTCAGTTGTCAAATTGATGACAATATCAACGTAACCCTTTTCACCCGTAGCTGGAAGTGCAAATCTACTCTGGAACTGATCTTGAATACCTAATCCACCTTCATCAACAATAGTGAAAAATGATTTTTTACCAAATTTCTTCTCTAAAAATAGAGAAATAGTAGCTGCACCTTCTTCACCGCCAGACTCTTCGTCAAATCCAAACGCAAATACAACAGTTCTCTGTGGTTTGAATCCTTTCAAAAGCAATTGCTCCATAGACTCCATGATCGAAATCAAGTTGTTTTTGCAATCACTGGAACCACGACCCCAAACGAAATTTCCATCATAATGGGCTTCAAACGGTGAAAAGGTCCATCTATCAACAGTCTCTTCTGGAACTGGGACAACATCTTGATGACCAGTAAGTAGTATAGGTTGTAATGATCTGTCAGAGCCTTCGAACGTGTACACCAACCCATGGGTGTTAACGTGGTCTAAAACAGAAGCTTCATGAACTTTTGGGAAAGTGTGCTTCAAATAACGCTCAAACTCATAAAATACATCCCATCTTGAGTCTTCACCGACTGGACCCAAGTCATCAAAACTTGGTGTATATATTCTAATAGCGTTTTGCCAGACACCCAAGGAGTAATTTTTGTACTCATCTGAACGGAAATGAGAGATATCCAAAAATTGACCATCAGAAACCGGTGACAGTTTTTCAAGAATTGGACAAAGATCAGCTTCATTGGTGGCAGAGCCAGAAGATGATGACACAGGGGAAGAAATTGGTTGAAATCCTTGTATTAAACATATTGAACCTACAATACCAGCGGTAATACTGGTTGTAATAATCCTCAATGTTTTGTTCTTGAACAAATGCTGTTTAGTATTTGGTGATTGTTTCTTAGAGATTGGAAGTACAGACATTTTCCAAACCAAAAGCTTTGCTCAGGGATACAAGAGAGACATTATTTGACATGATTAGAATTGGTTTTATTTAAATGACTTCACTTATCTAGTTCATTGCAGAGAAACCATGATCTACCTATCTTTATCTTTTACCATTGAAACTCTTTGGAGCAGTCCATTTTCGGAAGCTTCCAAGTTTGGAGTTTTGCCCGAAACCGATGGCAGTGGGAAAGAATTTCAACAGCACTTGAAGATCTGTTCAACGAGCCATCAATCGAACGAAATGATGAGGTTGAATAGAATAGAAAAAGAGCACAGTATGGCTCGATTTCTTCCCCTGCCATTATGGTATCAGTAAGAAACGCCAAACGCAAAAATGATGAACAAATTTGTGAGGGTTGATATCCTAATCGTCGCTCTTGGTGTTTTGGCACTTGGTTATTTGCTCAGCTCACAAAATTCACTAATGGGCTCATTGACAGGTTCCAGATCAGAGACTGAAAAGTATGAGAGGGCACATAATACCTGTCAAGCACGCTTTACTAGACCTAAGAGAATGGATCCTGCCAAAAGAACTTACAACCCAAGAGTTGTGGTTCATAAAGACTCAAGTATTAAACTTGAGACTGTTTGCCCAACGCTTATCAAGAATGCACTTCTTTTGGATGGTGATGGTACTATTGCGCCACATGAGATGAATATCTTTTTGAAAGATGGTGTTGTCCTTGAAGTTCTTGAGTCTAGATCTATTGAAAGTGCTCAGCTCCTGGAGTACTTCAATCCAGATAAGGTCATTGATGCTAGAGGAAATTACGTTACACCAGGTCTGGTTGAGATGCATTCACACGCCGGTATCTGTTCTCAGCCAGAGTTGAAAGGAGTCAACGATATGTTTGAGCTGATGAGTCCTGTCACCCCATTTACAAGAGTTATTGACGCTTTCAACATTGGAGACCCTGCAATCAAATTAATCAGAGATGGAGGCGTCACAACAAGTTTAGTTCTTCCAAGTGCCAACTTGATCTCTGGTGAAGCCTATACTTTCAAAATGTTTGTTCCAAAATCGATGTCAGCCAAAGAGATGCTTGTTCAATATGACCCTGGGAATGGAAACTCTGCTAATGAAGGTGAAAGATTACGGTGGATGAAAATGGCATGTGGTGAGAACCCAAAGAAAAGATTTGTCTCCAGGCCTGAAGCACCAAAATCTAGAATGGGCCTTGGTTATCTGTTCCGTGAATATATGCACCGTGCTACAGTGCTAAAAGAAAAACAAGATAGTTGGTGTGAAGAAGTTTATAGTGGATACCTACCATCTACAGAATTTCCTTATGAAGTTGATTTGGAACTTTTGGTTGGTCTTTTGAGAGGACAGGTTGCTAGTAATGCACATTGTTATGAAACTTTCGACATAGAGACTTTACTAAGACATGCACATGAGTTCAAATTCGAAGTCAATGCGCTACATCATGCATTAGATGCCTACCGCATCCCAGGTCTGCTGAATAGCTTGGATTGGAACATCACAATTGCAACATTTGCCACTTTATGGGGATTTAAGAAAGAAGCTTTCCAAGCATCACTCTTCAGTCCTGCAATTTTGGAACAGAATAACATTGATGTTGTTTTGACAACTGATCATCCTGCATTACCAGGACATTCGTTGATTTATCAAGCTCAAATCGCTCACAATTACGGCTTATCTGCTAAGAAAGCATTTGCTAGTGTCAGTGGTCAAGCAGCTGTCTCTTTAGGTCTGGATGATAGACTTGGCTTTCTGAGAAAAGGTTATGATGCTGATATTGTAATTTGGGATAAGCATCCATTATTACCAGGCTCATCTCCTAGAAAGGTTCTCATTGATGGCGCTATAACCTTGGACTTGACTTTGGATCTGAACTTAGAGTCTCAAGATGTTCCTCATCCCAGAGCTTCAGTAGTTTCTGCTGAAAAACATGAGTTTTCAGAGCTAGAGGAGAGTGATACATTTTTCGTTTCCGGAATCAAAAAGTCATACGTCAAGGGTATAAAACCTTCCTCAGATAGTGATACCCTTGAATTATTTATTGACAAAGGATCTATAATCTGCTTTGCTGAATCATGTTCTTCTCAATTAGAACATCATAAAAGTATCAAACGTCTTTCAGTCGATAATGGATATCTCATTCCTGGTATCACCGCATTAACAGAATCACACGGAATGCTTGAAATGCAGTCTGAGCTCTCTACCGGTGATGGTAGTGTACTGGACTTACCACACACTTTTGAAGGAATTTTGCGTGCTAGAGATGGATTGCATCTTGAAAGTGAACATTTGAGAAGAGCCTTCAATTCTGGTGTAACGCAAATTATTACTCCTCCATTTAGGCCCGAAGGAAAACACTTCATTACAGGAATCAGTACGAGTTTCAAATCAAATGCTATTGATTTTTCTGGTATCATTGAAGATGAGGTAGCTTTACACGTTGTTGTTGGTGAGATGGGCAAAGAAGAATCAATGCCGACTGTTTCTTCTCAAATAGCTGCTCTAAGAAGAGCATTTTCTGAAGATGCTGCAGATAGCTTTGTTTTTAATAGAGTTTTAGCTAAAGATTTTCCACTGGCCGTTCATGTCAACAGCAAGGACGTTTTGTTGCACTTGATCGAATTGAAGAGAGAGTTTGGATTCAACATGATTGTTATTGGTGGATTGGAAGCGCATCTTCTTACTGAACAACTGAGATCCGAAAACATACCAGTTCTTATCACCTCGTGGAGATGCCAAAGAAAGTTTTGGGATGAAAGAAGATGCCTGACGGGTGTTGGTGGTGATGATACTGTTGTTGAAAGGTTACACTCTTCCGGTATAAAAGTTGGTCTCGGGTATCCAGAAGATCAAGATGTACGCTTATCATTGGAGAATATGGCTGCCACTGCTGCTTCTTCAGGCTTATCAGAATCAGACATTATTGATATGACCTACTACAACATTAACGAGATGTTTGGTATTAACTTGGACCCTGATGAAATCAGCTTTACAATTGTGGATGGATCGCCAATTGATTATGGGTCAAAAATTGCACTTATCGTTGAAAATGGTGTCATAAAGAGAGTATTCCCAAATCCAGAATAGCCCACAAATACCTCATGCGTGATAGTAATAAGAAATATTTCCATTTTCAAGCACTAGCTGTTTATTCATGTCAATGTAGCTGTTTTCACAAGTTAATTATCCATAGCGGCCAATCGCCATATGGTTACCCAATCCGGTAGCTTCCCTATGCGGTAACTCCTGATAAAGTTCTAAAACTCGGACTTGATCATTATTTGTGTCTTATCGATCAACACTTTGAAATGGAGTCGTAAGAGAAGTTAAGAGATGATTTCCAGTTAGGATTTGGTATATTAAAGGCGAGTTTGAATGTCATTTTACAAAGATGATTTCGAAGAAAAGTCAACCATGGATAACATGTCTTCCAAAGCTGGCGAAATAGTTGACGAAACATCGTTGAATAGTGGTGAAGTTCAAGAAGTTGATGAAACCAACGTTAATGTAACGAGCGAAAAAGCTGCTGATGTTAATCTGGGGATAGCTGCTAGACATGAAAATGCTGATATTACCAAAGAAGAGGAAAAAAGAGTCTTGAGAAAGATTGATTTAAATCTGATGCCTTTTCTTTTGGGATCTTATTTCTTACAATTCTTGGACAAAAGTGCACTTTCCCAGAGTTCAGTTTTCGGACTTGAAGATGATTTAAGTCTTCATGGCCAACAATATTCTTGGGCAGGTTCCATTTTCTATTTTGGTTACTTGGTTGGTCAGCCATTTGCATCTTATATGTGTCAAAGATTCTCAATTTCAAGATATGTTGGTACTTCATTAATCTTTTGGTCAGTGGTTTTAATCTGTACTGTTGCAACCCAAAATTTCGCTGGCCTTGCAGCCATCAGATTTTTCTTGGGTATTTTTGAAGCGTGTGTTTCTCCTTCATGGGTCTTATTAACAGGTTCATGGTATTTGAAGGATGAACAACCAATTAGAGTTGCTTTTTGGTATTTAGGTAATGCATTCGGTGTGTTTTTAGGGAATTTAATTGCTTATGGCCTAGGTCATATTTCCTCCAACTTACCATCTTGGAAATGGTTTTATATCATCTACGGTATTTTGACTTTCTTCTGGGGTATCCTAGTGTTTTTCTTCTTACCTGATTCAATTTCAAAAAGTAGATTCCTAAATGACAGCGAAAAATTTGTTGCTGTTGAAAGAGTTAGAAGAAACAAGACCGGTTTCAAGAGTGAAGTTTTTAAATGGTCACAAGTTAAAGAAGCTTTGATGGATGTTCAAATATGGTTACTTGCCTTAATTGAATTTATTGGATGTTTACCAGCAAGTGGTATCTCAAATTTTGGCACGTTGATTATAAAATCTTTTGGGTTCACTTCATTTCAAACTGTGCTAATACAGATGCCATCTGGTGCTATTCAAGGACTGACATTGATAATGGGTGGTCTTATTGTTGCGAAAGTGCCAAATTCTGCATGTTTGATTCAGTCTATTTCCATGATTCCATGTTTAATTGGGACTTGCATTGTTAAATACCTTCCAAATCATCCGAACTCCAAGCGTGCTGGAAAATTGGTTGCATTTTGGATTCAGTACTCCAATACAGCTAGTGATGTTGGTCTTTTCACTTTGATGACTCGTAATTATTCCGGTTTCACAAAAAGAACTACTGCAAATGCTATGGTCTTCGTTGCATATTGTGTTGGTATGCTTGCTGGGCCTCAATTTTTTTTGACTTCTCAGGCACCTGGTTATGAAATGGGTTTTAGAATGATGATCATATGTTGGGTCTTGCTCATGATTTTTCCTATGATTTTAAGAGCGTACTATATTTATGAAAATAAAAGACGTGATGCTAGAGATGCCCAGGATATTGCAGATGGAAAAGAGCTTCATGTTGAAGACGAAGAGTTTTTGGATTATACTGATAAGGAACAAAGATCATTCAGATACACCTTATGATATTTATTGATTTGTTTCGATTTTTAAATTGAGGACACAAAGCATCTTGCTATGTCTCTCTATATATCATGAAGTTTTTTCGAATATAAGTTTGAGTTTAGAGCCTTTCGTCTTCATTCATTTGTAGCTTAAAGACATACAGCGAAAGCGATGAGTTCGAATAGGTCTAAACCAATAATAGTAATAACACAATAGGGAATAATTAGAACCCGCATTGCTCTGTGAGACAGAATGACCATCAATCACAGATAGATTCCCATTTTCTCGTTGGCATTCGGTGATGGCGTCTTGTAAGGTTTATCTCGGCCGATAAGAGCCTTCAAACAAAATGTCTTAATTTAATATAAGTGATAGATTCCGATAGTTCTGTGTATCGCAGTACCCGAGTATGCTCATACATTATTTAAACACTTCACTAAGATGTATATAGGTTCAAAATTAGTAATTTGCAAATTAATCATGACTCTTAAGATTTATTAAATTGCTTCATAGATTTAAAATTCAAAATCAAACTTTATGAATAACTCATATTGAAAGATTACTTAATTCTGAATTACACAGATCTGGCTTTAAATAACTTCACTGTCATTTATTTATACTGGAGAGCAAAAAATGTATAATCCAGCTGCTGAATTATTGATCTAAATTTTGAATTATTGTATCTTTTTGAAATTGTATGATGCTGCGCCAACCATCTCATCTCTATATGCCAAAAGTCTCGAAACTTTTATTTTAGTTGAAACCAACTGGACACAAGACTGGAAACAAAGACATAAGGTATCATAGAATTTTATATTCATTATGGCCAAAGCTATTTCAACATAAACCTTTATAAATATCTTCTTTATGCTCCATTTTCACAGTTAAAATCGATTTTTTTCCAGATGTGTTACCCCCAATCAAATTTTTTTATAGAGGCCAGGAAAAAAAAATTATTCTAATGCTTACTATTCTTATCTGATGTATAACATTTAAATCAATCTGATAATATAATCGAAAAAGGGACAGCTATCATGGTTGATAATATTGTACATATTGAACATGATCGTGTGACTAATACGGTATCTAATGATTACCCAGGATATCATAATTCTAACGAAGATTTTGCATGGGATCTTGGTAAATTTCAAGAGAAATTTGATATTAATATTTCATATATCAGTGAAAGAACTGCAAATTTTGATTTGATAAATATAGATACTTCAATTTCAAATGCCTTCCGTCGTATAATGATTTCGGAAGTGCCATCAGTTGCAGCTGAACAAGTTTACATTTTCAATAATACTTCAGTTATACAAGATGAAGTTTTAGCACACCGTATAGGGTTAATACCTTTAAAAGTTGATCCAGATTTATTAAATTGGGTTGATA
Source organism: Hansenula sp. yHMH451 (assembly GCA_030571095.1). Classification (NCBI taxonomy): domain Eukaryota; kingdom Fungi; phylum Ascomycota; class Saccharomycetes; order Phaffomycetales; family Wickerhamomycetaceae; genus Hansenula; species Hansenula sp. yHMH451. The sequence continues at coordinate 1,869,936 of JAJLXE010000001.1, forward strand.
CTGCTGTTGATGAAAAAGATCGTTTCACAGATGCCAATACTGTTGTTTTAACGTTGGATGTTTCATGTACAAAAAATCCTCATGCCCCAAAGAATTCTACAGATCCAAAAGAATTATATAGAAATAGTAATGTTTATGCCAGAGATTTAAAATTCGAACCACAGGGGAATCAATTAGAACAGTTCAAAACACCAGTTGAACCAACAGATCCAGATATTTTATTGGCGAAATTAAGACCAGGTCAAGAGATTTCATTAAGAGTTCATTGTATATTAGGTATTGGAGCAGATCATGCTAAATTTTCACCAGTTTCCACAGCATCATATAGATTATTACCTGTGATTGATATCCAATCTCCAGTCAAAGGTGAAAGTGCCAAAAGATTTCAAAAATGTTTCTCCACGGGTGTTATTGGTATAGATTCTAAAGATGAAGCTTTTGTTAAAGATGCAAGAAGAGATACTGTATCAAGAGAAGTTTTGCGTCATGAAGAATTTAATGGGAAGGTCAAATTGGGTAGAAAAAGAGATCATTTCATCTTCAATGTTGAATCAACTGGTGCTATGTCACCTGAAGAAATTTTCTTTAAAAGTGTTAGAATTTTAAAAAATAAAGCTGATTATCTACGTAATTGTCCAATAGGTCATTAAGATAGCCAAATATCAATAAAAAAAAAGTTAATAAATATTATATTGCATGTACTATAATGATAAAAGTCTGAGTTTATAACTTTTAAAATATTGTTAAATGAATGTTGAGGTTTAATCCCCATAAAACATATTTAATCTGTTCCCCATATAATTATTTGTAGCTTCATCATTAACATCTAGATTTGTATAGTTTTTAATTTCATTGAAAATGGCCACTGGTGAAATTTTAGCAATATTTGCCTGTCCTGTATAACCATCACCTTCAATTTGAGTTATTGAATAAGTCATAGTTTCTGGATCATAATCATTTTGTTGATTGATTTCCTCATTGATGTTTAATATCAAAGTTAGATATAACAAACCATATTGTATTCCAAATATTATTAAATTGAAAAACAAGTAGGTAAATCTTGATATTGGTTTGGAATCTCCAATTATTTGTAATGTTAAACTTCCATAGAAATAGTTGAAATCTTCATTTGTCGAAGAGCTTGACATGTTCGGAACACCCACTATTAGATCTAATATTATAAATAGAATGTTAATGAAGATTGTAGTGTGGAATAAAGTCTTAGTTATTTGTTTTTTCATTTGTTCAGTAATCTGAAATCGTACATCTTTGGGGAAAGGATTTGATAATAATGAATGAATGCCAATTCGTATCCCGAACCGTATAAATGAGCAGCTAAGTCGTTGTTAGTATTAGATACTGTTGACATCTATATATGGGAACACTTACTTTTTCAGATATAACAATATTATGAAGACAAACCCAGTGATTTCAAATGATTTGATTAGGTTGTTCTTAAATTCATTCTTTCGTAGCTTCAACACTTTTAAATTGTTTTGAGAAATGTCTTTTTCATTGATCTGTATATATACCATCTTCTCTTGTACCCATATAGCCACTAACAGACCAATACTTGAAGCACTGAAGCTGTTATTGAAGGGTCAGATTCATGAACCATTATTCATGTTTCGTAGTCTAACGTCAAACCACAATCATCATAGTGTGGTGTTTGGATGTTGTACATAATTCATCCCCAGAATTCGTTAATTAATGGGCTTTCTCATACATTTTCAGTTGTAATTCTGAAAAATTTGAATGATTTTAACATTGATTCACTTTTATTTGCCATCTTTTTGTCTGGTGGCTGATGAGTTGTGGATGTTGATGTAGACTGTGCTACTTGTCGTCCTTAGTGGGTCTGGACTCATATAAGACTCTTGACTTATAGAGGAATGTCGAAAATTAAACCACTGGGAAAGTATCCAGCAATAGTAAAATTTATTCTACAACAGTTATAAGAAACTGAGTAATCGGCTCTGGTTTAATTTCAGCTATTTTATTAGATCATTTATAAGGAGAACTTATCTGGCTAATCATCCGAAATTGAATCGCTAACACTGGAACGAACAAAGTAGTAGATAAAAAAAAAACCCCCGTAAAACACTCTCAGGCATCTATAAAGATCCCCAACAACACTTCAATACATTCCACACACCATTAACAATCAACTAAACCATCAATATCTTATTCCTTAGTCCTCTTATAAGCACACCAATCCCAGCCGGGTCACACCTCAAATAGGCAACGTACGGTAAGCACCGCATCAGATCTCAAATTCTTTCACTAAAAATCTAAAAATCACCAAAAATCACCAAAAATTTAGCCCAAAAGACATCAAAACTTGATTATTTACGTGGATTATTCCAATCAAAACTGTTGAAATCAGTGGTGAAGCTTCAGTGTACGCTGCTGTGTCAATTATTCAAGATCGAATCAAACAAAGTGTTGGGCATCGCTGCTTAAACAGGGAATTTCCTCTCATTCTCACCATTCACGCTCAAAAGAACACCAAATCTATTGTTCCTTCTATTTGCAAAAAAACCGACTCACCTTGAAACCCTTAAAACCACCAAGAAATAAGGTATTCAACCGGGGAAAATGGCTGTATTCCCTCCAATACAGCACACAGGAACATCGTCGTCGAATGTCTCCATCAAAAATATCAACTCCAGCATCAATAGCCCTAATAATCAAAGTATAGTAAATATACCCAGTTCTGGATTGAATCCTTCAACTCCAAATGGTGCTGTCGGTGTCAGAGGGGTCCATGTTGCTGGCAATAATAACACCTTGATGCTTATGAACAAACAAGTAACTTCAAGTGATTCATTGTATTACATTTGTCTGAAATTGAGGAGAAAATTGGAAAGTGTAGCTCAATTGAAGCCATATTTAAATTTAGCTTATTCAAGCGCTGAAGTATTATCAGAAAATCAAGCTTTATTATTATCTCAAAAATCAAGTGCAGGTTCTTCGAATAATAACCATCATAGTTTTGATTCTTCAAATGGTGGTAGTGGTGGTATCAGTTCAAATTTTAGAGTTAGTGCTTTATCAAATTTTAGTAGTGCAAGTGATGATAATAATTCTTCAAACTCAAATCCAAATTCCCCAACAAGCTTTGGTAGCTCAGGTCCAATGAGTACTTTCTGTGCTGGTGTATTACCTGCAACGGTAAATTGTGATCCAGTTACTCAACTGTGGGCATTATTTCAACAAGGTTCTCCATTATGTGTCATTTTCAATATCATCAAACCTGCATATTCATTACCAGTGATTTCATCAGATGATATGAAAACTTGCAAAAAATCAATTTATGATTTCATATTGGCTTGTAAAAATTATTTAAATTTTGAAAATTCTGAATTATTCACAATATCTAATGCATTTTCCAATGAAACTGAAGATTTAATTAAAATAATAAAAGTAATAAATCAAGTGTTGAATCAAGCTCCAAATGTTTTCAAAAACTTGAATGATGATGAAATAGACTTGAATGAAGAAATCAAAGTTACAGATTCAAGATCAAAAGTATTAAAAGAATTGGTGGAAACTGAAAGAAAATATGTTAATGATTTAGAAACTCTTGTTGCCTATAAGGAACAATTATTAAATCAAAATATAATATCATCGGATGACTTATACATGCTATTTCCTAATTTGAATGATATATTGGATTTCCAAAGAAGATTCTTGGTGGCTTTAGAAATAAATAACCTTGTGGATCCCAAATATCAGAGAGTTGGTTCAGTTTTCATTCATGCTCAAGGATTTTTCAAATCTTATGAACCTTGGTCAATAGGTCAAAAAGCTGCTATTGATTTCATAAATTCCACTTCAATGAAATTGAAAAACACCTCATTAATAATAGAAAATGATTTGGAATTACAAAGTTTTTTAATCAAACCAGTACAAAGATTATGTAAATATCCATTGTTATTAAAAGAATTGATCAAATATACGGATTCAACTTCATCAAATTATTCAGAATTAAATTTAGCCCTGGAGATTTCTAAAAAAATTGCAAATGATATAAATGAAAATCAAAGACGTGTGGAGAATGTTGAAGTTTTGAAAAAATTATATGATAAAGTTGTTGATTGGAAAGGTTATAATGTGAATAGTTTTGGTGAATTATTATTTTTTGATAAAGTGATTGTTAAAGATAATTCAAAATCTTCAGAAGAACGTGAATTTCAAGTATATTTATTTGAAAATATTATAATTTTCTTTAAAGAGATTTTACCACAACAGAAAAAATCATCAATAACTTCATTAAAGAAAAAATCTCAAACTAATCTATTAGCGTCTGCTCAAGAAGTTCTTGGGTATGAATTAAAGGGAAGAATATCCATTGCAAATATTTATAACATTGGGACTGTAAATCCATATTTATTGAATATTTCATGGTCAGGGATAAAAGATACTGGGAGTTTCTTAATGAAATTCAAAAATGAAGAAACAAGAACAAATTGGGAATCATGTATTAGGAAACTGGTTGCTAATTTACAGGATGACTATAATGGTTCATCAAGTATGTCTTCGACTTTAAACAATATGTCCCTAAATGAGAGAAGATCTAATGGGATTTCATTGAACAGTAATAGATCTTCATACCTTTCAAGATCGAACTCTGAAACTGCATCCACCATTAATAGTACCTTACCTCAACTGCATGCAAGACAAAAATCAGAAGCTCAAATCCCAAGTGCAACAAGAAGAAGCACTCAAGATTCTATTCAAAGTACTAAAAGATCAATTTCTGAATCTTATAAAAATCAATTACCAAATAATAACATCATAGTGAAATTACAATATGAAAAAGATTTATTTACACTGATGACTCCTTTGGATATTGACATTGATGAATTTATATCTAAATTAGAAAGGAAAATCAAACAATGTGGTGGGACTATGAAAGGGAAAGTTAAATATCAAGATGAAGATGGTGATTTCATTGTGATCCAAAGTGAAGAGGATTGGTCTTTGGTCAAAGAAATGATGAAAGAAGTTGGTGATAAAGTGTTGAATGTATGGGTTGCTTAGATTGGTAAAAACCAAGTTAATGATGGACAATAAATAAATAATGATGAATTCTTTAATTCGAGTTGCAGTGGAACTACACTTTCCTTTTTTTATAGAAAATTTGAATCATGAATGAATGAGATGAATACGTTGCTATTAATAACCTGTAATTAAAATCTACAAGTTTATTGTAATGAATATCTATTAGTTATGCGTTAGTATTTAAAAAACAGTACCATCTATACGAATGTTTCTAACAATACAGAATAAATATAATCCCAATTCAAGTCATGACATATTTTGGTCCATCACCACCTTCAGGAACAGTCCAATTGATGTCTTGTGTTGGAACTTTAATATCACAAGTTTTACAATGAATACAATTTTGTGAATTGATTTGGAATTTGACACCCTTTTCAGCTGTTTCATCTTCAACGTATTCATAAACACCTGCTGGACAAAATCTATTTTCAATCCCTTTATATTTGTCATATGCAATGTCTCTATGTTTATCTAAATCTTGATCTGGGACTCTTAAATGATTTCTTTCATTTTCATCATGATATGTTCCTGTTCTTGAAACAGAAGTTAAAATATCAAATGAAAGTTTCCCATCTGGTTTAGGGTACTCAATTTTTTCATATTCATCTGCATTTTTGGTGATTTTGGCGTCTGAATGATGATGATGGAATGTCCATGCAACTTCACCTTTTAAAAATAATGAATCAATACCAGAATATGCCATACCACCCCATACTTTCAAACCGGAACCGAATGATGGTCTCACATTACGGATTTCATAAAGTTCGTCGTGTACCCATGATCTTTTATATGCCTCTTCATAACTTTCCAAATTAATGGTTGGTTCTTCTAAATTCTCATGAATTTCAGGATCATAATCTTCATCTTCTTCAGTCTTGATTTTTTCTAGTTGTGAAACAGTTTCAAAAATTTGTTCAGCTGCTAACATACCCGATTTCATTGCAGTATGTGTACCTTTAATCTTTGGAACATTCATAAACCCAGCAGAAGCACCAACAAGAACACCACCTGGGAAATTCAATTTTGGAACACTTTGCCATCCACCCTCATTTAAAGCTCTTGCAGCATATGAAATACATTTCCCGCCTTCCAGGACATCAGAATAGAAGGGATGATGTTTCATTTTTTGAAATTCTTGATATGGTGAAACCCAAGGATTTTCATAATCTAATCCAACAACAATCCCCACGGCGACTAAACCATCACCAAAATGATAAATGAAACCACCACCATACACGTCATAAGATAATGGATACCCCATTGTATGGCCAATGAAACCTTTATTGAATTTTTCCGGGGCAACCTCCCAGACTTCTTTAATCCCCAATCCATAAGTTTGATTATCTCTACCTTCTCTTAATTTGTATTTATTTATAACCTCTTTGGACAAAGAGCCATGACAACCTTCTGCAAAGACTGTAACTCTAGCATGGAATTCCATACCTCTTTCGAATGAATCTTTTGGTATACCATCTTTCCCCATCCCCATATCTTTAGTTGCAACACCTTTAACGGCTCCAGATTCGTCATAAATAACCTCTGAAACAGCAGTGGATGGATAAACTTCTACACCTAGCTCTTCTGCCTTTTCAGCAAGGTGCTTAACAACTTCACTTAATGATGCGATATAATTCTTACCTTTATTAATCATTTGGGGAGGTTCTGGTAGTGGGATTGCCCAATCATGATATAGGTATCTAAGAGTTTCACCTGTCACAGGAGTAACGATATCTGGAGGCAATGGGATGCCTTCTCCATTCTCATCGTAATATTCACTATCTGGAAACAATTCTCTTAATGCTCTTGGTTCTAATACAGCACCTGAAACAATATGTGATCCCATATCTGGAGCTTTTTCCAACACGACAACTCTTATTTCTCGACTCTCATTTTCTAATTCCATTTGTTTGATCTTTATTGCTGTGGCAAGACCTGCAGGTCCCCCACCGATAATACAGACATCAACTTTGTCAGCTGCTCTTTCTTCAGTCAAGAGTTCTTTGATTTCTTCATCAAGTTCTTCGAACGGGGTTTCTGTAGAGGCAGATCTAGTGAATGTTGTTGGTGTTGTGGATCTTGATTTTAGTCTTGCAATGTTTGAATGAGCTGTGAGTATCGAAGGTCTTGTTATTTTTGTTCTTGTTGAGATATACCGTATTCCTGTTATACTTCTGGATTTCAATGATCTTGTTACCAATCTTGAATCATTAAGTAGACATCTTTGTAAACTCATTGTGATGAAAATCTTCCCCTAAAAGATCCTCAGCGCTATAAATTGTACTTCCCTCGAGCTTTATATATATATGCCAACCTCTTCAAGATTTTTCCAGCTGAGTCAAAACACGATTAATATATAATTTTAAATATCTGCCAAACTTTTATGAGATTTTTCAAGCGTTTGTTTGGTGCTGCGCTAACCGACAACGGCCAATCAGAATGTGCAAATTATTAACGAGACTTTGGAGATTGCCAGTAGTTAAGGTCCGATTCCTCAAATGAAGAGTTTCTTGAAGAAACTGTCAGAATTGAGACCACCAGTGACAGGGAGAAGTACTTTGAATTGCCCTATGGATGCTATTCTTTTCCCCTTTGGTTGCAATGCGCAGGCCTGAAATCGGGACATTGTGATGATGTTTTAGGAAAAATTTTGCTGGTCATTTTTCACCGGCAGGAAGAATGCTTCCGAAGCTTCGATCAACAAGTCACAACGAAGCGATGCTGGTATCCTGAATTGAATGATGAGCGCGTCTGGATGGTTTGTTTCTTTCACTGATCCAAGACTTTTTAGCCGTCGTATGTTATTAAAAAAGGACATTTCGTAGGATTCTTGGATAGAATGATTGACATCATGAGATCATTGATCATATGTCGTTTCCAGATCTCTCGATAAGATAAAGTGTCTTACATATACTGTACTTGAATTCAAAGCAACAAATTTCCAGCCATTAAACATATATATTTATAACAAGTAGTCCATTGAAGCTTCATAAGAATGCGCAGGGCAAAAGACCACTAGGGCATTGTAGGGTACTATAAACAAATCATTATTCATGATAGGTTCATAATCAAAAAAAACTGAAAAAAATATTCAAAAGCAAAAAAATCAAAAACAAGACATCCATCAAAATCTCTTCAAAAGACAAAGATGGTCAAAACTAAAGTTGACAAACTCAATAATGTATAAAACTGATAATAATAGTAATAATAATGATTAAGAGAAGAAGAGTGAAAAAGAATAAAAGCATAATCTCATGACTCATAACACCAAATAATTGGGGATATATAATAAAAGGGTAATAAAAAAAGTAAAATACTAAATAAATTAGTTTATAATCTGGTATATGGGTCAAGTTGGATGTTAAAAAAGAATCATGAATGAAATCTGTAATAAATGTAATAAGACCACCCCACAAAACAGCAAACAGTGAAATTTAAGAACCTAAGAACCAACTTGAAGTATAATATTGAGAATAATTGATATATGATACATTCTAATTTGTTAAAAAAAGATCAATTCAAATGCAAAAAAACAAAAAGGATGATAAGTGACAAGTTAATTGATTTAGTTAAATTCTGAAAAAGAAAAAAGAGAAACAAATCATCACTCCTAAAACGCTTCAACAGAATAAAGATGGAAACCATGAAGAACAAGTGCTTGATATAGAAATATGATAAAAAACTGTTGCTTCGTAATTATAACGCAATGGGTATTAAAACCAACAAAATTGATTATGTTGAAAACACAATATCAAGACAAGTTCTTTATCCATCAAGACAGCAATAATGGGAAACATACTTCCTCTGTTCTTCATTAAAAAAATCGGCTAACAAAATGGATGGATAAACAGGCAAGCATTAGAAGTGAAAATAATAGAAAGATTATGATGAGGTATTAATGATGAATTTTTTCTCTTTCTCAAGTTAATAAAGAATCCAATTCAGCTAAAGAGATATCTTCTGGAGTTTGAATATCTTGAGTTAGGAACCCATCTCTAACAGCCTTTAACCACTTAGGAGCAATTGGAGGCTCTGAACAAGATTCTCTTTTAGCAGTTGTGATCCCTGAAGCAACAGAACCAGCTGGTGATATTCCTTCCAAGGCAGCAGCATGTAAAGCAGCAGCGGCAGCTGCGGCAGAAGGAGAGGGAGACACTGCAACTTTTGAAAATCTTGGAGCAGCAGCAGCAACTGTTAATTGACGAACTTTCTTAGATGATAAGTAAGACATTGATTTTGATCTTTTATTATTTCTGAAAGTGACCTTAATGTGAGCTGCAGTACCTAACGCATCATCTTCATCTTGATCATCAACTTCATCAAATTGATCCAATTCATCCAAATCGTCATATTCTGAAATGATTGGAGATTCATAACTTTTGGAAATCGATGAAGGAGATTTTAAGGTCGAACCAATCCCTAATGAAGCTGTAACAGGAGCGGCAGAATATGGAACTGAGATTTGTGGTAATGTTAAGTCCAATTGTAAATCTGCAAAAGTATGTTTAGTAACACCTAAATCAAAAGCAGTTGCACGTCTCTTCATTTCATGACCTGAAGAATTTGATGAAGTTAAATCATGGTCATTCAAACTTTCAAAAGGAGAAAATCTTTCACCAAATTTTGCTTCTTTGTCACCATCTAATGTATCATTCTTAGGTTCTTGAGATTTTTGGGCATCAATTGCTGCAAGAGCATGAACATAATAATCTGCGGCCAACAACCCACGATAGACATAAACCATTCTTTTTGGAGAGGCATCGGCCCATTCTCTTGAAAGAGAATAGATTAATGATTTTTCACCCTTCTCCACACGTTTAACATACGCATTTAATTTAGCAGAAACCAGATTTGATGTTTTAGATGATAAATTTGCCATATCTGGATGTCTTTCAACAAGAACATCACAAATTTGTTTAACAGTCATACCTTTACCTTCTTCATCTTTGTCATACAAGATTTCAAAAATTGCAAAAAGAACATTGTCATCCAAGGTTGAATGTTTTTCAGGTCTTGGACGTTCACCAGTAACTGGAATAGTTGTTGAAATCCCAGTTGCAATTGGTGCTCTTGTTGAAGGTTTATTAAGTTTCTTCTCCTTTTCAGGCTTATCGCTTTTGACTTTTGATTTTTTTTCACTTTTCTCTAATTTATCCAATTTTTCACTTAATTTTAAACCAGAACCGATTTTACTATCAACTATATTATCTTGAGTTGATAATGAACTCATAGATGTAGCAACAGTACTTGTTGGAGAAACGTCTTTGAATTCTTCAGGACTTGATGATTTTTCTGGGGTCATCTCCTTCATATCATCATCATCGGATAAAGACGAAGCTGAAGAGGAAATTGAATCAATAGTAGTGGAGACATTTGATTTGGAATCGACATTCATGGAACCAGAACCAGAAGAGTTGTTCAAACTTAAACGACGAGGTTTAAAAGCAGGAGATGTTGTTGCAGTGGAATCCGCCATTGGGAAACCAACTGGTCTTCTATTAGCCAAAGCCATGATTATATGGGAATAAAGTTGGAATTCAATCAAAAATTAATACCAATTTTATATTCTTTATAATAACCTTTGTGTATTTGAACGAAAAGGATTAATTAAAATCTTCAAATTCTAACAAGGTGAATAAGTTTTCAGTATTAAAGTTGACGCTCCACTTATTTGAGCTTTGTTTTGGCTGGAAAGTGGTAAACTTCAGAACAAAACGAGGAATAAAAAACTCTTGATTTCTAAATCAACTAAAACAAGGTATAGTTGATTGAAAGAAAGTCAAGAGGCTGATATAAAAATGGGTTAGCTTTAATTTGTAGTTAAAGCTTTTAGCAAAGATCCTTAGGATTAAAAAAAATTTAAAGAAAAAGGATAATTAAATCTTCTTCTAAACTATTTTAAAAGCATAATTAGTATTTCATTCTTTCAAACACTAACTTCCCTGATAAAGTGTGTACTCTTTCATCTTTGTCATCGGGATGGATCTATGAGTTGTCATGTATTGGATTAGCCGCCGTCAAATCTTGATGTATATATATCCTTCTAGATTTTTACAACTTCCCGGAGAAAAATGTATAGATCAAAAAAAAACACATATAGGAAATAATGGCTAGTGGCTGCTATGAAAAACACGCAGGTCTTTCAATCCTGACAACAACGTCATCACCATCACACGATAGAAACAAAGGGGAGGGAACCACTATCAGTAACCTCATATTCCTTACATTGATTTGATTTTTCTTCCTAGGAGATTTGATATTTTTGTTTGTATATCTCAAGGATATTCTGCTTTTTCTATGGAGTAATTTTTTCTATTTTAAATTTTTGAAGAGTTTGAAAAAAAGTTTGTGAAAAAAAGTGTTTGTTTGGTGGTTCGAGACACAAGGTAGGGTTTGGTACCGGGCACGCACAGGGAATATTAACTTGTATATAGTTCGATTTTTAATTAAGTGATTAGTATATTGTTAGTGTAGTGTGGATTGATATTTACTATGTGCCCATTAAGATGATACTTATTCATTCTTGAGTGTATAGTGAGTAGTGAATTATTTAGGTTATTATGTCTACGATGGGCTCTGGATGGTATATGCACACACAGGGCACTTTCCAATCTCGAGCTGGTACATCTGGCCTCTGTCTGGCTCCCCTGGCTACGTGTCTGCCTAGCTGCCCCAGAGGGATACATCACAATAGAAGTTCCAATATAAACCCCTTTAAACTATTCATTATCCATCAAATAGTTCCAACATAGTAATTGTCTTCATGTTCAGGTGTAAATAGGGGGCCCCTCAAATGACACGATGCTATGATATTAACAGTAATTATTGATTGCTACTGGCTGCTTCTGGTGTGATTATAGAGCCCTGTTCAGGAGTGTAGAAATGACTCAATATAGGAGGCGCCTGTTATCTCCAGGCTATTTTAAAGGGCCCGACAGAACTAAACAGTGGTAGCAGATATAAGTAACATAGCTGATTTTCAAAAAAAGGAAACAGCGCCCCAAGTTTTCATTATAATCTTTAGACATAATAACTATAATGTAGTATAAATGACAAGTCCTAAAAACTACGTGTCCTCATGTAGTTGTTATATATTCGTCTCTTAATTTTCTGCCAAAGCTGAAAGATTCAATCTGATTAGGAAAAGTACACGTCACTAAATGACAGAGGGAATGTGGTAGATCACGTGGAGATAACGCAAAGGACCTATTATTACTCATTGTACCAGAGTTTACACATGGAAAATTATACCCGTGTTAAGGCCACGACAATTGGTTTTGTGACAGGTTTTCTTCTTCTGAATGGTGATTGGATGGTATGAAATGACCAGTCTTAGGGCTTGGACGTTTTAGTCTATTTAACCCTAGAATCTAGATCATCTTATTTTTAATCTATACACTTCGTAACTTCATTATATAAATATACATCATACTTTGATCACACCGTCCTTGAATAACAAACACGAGTCTTGAGTTCTTTTATAATCTTCTCTCCAGTATTCATCCTTATAAACCTTTTCTGAATCATTTGGTGGAGCAAACCAATAATTTAATGCAATATGAATATTATCATCACTAGTATCATCACCATATGAGGTCACTTCATGAAACCATCCAGCCGGTAAGTATAATAACTTTCCTTGGTCAATTATTATTTCAATCTTATGACATTTGAAAAAATTAGGCCATTTCAACTGAGCATGTTTAATTATATCGTTACGTAATTCTTCATTGGAGATCTCATCTAAGTGTAATAATATTGGCGGGATTGTAGAGAAAGAAGGCGGATCGCTCTTAATACCATCAACAGGTTCTTTAAGATCATCATCATCCCCAAAGATTTCCTCCTCATCTTCAATCAGCTGAATCAGTTTGGAACGTTCTGGATCTTGTACATCCTCGTTATCTAATCTCCATTTAGCAACCTCAGTCATTAACGCACCATCATCCCTGACTGCCCTCCACCCTTGAGCACGGACATTGTTTTCATAATCAATAACACCTGAAGGGAAAACTGTTTTAATGTCACCCACAGTATATAGATTAACAGAATCACTTGGAGCAAAGATTGTGAATCTTTTTTTCCCCTTGATTGCAATGTATAAATTGTCAGAATGGTCGTGATGTAATCCGCTTGACGATCCTCCATTTATTAACCCTCTACCAAGTCCTAAGTCAGGAGCAGTAGGGTCTAGTTTTAAAGTGCTTTCATTGTTTCCAGACGATCTTGAAGAACCAATCCAAAGATTAACTTGCTGAGGAACAAGATCTTTCAAGATATCCAAATCGAGAGGTAGCAGTCCCTTGGATACCAAGTTTGTTAAAGGTTTCTGAACATATTCTTTAACTCTTCGTATTGCTTCTGATTCATATAATGGATCATCAGGGAAATTAGAGGAGATTGGTTCCTCTTCTTCAAGTTCACTCTCTTCATTATCATCAAAATCATCATGAATGTCATTCATATCAATTGAATCAGCATCTGAGAAACTCTCAACTGCATTTCCAAAACCTTCTTCTTCTTCTTTATCGTCGACATCATCGTCTTCTTGTTCAGATGTGTGTATATCACCCTCTTCATGCTTATCCTCAGCTGGTTCATTCTCAACATATTGTGTTGTTAAATAATAATCTTCACCATTTTGCAAATTTGTCATCAGTTCATCAAATTTCATCCTTACACGTTGGGTTCCACTCCCAAATCCTCCTTTAAATTTCCTCTCTACTAACAAAGATTCGGTAAATTCTAATGTGTCACTAATCTTATCTGGTTGAAAGTCTTGAATATTGAATGTTTGTAATTGTCCTTCCCAATTTATTATCAATGGTTTCCTTTGATGGATCCAAGGTTGTAACTTCTTATTATCAAGATCTGATAGGTCAATCCGATCCAATACAATGGAATCATCACTTATCTTGAACCCATTGTATTCCACCAGTGGTGATCTTTTGATGACTTTCTTATTCTTCTTCCCATCATGATCTTGAGCATCCTTGTTCACCGTTCTTTTCTTGATGCTCATGATTTTCTCTGCTGATGATACACAAACACTAGTATTCGTCTGATAAGAGAATACGAACAAGGAAAAGAAAACTTTACTAGGATGAATAGCTATAAGTTACTTGATATACTTGTTCCTTAATTATTTTGATCTGAAAAGCCAACGATTAGTACGTGAACCAAATTTTTTTTTCACAAGACGGTAGACCCACACAAAGGGCATCGAACCACTTCACAAGAGTGCTTTAACCCTTAGCTTATTTTTTTTCTATTAGTCTCTTCTTCTGGTTAATACATGCGTTCCGTTTAACTACTATCAATTGCCACAGTCTTCTTAAAGCAAAGGTCCCCTCGTTTTCGGATTTCTACACCCCCTATTAAATTGAGTTCAAGCATCATTGGGCCCACCGTTTATAGTTTTAATCGTCCATCATTTATTTACACGCACTTCTGCCATTTGCTAGGCCATGCTTATGTAATAGTTGGAATTTCTATTGTTTCAGGATAGTCTCAGAGTCTCAGCACCTTTGAGGGTCTGGTCTGATTGAAAGTGGATGGACTGAGACCTGGACTGGGACTTGGTGATTTCTACTACATTGTACAACTATAACTTTATAAAGCATGTTTTTAACTATACATTTTTCTATAAGAAATAAATAAAATCATCCGAGTTATCACCTCTAGCGTCAGGATTTGAGGTCCCTTTCAATAAACGAGCTCTCTTCTTTTGATTTTGACTTCTGAGATACAATCCCTGGGCAATGTATGAAAGAATAGCGAATGAAATACATCCTAATGTGAAGGCATGGCCTAAAGTGTACTTAGGAGAATCGTTTGATCTATAAATCTGGCCAATGACAACTCCTGCGACATTAGCTAATGAAAGTTGAATACCAACAGATGAAGCCCTTTCCAAATGACCAGCCGTGTTGTTATTCAACCAACTTAAATTTAGCCCAGGCCCTGCAAATGCACCAATGGTCAATACATAAACACCACCGATTTTTGCGTGGTTACCTGAGGAGGCCAAAAGAATAACATAACCAATAATTGGGAAACAAGCTGCAAGAATTAGGAAAGGAAGTCTTTTTTTGAAAAAATCTGATGTTGCAGCTATTAGGATGAAAGAAACAGATCCAACAACATAAATTGGAATAGTTAGAAGTTGAGTTTGTAAAGTAGTATAACCCATAGCCTTTACAATTTGAGGTAAAAATGTTGAAAATCCATAAAAGACAACTTCAGCACAAAATTGGCTGATTGCAGAAAGATAAACTTTTGGATCTCTGAATGCTGCTTTAACATCTTCGAAATTTTCTTCTTCCTTGAACATATTTTCCTGAATTTGCTTTCTCATCGTATAATATTCTCTTTCTTCTTGATTCAAGAACCAAGCCTTTGACATATCGTTTGGTAATGCTCCAATCACTAAAATAGCACCAGTGATAGAAATACATCCTTCGATAATGAAAAGCCATTGCCAACCGCGTAGACCATGTAAGCCTTCCATTTGCAACAATCCATAAGCTAACAACCCACCAATTGCACCAGCTAAAGCCGCAGCACTAAATAGATATGAAACTCTATAAGCAAGTTCATTTCTTTGATAAACAGTTGCCAAATATAATGTTAAGCATGGAAATAATCCACCTTCGATTAATCCAAGTAATAAACGAATGACAACAAGTCCGGCAAAATTTTTAACGAATCCAGAGAATATACCAACCAAGGACCACGCAAAAGTTAATGAAGCAAGCATAACAGCTGGCTTTACTTTCTTGAACAAAATAGTACATGGAGTCTCAACAAGTATATAAGTAACATAAAACAAACTGATTGCAGCACTGTAGTTTGATGGTGTAAGATCCAAATCTGTTATTAACCCAGCAGAAGCAGCATTACCAATATTTGAACGATCTAAGTAAGCAATTAAGTAGACCCACCCAACAATAGGCAAGATAATCATGTCCATTTTACGTAGCATCTTCTTCTCTAGTGCCTGGTTTTTTTCTTCATTAGCAATAGCCTCGGACAATCCAACTTGACCTTTCAGCTGAATTATGCTTGTTGTCCCTTCAATAGGCTCAAGTTGAACTTCAACAACTTCTTCAGGAATTTTTTATCAGCTTGAGTGTTCATGATTTGAATCGATTAGTTATGCTCTTCATACAACAAACCGCTCCATATTTGTGGGATAACGAAACATGTTTGCCCTTATATATATTACTATATCGAATTATACATTAAGTAAGAGCTTGTGGTTACACCATACTATCATTTCATTGTAAAGGCAAGAATCTAAGCTTGTGAAGCTGATTAGAACGTAGAATAATATTGTTATCAAGTGATTGGGAAGAAAAATAAGCATGATTTATATGAAGATTGGATTTTATTTCCCACCTATGCATAACTGTTCGATATAATAATCGATTTGGCTAATAGGGGATCGACAGTTAAACTATGAGACCAAACAGTAAGAGACACATATTTATAGATAAGAGGTTATTAACTGAAACGTTTGCCAAAAAAATTATCTTGAAAACTCCATTTAATTTGTAAGCGACTTTGATTTTAAATTAATGAGCAATTTGATAGCAGCGGTTTTTTGAGGGATCCATATATGGTCATGGGAGTTTGTTATTCACTAAGGCCGCACTTTGAGATTAGCTCCATCATTAGATAAACCCTTTATCTTAGAATTTGTTCTTGGTAGGCATTTGTTATTGGTGTAGATCTGTTTGACTCTAAGGAACAGATTTGATGAAAGGTCAACCGTCGACTTTACCATGAGGGCTTGTATGAGATTGGCTTCTGTTATAATCTTCGACGAATCAAGCCAGGGGGATAAGTCAAGTTGAATGAGTATCTCTTTATCTTTCTTTTATATGTTCAGTAAGAGCACAGAATGTGAAGAAGACGAAAGACCCTTGAAATATATTCAAATGATCAACCAATGACATTCAAACTTTGAATTCTCGAGCTTTGGAAACTCTCAACTGTACAAATATCACGGGCCCACAAGCTTCAGGGTGCGTAATAAACTCCACAACATAAAATAGCAATACACTCAAACTCCATACCAATTGTGTCCAAAAAGAAGTTCGGAACTGTTAGTATAGCGCTTAAACAATATGGCTGATTTCAATAATTGAATACTGCTAGAAAACTAAGGGTACAGACAATAGAAAGTTGACCACCGAGGGTCCGACTCTTCCATTCTGATAAAAGGAAGCTAGCGGATAATAAATTAGCTTATCGAGCCCTCCCATGACATTACTCCATATATAATGAAACGGCAACCTTTAGATAGAAACTATTATACAAGGGTTTACTCTAAACAGAGTTCAAGAGTTCAAGTTTTACTCGAATAGTATTCGTTCATTAAATTGAATCAAAGGACAAAATGACTGCCTTTCAAGAATTGATGAAGATTCGTGGAGGTTCTCCTGTTGATTCTGAAGTTGAAATAATAGGATCAGATCCAATCTTCAAAACTCCATTCAAACTTGGCGAAACTGTAGCAGAAGTTATTGCTGCTTGTGGTGTTGCTGCAAATGATTTATGGGAGGAAAAGACAGGCCGTCGTCAAAAAATTCGAGTATCGGTAGAAGCTGCTGCTGCTGGATTAGATGAAAAGAAAAACAGTTTAGCCAAGCAAGAAGATGGTGAATACCATGTAATTCCAGGCTCTGAATCAATGAAGCATATGGCAAGCTTAACCCAGCCGTGGGAAACCGCTGATAAGAAATGGTTTTTACCTCATACCAATTTGAAGCATTTAGAGAAACGTGTCTTAGATGTGTTGGATTGTAAGAGTACCATCGATTCTTTAAAACTAGCTATATCAAAGAGAAATGCTCAAGAGTTGGAAGACTCTATTGCAAAGGCTAATGCTTGCGGTGGGATTGCTCGTACTTCTGAGGAATGGTTGACTCACCCTCAAGGAGCTTATTTATCTTCTGTGCCAGTTGTCGAAATTTCCAAATTCAACGCTAGCCCTGCAAAACCCTTACCTGAAGGAAACATGCCATTATCTGGGGTTCGTGTTTTGGATTTGACAAGAATTTTAGCTGGACCTGTTTGTGGATTGACTTTAGCTGAACTGGGAGCTGATGTGCTAATGGTAACAGCTGAGAAGTTACCACAAGTGAATGAATTTGTTCGTGATACAAGTCATGGTAAGCGCTCATGTTATCTTGATTTAAGTGATTCCAAGGATGCTGCTAAACTTAAAGAATTGGTGAGGGATTGTGATATCATTATTGACGGGTATAGACCTGATAGGCTTGCTGCATATGGCTTTGGTGTTGAAGAGTTGACCAAAATGAAACCAGATTTGATACATGTTTCTGTTACTTGTTTTGGATCAGGTGGTCCTTTTAGCTCTAGAGCTGGCTGGGATCAAGTTGCTCAAGCTGTGACAGGAATGTGTGTTACACAAGGTGCTGAAACAGGATCTGAGAAACCAGAACTGACGCCTGTTTTTGCCTGTGATTATGTTTGTGGCCGATTAGGTGCCTTTGGTGCCATGTTAGCGCTAGAAAGAAGAGCACGTGAAGGTGGTTCTTATTCAATAGAAGTTTCTCTGTGTCAGGCAGCTATGCTATTACAGAGGCAAGGGCTTGTCTCTGATTTCCAAGATGCTCCTGGGAAGCTTTCACAAGAACTTTTTGAGAAATATCAAGTTGTTGAAGATGATACTTTTTATGGCGATTTGAAAGTTTTGGGACCTGTACTTGAAATGTCAGAAACACCATGTAAGTGGGTAACAAAAACGCCAAAACTGGGACAGGATAATCCACAATGGATTGATTTATGAAGCTATAATATTGTTTGCAATCATTATTAATAAAATTAATTCACATTAAGCATATCTTGATATTGAATGGCACAGCTGACTCTGTAGGAATAAAGATAGCCAGCACTGGCTCAAGAATATGGTTTTATAATAGAACTTCGGCTAGTATCGCTTTCGATAGACTTAGACTTCGCCGGCTTGAAGTATTATACTCGAGCCATCGATGGAGAACCTATAAAGCGTTACATTTACACGTCAATCTGTCATATCAGTGCGCTTATGTAATCGACCCTAGGTGTTCTAGTCTTTTGCCTGCTAAAGGACTACGGTCTTAGTTGGTGTTTTGGTGGAAAAGATAGTTAGTCTCTTTTTTTACTTGGACTATAGATTGAGACTTCCAAACACTTTCCCAAGAAAAGGAACAAGTAGCTGGATATTAATGATGTTGATAAACTTAAGATTCAAGCTACATTCAGCTGAAGTCTAGATTGATTTCACTACTGATAGCTTTCTCTTAAGGGGAAATAATTTTGATCCATGTGCATCACTTATAATAATAGTATCAGCTGGATGGAATTTCATCTCGTACCATAAAAAATTAAAGGTGTCAGGTGCACGTCCTGGGTCCAGGCTTTATTTCTCTGGTGTATATAAATACGTTCGCCTTTGTTAACATCTTATAAATCGATAGTCCCTAAATCGTAACTAGTAGTCTTAGTAGAGAGTGTGTGACACTGTGTGACACTGTGTGTCTTGCTAATTCATATCTTTTGACATTGATCTCTCAGACAACGGTTTTTCTTGTGGTCGTAATATGCTCAGCATGTTAACTTGAAAAATGTACATCAAAATCCAAAGATTCAGGGCTAATTTAGGATTCTGAAATAGAATTTTCAACTTTTTTTGATTGTATTTCGATTTTGAAAGGCTTTTTAAGATTTGAGTTAACATTTAACATTCAGGATTGGGTCTTGTACAGCTTTTTCTCTTGAACAATCACATTGACACAACTAAGTTCGGCGAATATTTTTACAAACACATGGACGTCAATGCTGAATGTGCTATATTTGCTCACCTTAGTCGAGATAGTTCAGCTTTGGTCTCGAGATAAAGAAGCTATTCATATTCAGTTTTATTATGCCAGGGTCGTGGCTTTCAATCTTAACCTACATGCTTCAATACTGAGCGGGTTAAGCCTCTTGAATATAACTCACGAGGAGGACCAAAAGCACAGGATACATCAAGATCTCAAATGTTGAACATCAGTTAGTATGGTTTTGCTGTTTTCGTTACCTGATCTAAGTCTTGGTATTATGTATTCATGTAAGGCTTATTCATGGACTGTACTTGAAGTTTTGCCTTGATAAAGTTGGTTGGGGATCTACAATTTCGTCGACGTCAATTTTTGATATAATACAGTTAGGAACAAGCTTCTATCTGCTAAAGTATATTGCCTTTTGAAGATCCATCACGAACAAAAGCGAGTTCAATTATCAAAGCTTTACTAGAAGATAGCTATGGCTTTGATTCATTCAGAGATGGGAATTCGGCTTCGCCTATAGAACTTGATAGCCGACATGTTCAAGATAATATTGACCCTGGACCTGATAATTTTGATGGACCCACCAGGAATTTCCTTCGCATTGTAAAGTTTCTTTAGGCATTCGCAAACACATTCATACGAGGTTCCGGCTGTAATAATTCCAACAGTTGACTGTCCCCCGTCAATACTTAGTGGAGGTAACGTTCTGGTTCGCTAATATCCAACATCAGATCTAGCTACTCTAGACTCTAGAGCTATATACAACCAGCAGGTAGGCATCAAATGTGCATGTATAAGTTTGAGCTTGACATCTTGCCAACATTGTGATGCCTCGAGACTTTAATGTTTAATGCCTGAAGAAGCCAGCTGCTTTACTTTTTATTCTTGATGATGAAACAATAACAACACAAGCAGTTGATCGCTACTGAATCCACGCCGTTCTTATTGGGCCCTACGTGCACTGATTGCTAAGTACTTTATGTTTGTTGTGTTAATTGCCTGGAAAATGAGACTTGAAATAAGGATTGAAACAACCGTCTTTCAATGCACAAAGCTCTAAATATTTTTAGCTCAACTGACAAAGCTGTGATGGAATAATAGTCAAAGTCTCAGCAAAAGAAGTTCCACATTGTTGTTACAAAGATCTATATAGAAAACCTGTTCAATGCTCATCAAGATCCAAGCCTATAATGGGTCCGCTTAAATCTTTGAGTTAACAATGCTCAAACCATAAAGAGAAAAACATCAAAGAACCTGTGCATTTATTTTCCAGCATCGGGGAGGAACGTAGAAATGCCGTAATCAATTACATATAGTACATACTTCGCGAACCCTTTTAAGAATCTCATTCAAACACCCGCCGTTAAAACCCACCAAAAAGGAAAATTATGTTCATGTGATTTTAACTTTTGACAGAAATTATACAACCATTTACCAAGTGATTATGCGTGCACACTGTACAGTGTTATAACAGTGATATTCAATCTTGTAATCCAAGGCAATAATAACCATGCTATCAGTAAATAACCGTAGAGAGTTGGGTCTTGACTCATGATCAAACTGGACGTGGGTGGGGTCTTTCGAAATCTTGAGATTCTGATTCAAATCTTGAGATCGTTTCAATAAACCCCAAGAAGTGTATAGTCCCATCCCTTATTATCCCAGTCATAACTTATGTGTACTGTTCAAAACCACCAGCCTTCTCCACTGGAATAGGGATTTGAGATCTGGATCTTTGCTAAAGTTAGTATGATCGAAAATATAAGCACCTATTTGTCGAATTGAACAATCTTCAAGAATCACAAGGGTTCCCTAGCAAAATATTAGAGTGTCAAACATAAAGTAGCGTGTTCTTCCATGTCTCAAACTTGTCAAGAAGTTAATAACAAGGTTGGTTGTATTCTCCAATGGTTCGTGATCAAAAAATTATCAATACGTCAAATGTTGCCTGCTTCTGCCCTACCAGCTCTGGGTGAATGAGATCTGGATCAAATGTACCTGCTCAATATTGTTCTTTTGGGGCTACACTTTTTTTTTTGGTTTTAAATGGCTAAATTAATTTTCATATACGATTGGGATGTTCTAATATACATGCGGTTTTTCTCGGAACTTCATCCTCCTTATATGTTAATTCTTAGGTGTGCATTAAAAAGTTTCCATACCAAGCTGAGTATCTGGATCCTTCTCTGTTGAGAGGAGGGTGAATTAAGAAATCAAAGATGATTAAGTGTAACTGGGATTAAGCAAGATTGTGGAAACTGTAAGTGCTCCATCCATTAGGCAAAGCTTTTGGAAGAGCTGAGATGCAACGTAGTTCTTTCTATTGGATCATCACTAGTTATTTAGCTCAATTATAGCTCAATGGATGGAAGGCAAACTACCGAAAAGAACAATTGCAAAAAAAGAATAAGGATATAGTAAACACTAGTTATATATATATGTAGTTTATTGATGTTTGTAATTAAACTATAGAGCTTTGTAGAAAAGGACCGTATCAAGACCAGCTTTGATACCAAAATCAAATGAATTGGTGGATAAAAGAAAGGAGATTGTGTATAGAGCCCAAAATTTAAAGAAAACAAACAGTCATAATATAATAGGATGGAAACAAGACAACAAAGTAACACGGAAGTATTAAAAGAATAGTGATAAAGGTGGACAAAACACAACAATTAAAAAAAGCAGTTGGAAACCAAATAACAGCATAAAAAACAAAACAAAACTTTGAGGGGAGGATGCCGTACAGCTCATAATTGATCCATACGTTTAGATCATTTATATAATTCTCAGTTTAAAGAAAATCAAGATAATAACAGCTTAGTAAAAGAATCAATAAGGAAATTAAAAGATAATAATCTTTGATTAATTAATAAATATTATATCATGATGGGTTCTTTATCTCTCTATCTTATAATGTAAATCCAAATTATTAGCATTATTATTATTATTATTATTATTAAATTCCCTCATTCTCTCTAATTGGCTTGTTGTAGATCATCTGTGCTTGACAAATATCTTTTAGTGAAGGCAGAACTTGGTTGATCTTCGAAATCCCATGAGTTGGTTCTTTTTCTCTCAATATCTTCGAACTGAAGATGATGATCTTGAGTGGAAGTGGTATAGTTTGATGAGAAGGTTGGAAGACATTGAATTTTTAGATCTTGTAATGGTAAAGAAATTTTTTGTTGTTGCGATTGATTAACTGAATTATTCTGACCAGCATTGAATTCAATTGGAGATGCAGTACATGAAGTAGGTGGTGTAATTAAACTTGAAGCTGCTGAAGATTTGGAGACAACACTAGAGGTATTTGATGATTGTGAAGAGGTTGATGAGGTTCTTGATGCCATTGGTGTTTGGTAAGATGGTGTGGATGGTAATAAGATGTGGGCATGGTTTCTAAATTCATCAGCATATTGAGCAACTGAATGTAAGTTTGTATTATCTTCAGTTTTTTTGAAAAATTTGTTTTGGCATGAAGGTGGTAATGGATTTTCTCTAATAACACTTAACATTAATAGACATAATTTATTCAATTTTCCACTGTTGCCAGTTTGAGTATTGAAATGAACAAATTGATTGTCATTCAACAATGCCAATGAATTGGTCATGATTAAAACAGAGGCAATTGAAATCATAGAAATGGAATAATTGAAAGTAATTCTTGTGAAGAATTGACTCAATTGGCATAAATAATTGGCACCATTTTTTATGTCATTAACTCTTTCGGGTTTGAAGTCCAAAGCATTTTCTTTTAATAATAGATCAATAAAAGAATCATGACTTGGAGCACCGACTTCCCAGTCTAAAGATTTCAAGATATGAGATTCCATTTCAACAAACAGTTGTTTCGAATAGCAATTGCAACAAGTAGCTCTAAGAAACTCAATAGATGGGATTCTATGTTTAGAATCACTGTATTTTGAGGCTAGCCATAGGGCGGTTAGACCCAACAATTGGTAGTGGTCTTTTCTAACAATTCTTAAAGAACAATATCTATCAATGATGTTGATCATTAGGAAAAATGTTTGACTGGACAACTTCAATCTGTTGTGCACATCCATCAAGAAGTCAAACAAGATCGGTCTCATGGCCACTGTGATTTGAGGTTGTGATTGGATTAATTGTGGAGACATTTTGGTTGTGGATTCTAATTCAGTTAGATGTTTTAGGATATCTGGGATATAAGTTTGAACAGCTTTTGTATGAGCTCTTTGTTCCATTGATTTCAAGTTTGGGTGGGAAGCAGCGAGTCTTGAATTGGTTCTTCTCTTAAGAGCCATTGGAGTGTTGGAAGACATGATTGATGATTGATGATGTCTAAGCGCTGTGATATATTCAGTTTTAGATTGGGAGCAGACGAAAAGTTTTGGAGTGGTGACAACTAGAAAATGGTGATCAAGATGAACAGTGCATAGACTTTTGTATGTTTATAGACGTGACGGGTTGGATTATATCTCAATGTTCTAATATGACTTTTCAATATCAAGTTGAAAAGATCAAAAGCAGTTGAGAGAATAGTTAATTTGTTGAAGTTTTGATTTTTTTTTCCTAGCCCTAAACTTTCTTTCGGATTTGGACAAAAAGAATGAATATGATGAAATGTTTAGCAAAAGTGCACAATGACGAGTGTTGCAAGATGATATGAAAGCAATGAATGTGTAAGATAGCAAATGAGATGATGACACTTTCCCTTTCCCCTTCTTTATGTATTTATGATTCTTGTGGAAGGTTTGGCTAATAAGCTAATAGTAACCAAATGAGAAGACGGTGAAAAAAGATATCAATGAAATGAAAAGCAGTTGCAAAAGATGGTGTGATGTAAGTAAGATGGGGATAACTGGAAGAAGGTCTTGCTGAACAAAGATGACTATATGTCAATTGGTATAGCTGAATGAATTTATAGGATTCACAATTGTATTTCAATTCTTCAAATTATTTGACAAAGAATCAAAGGATTTTAATAACTTCTTATACAAATCGAATATCTCTGAAATAAAAAAATGGGCAAGGAGAAAAAGAACTGTGGGATTTTGTGGGTCTGGAAATTGCAAACTGGTCTGACATCTAAATTACATACTGCAACTTTAATAAGATCCCCATCACCGTGGTTATCAGTGTGCACCAATCTTTAATTGTGAGCATTGCATAGAGACTACTTGGTGATTGGAGGAACTGTGCGTTGAGGGACGTGCAGAGGTCTGGGCTTCACCGGAGCCTAGAGTGCTCGGGACTACATTTGACCAGTCTAGTCCCAGAATGTTACCATCAATTGTTCATTGAAAAAGAAGCTCATATACATATTACGATAAAATGGACTCCAGAATGCTCTTCGTAACGTTGAGAAGAGAAGACAAACCAGAGCGCAGTAGACCCATTCATTGACCCCTGGAGATATGACGCATTCCACCTGATGCTCCCTACACTCAGCTTAATCCTGTCAAGAATAGCCGTTGTTGGAATTAATTGTCGACCATCAGAGTTAGCTCCAACCAACAGTATGCTCCAGTTGTTTTAAAGTTACGCCAGGTTAAACCGATTAGTTAGCTACTGTTATTTGACAAATAAATGTACTGTCCCTCAGAATTTTAGTCCTATGTTAAACACTCTTATTGGACGGCACACCAATTTTGATCGGGGTAGTGAAGGAAAAGGGTTAAAGCATCACGTATTGAAACTTCCATAAAGGGTATAAACGCATGGATTAATCTATTCAATATGAAACCACCTTAATTTTTCAAAACAGTTGTTCAGTGTGTGAACAACTTCTGAGATTCAAGAGAGTCACAGGTCGCCTTGAACTAGAACACTACAATAGTCAATCATGCGTGGTTCGTTGTTGTTTCATCAATTGCAAACCTCATATGATGAGCCCTGTCGAATCTTCCCACTGTTCAAACTTCATGCCACCGGCTAAGATTCTGGCTCCTCCTTTTTTTTTCATCCTGCTTCAAAATATTTCACTCTACATACATTGGTAGGCTCAGGCTCTTGGAAGCGTTTCTAGTCCTTGAACCTGACAGTCCCTGAGTCTTCTGGGCGCAGACCGTCCCCAAGTTTGTCTTTTGCTCAAGGATTCTCGACCTCCTTTGAAAAATTATCTTTTATTTTTCACTTAGCCTTTTCTTAGTGTAGTGTTTGAGTTTCCATTGATCGAAATGTCTCTGTTCATAAGTGATTATCTGGTTAATTGGATGATCATTGTTTTTCCTTTGAGGACCGTAGTGCTATGGAGTTCATTCATTGAAAAAGGTTTGCTTGCGCTTTCGACAAAATCATCCAACTATTAAATCGAACCATAAGCTATATGTGCTAATTTCTCTATGAATAAACCAGATGTGTGTATTATAAAACTGGCGTTATTGTATGTAGTCTTTGAAATAGTTCCTAGCCTGGTAGTCTGACACCACTAAAAGCCTAAACCAGAAGAGACGTGGAAATATGGCCCCTGGACACAAGAGCTCAAAATTCATAGGAGAAATGTTATCGATCGCGATCATACAAAAGGAAAAAATAGATGTGCATAATGCACCAAACGTATTTGAGTACGAAGGTGCTGGCAGCTGGACTCTCGCACGGTCTTAGGCTCTTCAATTGACTTCTTGGTTATGGACTGTGGGCTATCTTGATCACTTGAAAGAGCAGGGGTTTAATTATGGTGTTACAATACCTACTATCAGCATATGGTTTTGAGTTTTAAAGTTGAAGATTTCTTTTATTTAGAGGATCTTGTATGAACAAGAATTCATACCGTCACTATATATATATACCCTAACTTTAAACTGTTCTTGATCTTGAACTTCGTTAATTCTCAACTCAATCCTTGAAACCCATGAAACGTTATATACATTAGGATCATGGAATTTGTCATAGTATATTAGATATTTCTTAGTTAGAGGCATTGAACACCTAATAACACTATTGTTTCATCTTGAAACAATTGCCCAAGGCTCCTACATTCGTTCTTCACATCGACGCTAATGAAAGCTCAAAAATCTTTTACTGCTTTGAAAGGCCCTCCATGTCAACTTGGTTCAAAGTCAACTGCATCATGTACATTATACACAATCTAAATCTGGATGTTTATTGTAGTTATAGGTTATTTGGGACTTGCTTCAAAAAAACCCGAGCCCCAAAAACTCAACAATACAAGACTAATTCAAAGTTCAGAGTTTCCCTAGGTCACTTTTGAGAAGACTCGTGAAAGTAGTAGGAGAGGTTAAAAAATCTATAAGGTCGTTTCAAATTGAAGTAAGTTTGTGCTTAGATTTTCAGCTCCTGATTCAGTATGATGAAGTAGAACCAAAGGATTTGAGCTTTCTTTTACTTGATCCGTCAAACAAAATCGAATACAAACCAATAGATCAACGGAAACAGGCTCAAGACATATGGGGTATCTATGTATAAACTATAATAATTGATTCCACTCTTTTTGAAACAGTAGATCAACCTATGTTGACTTTAGGTATATGGTAGATGATCTGTGCTTTCAAATCAATTGTGTTTTCAACTTGAGGAACCATAGACCAAGTCTAAAAATCATATGGTGAAGATAGCTACTTCTTCACACATCTGCTCAAGCTGCTATAATCAAGTTGTCGATCTCATGAAACTATTCGCTTTAGTGGTACAATTGCAAGGAGGATTCAGAACAGCATACATTGGTGTGAGGTCCTCTGGTTGGCTCTAGTTTCAACTGTGCCTTCAAGTATACAGATCATGATGGGTTTTCAATATAGTAAATATTTTAGCCTCACAGCTTTTCACATCCACCATTCATACCTAATATTAGACGTGGTTGAAAAAAAAAATCAAATCCATCGCTTATCATGAATATCAAACAAGCGAACTTTGTAGCTGGAACCTTCACTATAGAGTTCAACTTCCTTCTGCTTGTCCAGACGTGAATGATTCACAGGGCTTACACTTCATACTATAATGATCACAATGATCTTAGAATACTTTAAACCCTACGTTTACATTCATTATTAAATTGGCGTGCGTTTCATAACCAATGAAGCTATTGTCATAAACCTAGCACAAAGATTGAGATTTCCAACCGATATTGTACTGTAATTACAAGCTCTAATTACAACCCAACTGTATCATTTACCTTGTAAAGAGGTGTTATAGGGATCTCTCCCAATGTGAATCTAACTATGTATAGCTTCTAATTCAAACATATGTGCACAAATGCCCTCAGAAAGCTAAAACTCTTCTCAAGATTGTATCAATTATACATATGTAAGAAAACCCCCCAGTACAATCAAAAATTAACCATACCACACTTTGTTAAATAACCGTGATCAATAGGCAAACCTCAGTCTACGTCTTTAATCTCATCGCTAAAGTTCGAGGATGAGTGGTCCGTTATCCGATAGAAGTACTACGCTTAAATTGATGAAATTAAACGAATGTGCATTCCAAAAATTTTTGGCAGCTTTTTAAGTATGAATATAGGTCTCGACTCGTCAAACATAGCTAGTCAAACAAGCACAAGACGAAAAAAAATTGTCATTTGTACGAGTTAGGCTCGCCATCAATTGTTAAACTAAAAGACGGTTGTCTAATTGATCAGTATTCTTTGGGTGCTAGGTCTAGATAAATTGGGTCCGTTCCTTGAGAATAGTCGACAAGCTCAGCTCCTACTAAATAAATTTACCGAAATCATGTTTGAATTATACATGATGGAAGTCAGCAGCTGGAAAACTTGGAAGAAAAATTTCAAAGACAAGAGTACATGGATCAACTTTGTTAACATGCTAAAATAGAGAATTGTTCTATATGGGATATATTGTTGATTTGAGACCTTGTCTAAGATCGGCTGCTATGTTAAAAGCCTTTTCAATTAATCAAAACGGAAGTAAGTGGGCACAGCAAAAATTGATATTAAGGCGATGTGTGGTATTGTCTGCTATAAATTCTTTACAGAACTGTTTGTATTTAAATTGACATGCTGGTCATAATTAAAACAGCATGGTTTCCTAACTAGTGCTTGGTTTCTGTTAAAAATGGTAACCTGTGTTGGTAGGAATATATGCTTGAGACCAAACCTTAGAGGCAGAATTACAGCTTGTATAGCAAGTCTAAACACCCATTACCGATGATTGAATGAGCTCTGAACAGGTATAAACTAGTAGGTTACGAGGAGAGAACTGAACCATTGGATTATGATCAGACTATGGTGTGGTCTAATGTGGCTTATTGTGATTTTGTATATGGAATATTTCAGCAATTGTAGTTTAATCTAAAGTCAAGATCTTGTAGAATTGGACACCGACTCACTAGCACCCCTGGCCACTTAACGCAAAATTGAATTAGTAGCCAGGTTCAACAAAAGTCTTGGTCATGTAATAGACTATCCAGAACGTGTATAGTCTTTTATGCCCTCCTGGTTATTCCATATTGCTATAAATAAGGCTGTATACCGATATTGTCTACATTGTAGTAGAAGCTTCTGATGTGAGCATCTAGCATCTAAGAAGCGGCCAGACCAGGTAGGATTTTGACGCTGCCTTGGGAAACATACCTCAAGCGGGTGGATCCCTTTTATTCTCTGGCCTATTATATGAAGCGTGCTGGCTTTATGACGTAGTGGTGAAACTTTGTTTGTTATTAACAGCTTATTAACATAATACTATTAAGATCTGGCTTCAAAAAATGAAATTTAGTGCTTGAACAAAGCTCGAACATCCGAGAGCGTTGTATCAGATCATGATCTCAATCTCACTCTGGTACCTGACTCCAGTACACACAACATGTTGTATTGGTATGAGTGAAATAGCCACATTTTATCGTTGAATGCGTATGGAGAAGCTGAGTGACTTAGTGGCACTAGTAGGCGGAATTTTTGCCTGTGGAGTATAAACTTCTACGCAGATATCGTAACAAACAACACTTTCCTATATAAATTCGGACCATCTAATAACCTATTGTGTACTTAATAGCACAAGTTGAGCAGAGGCACTATGGCCCGATGCACTTTAAGTTCAGTGGCTTCTTCCTAATTAGCACTGGTATACCTTTTTCAGCGCAACGGAAGGGACCTTAGGGATTCTCTCCGATCATCTAGTGAAGTCTTGAAGATCAACACACTTATACAGCTGTTTCCGTAGGCAGTCCTCGCAAGTAGTCCTTCAAGTTCAAGCGGAGAGTGTTACGTTAGGAGGCCCCAATTATGAAATTCCTCGAAATAGATAATCATGATTTTATACCCACAGTTACTTTTAAACTATGTTGGATGTTTATGAACTGTTTTTTTAGTATCTTGTTCAATGTAATGCACCAAAAGGTGAGAGTTCAGCTCGTTGACTATTTGCTAGACAAAGCCTTGCTAGACAAAGCCAGCAATCAAGTATAACTCAAAACTGAAAGACTATACACGGAAAGGTGCAACCTGAAAGACAATACAAGGCTCTATAGAAGCCAAGACACTAGAATTTATACAATTTTCGATTACAATTCAATACTTTAAAGATGAAACCGCGTTTTCAAACCAGCGCTGGTTCATCAAAGCCAGAAAGCCAACAAATCATAAGCCTATTAATCAGTCATTAATAGCTGGAAAGATCCGCAGATCTAAGTCGCACGAACTAAATTGTGAGATTCGACTTGTACATGAAATTTTCTTGTACTTGTAAATCGAGTAAATTGTACTTCAAAGATATGATATTTATGTCTGCTATCTGGTGCTTTCTTTTCTGTATTGTAAAAAGGACATTTTCAAAAATTGTTGGAGAGCTTTTTCCTTTAATAGACCTCAAAAGATAAGGGTTTAGTCTCGGTTAGTCTAGTCCTGAACTAGCGGCTCATTACAGGATTGGCACCTGCGGGTTATTAGACCCAGATAGTCTCATGTACCTAATTATGGATTACCATAAAATCACAGTTTGTTGAAGTAAAGAAGGTATTCAAAGAGTTCAAGGAATTTTTGGAGAAGCATTTTCGCCATTCTGAGTGTTATATACTGCCCCCCATTAAGATCGATTAATACTCTCTGCTAAGATCATCCATGCTTGGGCACCAAGTACCAAATGATTCTTAACCCTAACCCTTCGCATTTCTGAATTGGTATAGAAGCGTTCCCAAATGGGATAAAACACCTCTTATTAGCATTGACGCTTGGTACTGGTGAAGGACGATATTTCCTCAAGTGCACAACAGCTTATACCCGACCACATTTTGTTTAACATGTAACTATGTGGAACTGGCCCATCATTATCGGCATATGAAGTTACAACATAACCTACTACTGATAATCTTGAGTGTATGTTTGACGTCGAATAGGAGACACAGCTTTTGAACATATGTTGTTCCGTGGAAGTTTTAGGGGTTTAAACTGAACATGTTAGAGTTGCCACCGTCAGTTGATTAGAGCTGTTTTTACACACTGTCTGTTTCATTGGAGATGAACAAAGATTATATCATACTGTTTATTATCTCTGTTCAAGAAAACTCCAGCACTGTGACCCCGAAACTCAGAAGGTGCTCCACGGTAAGCTTCAATTACTGACACAACGTTTCAATAGACACACAACGCTGAAACCTGAGTCTACAAATAATTGAAAAACGGAACATGGTGTTCAGCTTCGTTTGGCTTGGCCCTTGTGCATCACGGATTTGTTTCAAAAGACGTACAGTACTTAATAAGTACTTACACTGACGGCTTACTCGCCAGCTTGCCTCACAATTCACCAGCACCAGCAGGATAATGCTACTCCCACCACTCAAGGAATTAGGACAACTCCTAGAGTTATGGAATATGTCAACGCTTTATCTTCGTCACTAATTGATCCCCTATGGGAATCAATTGATAATTTAGTTACTTTTTCAGTGCAATTTATGCGTCCATAAAATTTGAAAGGTTGAAATATTTTCACTGATAATAGGAATTTTTAAAGTCTCTCGGAGATTCCTGTCCAAAGGCAACTGTTATTTCCGAGACCTGCTGGTCGTAATCGGGCGTACGTTGTTATGATTCCTAGACACTGTGGTGTCCGGGTGAGGCTTGATTCCGACTAGCTCTGTAGCTTGCATGTCCATAAGGCTCACCGTAATTCAAACTCAGCACCGGTATTTATATACTAAAAGAGCTGGAACTACGTTCTCCTAGAGTATCACATGTACACTCCGTTTGTAAACGCTATTGAAGGACATGCTAGCATATAGCTCTCCCTTAGTTATTGGATAATACTGAATACAGAAGTTCTGAGAAGGATGATTTATCATCGACCATGCCGAACCTTGAGTACTAAGGGAAGATTACTCCATATGAACCGATTGAGAACGTGAAAAATAATCAATTTTACAGCCGCCTATTTTTTAACACACCATATATATAGGTTGATTGGCTTTTTACGAGTATATATATATAATAGGTTGGAGCGATGGTAGTTTTACAAGGTTCTCTTTCGATGTTGTTTGCTAACATTAAGATGAGCAGCGGTGATTATCTATACACACACAACTTCTCATCTTCTGCCTCCATATTTCATTGTGATTGGTTAATTGGTCAATTTCAAGTTCCTCAAAGTCTTTCCTTAATGTGTTTCGAGGCAGGAGAGGCCTATCTACATTATTTAGTCCCTAGGTTTTGCTTTGAAGGGCTAAAAATTATGTAGACCAACGGCTGGTCTGGCATAGATCTCAATAAAAGTCTTATTCTGTGCGTTAAATTTCAAAGACGTGCATCCCGGGACTAAGTATATCAAGACTTCAAATATGGAATGTATAATAACAAGTGACATTATAACTATCTACAGGGAACCCAAAACTTGGAGTTGATATATGCCGGTGTACACTTCAAATATGTAACGATTTCAGATGTGGTTATTCTTGCAATCAGCGCCACTGATAGCAGATAACGCGTGTTAATCCAGGTCATCTTATTTCACGATTTGAACTACGTTAGTGAGACAGCCATTTATGGTATGATAGACATAAATGTTAGAAGCTTGGTACCTACTCTTTGGCAAACTAGATGAATACTGAATTCCCAATCATGATGACTTCTCCATATATATATCATGTTGTCCAACTGAAAGCTCTCCAAATCTTCTACATTGCGTCTGTGTAAAATTATATTGAACTGTTAACATAATTGTCCAAGTAGTTAATTACGCGTTTATTTGGCTGTCCTTATATATCCAATTGTTTTAGGATCTTGATCAAGATACCCAATTGACAAATATACTGGCCTCGATTGCTTAATATTACTTCATATGAGCTGATAATCCATGTGTGCTCACTTGAACTAATTGAGTATAGCCCAGCGCTTATACACTATACGAGTCACTTTTGTTCGAGTTCTTTAACTGGAAGTATATACATCGGACATCCTTGGTCTGATACAAGAGATAAACCAATGTTTCATATATAGATTGAGCCCCATAAAGTTTAAAATCATAATGCACATTAAGTTAAGCTGGGAGTGTGTAAGATATTAACTCAGTATGCACATGTTTACTCAATTAACGGTTGAAAGCACCAGCTTCGGCCTATTATATCAAGACGGTGCCCCATTTCACAATATCATGATAACCATAGTACTGAAGGTTTACCAAATGCGGAGGAAGTTATGTGCAGAGTCTCTAGGGTCTGAACGCTCAAACCTATGCTATAGTTGAACGCTATCGTTTTTGGTGGTAGAGGTTGTTGCATGGCATACGTTATAACATCGGCTGAGTTGTTCATCATTGAGTTTTAAGATTTCACCATGTAATAGTAAGACCCAAAGCCTAGAGGATCATGGAATCTGTTGATAGGGGCATATTTAACCTGGTATACTGCATCATCATAATCGTTCAATATTCATGTCGGTGAAGTTTTTTAGGGAATTTTTGACACGAAAATTAAACGCGAGTGAAAGACGCGTCTTATTAAAACACTTCCGAATCGGGGCAGGGTCTGAAAAATAGAAAAACCTGAGACTGGAAAATTTTTCGATCTGTGAATAGTTGATACGAAGGAAAAAGGTATACATATACTGTCACCTACTGATTCATGTAATAGAAGAATTCACACATGGGATGATTTACAAAGTTCTAAAATATTTCAAGAACCAACGTTGTACTTGAAGTGTGATTCAATGTGCGGCTTCTTTCGTCGGTAGGATTCTAGCTTGACCGTGTATAGTTGAGCGCTACGCTGATTTTTTAGTGGCTAGCCCATTAGAGGAGGACCTTGCCCTAGCCAATTACTCTGATCAAGAAAATTTACCGGAATCTCAAATTTTATACGTCTGATTTGAAACATGAATAACGATTATCCATGTCCATTAAACCAAGACTAATGAATGAGGGTTTGAAGTTTGAAGCTGTTACTATAATTAACCATACAATAGTCTCATGATTGCGAAATCAACCCATTGATAGTGACCCCTGGGATTGATCAACACGTTATACTTCAGCTCCTTGTTCTTGAATACGCCAACTGCCATGAATATTATTTGTTTCATACTGACGTGAGGTCTATTAATATGAAACATTAAGTTCATGTTGATGTTGCCAAATCATAGGTCAATCGTGAAATTGAGGAGTCCAAGATTTGATAGTCGTTCAGGCGTTACTCAAATTGTGGACCAATGTTGCCAGTCTTCTGGCACTTGAATATAGATACGCTGTACATAGTAAATTGTTAAAATACAGGTGTATTTAGTCAGAGACATTTCCACAACTGTGGACGGATAATTACAGATCCACCCCTGGATTCATAATCTCAAAATAACTCTTCAATTATCAAGCAGTTTCAAAATCCAGGGACTCGTCCAAATGGGGAAAATTCTTCGATCCGACCACCGACTCTCCCGGAAAATCGTTCTACACGTGATTAACGCTCGGATATTCCTTATAGTGACTATCTATACAAATAAAGTTCTAAAGTAATCAATTAAAGAACAAGAAAAGGGAAACAGCGAGACAGCCATGAAAAACTGGATCAGAATGGATTTAAATTTGATTTAGTGAACTATTGTTCCTTACTGTTGAGCTTACCAGATCACTTCCAAGGGCCTAGGATTAAATCATAACTATACACAATCCGATCAACACCGTATTGCTACATTCTGTGGTTTAGTATTTCGTTTTGGTTTCGTTTATTTGACATTCTATTTTGTTGGTTTGGTTTTGATAGATATATACACAGGTGTTGAAAAATATTGAAATGACGACTTCTCTGTTTACTTTTGAATGGTGAGTAGATTATAAAGGTTCCCTCATACAGCGCTTAAAGCTTACTAACGAATTCGATAGGCCCTCACAATCAGCTGGGTCAGTTTATGTTACTGGAACGTTTGATAATTGGTCTAAATCCACAAAATTAGTTCAAAATAAAGATGGTGCTTATACTGTTACTTTGGAAGTTCCAAAGGAGAAAATTGTATTCAAAGTGAGTACTCGGAGTCTATAACATCATGATTTGAAGCTCTTTTTAACAAAATTCTATCTAGTACGTTGTCGATGGTACTTGGCTAACAACATCAAAATTTAAGATTGAAACAGATTCAGCGGGAATTGAAAACAACGTTATTTATCCTGAAGATCTTGTTCAATATAATGAAGATTTAACCAATATTATTAGTATGAACGAGAATTACTACCAGTCGTTTAATGATCCCTCCCCTGAGTTCAAACCAGTTTCAAATTCTCAATCAAATTCAAATAGTGCCGCTGTGAATTATAGATCTGATACTGATACAAGTGCCTTCACAAACATCTCGGCTGGAGATATAAGCCCATTTGATGGCGATGATATCAATTATGACGATGCGAGAGCTAAAGATGGTGGTGTTGTCATTGAGGGAGACGACGAAAGTTTCAAGTCCATTAGTGATGATGAACTATTTTCAAGCACTCAAGGAACATTGTTAGGGAATACAACAGAACATACACCAACTGGTTCGGGTGCTAATTCCATCAATCAACAGAAGAATCTAATCAGCCTTCAAAATAATAATGGAAGTCGTCAAGTTAGATACTACACTAGTATGTCTGTCTTAGATCGTTTCAAGAAATATTTTAAATGATCATTCAATAACGCTATTCTACTAGAGTAATTGGCTAATTAATATTATCTTCAATGTGACAAACCACCGGCCTGCAATCATAATCACCAACAAAATTCTTCTATTTCTTTATACTTGAAAAAATGCTTCCATCTTGGGCTGGTATCAATATTATGGCGCTTAAATTCAAATTCAACTTCCAGTCGAAAATTTTTCTTATCTTTCTTTCACTTTACTTCTTCATCTTTTTGTTTATAATATTTGTGCTTTTAATACCTTTTTTTTTTACCTTTTAATCTGGGTGGGATGAACAATAAACTTATATATCAACAATTTTGCTAGTCATTCATTAAAATGAGAATTCCTTTCCAGTAATTAATAAATATACTTGATATGATTGATTGTTATAGTAATCAACCGCAGCTTGGAACCCTTAAACACCAGTTCATCAAGATTGATCTGACCTTGGCGCTATCGTAGTCGATTTGGGGATTTCAACTTATATATCTGATACACTAGTTAAACAAGCATCTATTGTCTGCTACCTAATCCAATTCT
This sequence comes from Hansenula sp. yHMH451, assembly GCA_030571095.1. Lineage (NCBI taxonomy): Eukaryota > Fungi > Ascomycota > Saccharomycetes > Phaffomycetales > Wickerhamomycetaceae > Hansenula > Hansenula sp. yHMH451. The sequence continues at coordinate 1,906,398 of JAJLXE010000001.1, forward strand.
CTCGTCTTTAGATTTCAGGGACTGCAGCCTTTGCAAGACTGAATCTTGTGAATTTGAGGAGTTTTGATTATAACCTCTTCTATTGTTATTGAAGGCTTGTTGCTGTTGTTTAGCCTTCTCGTCATCATAACTGATGACATCCTCTGGTGATAAAGTGATGGTAGTTGGGTGTCTTCTGATCATTATTGAATAACATTCAACTAACAGCTGTCAAGGATAAAGTAAGATGGTTTTTGGAAAGAACTAAATGTTCAATCTTTACAATTTAGTTATAGATGGTCGCGAAGACGTGCTGCAAAAACCGGGTCAGCTTCGCGAAACAATAATATTAATATGAGTTCCGCGAATTCATATTCATCAGCGGTTTTTTCACCAAAATTGACACAACAGAAGCATTTTTAGTTTAATTTGAACAGTGATTAGGAGATATTTGTTAAATTGAAGGTAGTGTTTAGATCTAGGAAGCATATTTTGAGGTATCCCACAGCTTGTTCCTTAAAATCAGCGCACCCCTTTAATCCTGGCACTAGTGAAGAAGTAAAGAAAACTTGGGAAGGTGTGGAAGTAAAGCCGAAGTTTCAGATAGATTGTTATAATAGCAAGAGTTAATTTACTTGGTTAAATACACTTTGATCTTTAAAAGCATCCACTCGATAGACCCAAAATAAGGGATAACAAATATGTCTGAAGAGCAGTCATGTCGTATCTGTCGTGGTGAAGCCACCCCAGATGACCCACTTTTCTACCCATGCAAATGTAGAGGTTCAATCAAGTATATTCATCAAGGTTGTTTGGAAGAATGGTTGAAACATTCAGGAAGAGAACCAAGCTGTGATATTTGTCATGTCAAATACAAGTTCACTACTCAATTCAAAGATGATACACCAGAAAGAGTACCGCTAAGGTTAATCCTCACTAAGATGAGAGATTCTTTTTCTCATCTGTTTAAGTATGGTATAACAATTGCTGGTTTAGTTATCGGAGTCATAATTCAAATCCCGTTGTTTTGGAAAGCTGTTAGTAGAATATTCACATGGATAATTGATGGTGATATGCCACATGGAGATATATTGATCTCTTTGATTTATGGTGAAATGCCTGTTAAAGGGAATCCATATGAATTTACTAAAATGGCTAAAGCTTTAGTTTCAACATATTTTGATTCACTTTCATTTATTCTGATATGGATACCGATTCATTTGATTCTATTCTTAGAGCATGAATGGGTTTCAAGAGATCCTGGTTTCAAAACTTTGATTCTTAAAAAAATTGGTCCTGCTGAAAATATTGTCAACGTTGCTCGTCCAAATAGATTCAATAATAATAACAATAATAATAATAATAATGCCAACGATAACAATAACAACAACCCAAATGACCCTGAGTTTAATGATCGGATGGTCAGGGATGTTCAAAATTTGCAAAGATTGTTGGAACATCGAAATCATCCACAAAATGCAGTGATTCAAGATGCCCTACGAGTCATTGAAGAGAGACAAAGAATGTTACAAAGAGAACGTGAAAATTTAAATCAACTGGGAAGAGACCATAATGAGGATGAATTGCTGGATGAAGAAGACGAAGAACAAGATCCAGACTTTTATCCTAGTGATAGCTCTGACAATGAAACCGATGATGAGCATCGTCATGGCAATCATCAACATCATCAACAACATGGATTTGATGCAAGACCTGATGAACTATTGAATGCAAGAAACGAAATGAGAAGAAGAATTGAGGATCAGATTCAAGAGAGACCAGTCGATCAAAGACCCCATATTCCATTCCCAGTTATGGCACCAAGAGAAAATAACATTGGTCAACCGCAACGTCTACAACCATTTGATTTAGGCGGCGCTGATGACTTATTAGCTAGAGGTTTTGGCCTTGATCCTGCAAACCAATTACCACAACCACAAGTCAATGCTGATCCAGCTGTTGCAGCTGCTGCAGCTGCTGCTGTGAATGCTATCCCAGAAGAAGATGATGACGTTCTGCTTTCATTACCTATATATATGATCATTGTTGGTGGTGATGCCTTTTTGGGTGCTTATCTATTCCTAACATATTTGATTCCTTCTGGTTTGGGGTATTTAAGTGTTTTGACGATGGGATTAACTTGGAAGGCTTTCATTAATGGTGTGGACAAAGCTTTAATTATTTCAGGTCTGAAACCAACATTGGATGCTGTATTGGATAAATTAGCTGAGCTGAAAAACTATAATCAAACAGTCTCAAGTGGGTTGGACTATTACGTTATATTACCAGTGATCAATACTTTGAGCAATGTCTATAATCATACTTTACCACAGAGTACTATTGAAAGAATCATTCCATTAGCTGTTTTCTATGGTGCTGTTTATTTTGGAGTCTTATATTATCTTTCAGCCAAGTCAAAGATACATTCAAAAAATAATCAATTATTGGGATTTCAACGTAAACTATTCATTCTCTTATTGGATTTGGTTTGTACTTTGAAAGTCTTCATCATTTTTGCCATTGAATTAGTTTTCTTCCCAATCTATTGTGGATTCTTATTGGAATTATCTTTAACACCTGTTTTTTCCTATGATAATCTATTGATTTTATCTCAAGTTATGTTTGTTAATGAACATTTATCACTTAGATTATTTACATATTGGTCCGCTGGTACAATATATATGTGTTTGTTTGCATTGTTTGTTGGTATGACTAGGAAATATATTTTAAGACCTGGTGTTTTATTTTTTATCAGATCTCCAGAGGATCCAAACGCTCGTTTAATTCATGATGCTTTAGTTCGTCCATTTGGATTGCAATTATCTAGAATCGGGTTATCAGGATTTGTTTATTCTCTATTCATTCTGATTGGGTTTGGTGGTGTTTCGTATGCTTTCAAATTAACAAATTCACCTGTGCTACCATTGGAGTTTCAACCAATGTTGGGTGTCCTGTTCATCAATGTCACTGTTTATAACATTAGAAATAATATTGATTTGATTAAGAGGTATGTTAGACAATATTGGGTTCGTGCGTTTAAGATATCAAGTTCCAAATTAAGATTATCATCATTCATCTTGGGTAAACATGATCCACGTGAGAGAGGTTATGTCTATTATAGAAATTTGAAATGTCAATTGGAAGGTGCTAAACCAGATTATACTGAACCTAAAAGTCGTACTCAAGCTAAAGAATTATTCAGAACAACTGATGTAAAGGCTGTTTTCATTCCAGATGGTAATTTAATTAGAGCTCCAAAAAATGATACCGTTTCAAGAAAATTTGTTAGAAGATTGTTTATTGCTGTTTCAAAAGATGATAAACCTTTGACAAACTCCTATGAAGCTGGTATCGATAAAATTGATGAGAAATATCCATTAGATGAATTTGATGATTCTGAAGATGAATTAACCACAACAAATCAATATGAAATTGTTTATAGACCTCCTCATTTTGGTGTTCGAATTGTATTATTTCTGACCATGTTGTGGATCTTTGCTGCCTTGCTGATTGTCGGTGTTGGATTCACTTTAAATATCACTGGTAAACCATTTGCATATGCCACATATTTGTTTGATATTGCTATTAAGAATGATGTTTCTAACTTCAGTCAAATTTGGGCATTGTTTTTAAAATCTGATTTGAATTTATTGAGATTGAACACAAGCTCTCTATTAATCAGTTCTCAATTCGCTGTTTCTCTTTTAAGTCTTTATGATAGTTCATTACAAAGACGTCATATTCAAATTGATCATGAAGAAGATGAAGCCCCTGGTGTTGTTGCTCAAGGTGATATTGCGCAACAAGTTGTTGAGGGAAATGCTGCTGCTCCTGGTGAAGAAGTTATTGCTGTTGACCCTATTGAACCAATCCCTGTTGTTAGGCCTGTTCGTGGTAATGATGGATATGGTGATATTCTACGTGATTTCATTAAATTCATCACTATTACCACCAAAATCACAGCAACCACTGCCTTCTTCTTTATCAACATTTTCAGTTGGTTATGTTTATGTGTTATTGCTCATTTTAATGCCATTGAGGTGCCATATAAATTCTATTATGGTGAAGAAAGTACCGATAATCTTACCATGACATTAACAATCAATAGATTTACTTTACCATTACATTTGATTTTATTTTCATATACATTCTTACCATTTTTGGAGAACTTTCGTCCAGATATCACAAAGATTTTACGTGATGGTCCAGATGATGTTTTGAATTTTAGATATATTCTGAAAAACTACACAATTCCAGTTTTTTCAAGATTGGTCAGTGTGGAGCTAATTATAGCACTGTTCAAAGTTGGTCTTGCATTAAATGAATATTTTGAACATTCACTACAATACACCAGTCTTAAAGCAACCTTTTATTATATTTTTGCTCAACAGGCCTTGTTCAAGGAAACTGTTGTTTATAGTTGGAGTGTTGTTATTGCCCTGAATGTTGTTTATAGATTAGTTGTTAAAGGTACAACGTTATTTGGGAGAATCAACCAACAGATTAAAGAAGAGTATTACACTACCGGTAAAACATTAGAGAATTCCGTTGATACAGAAGGGGTTGAAGGAGGTTCGGTGGAATTAAGCTCTTGAAAAATGAGACTAAAAGCAAACCAAAAAGCACGATGATATATAGTACTTTGTCAATGTACATAGCAAATCGATTCGATATGATTCATAAATGTTAAAGTAAAAAATGGAACCGTGAAGATTCCCATCAAAAGGATATTATTATAACATTATAATGCATGCGTTCATGTGAATTGAAGGCTAATCGTGTACATCACAAATACAATACGAACAAATGACGGAGCATCAGACGTATACGTAGTGTGATCAGATTTGAAAAAGCGAAAAAAAAAATGCTCTTCATATTAATATTGAGGCTAATGGGAACTTTTGAATATCTCACATGTTGTGAAACGGCAACAAATTTTAATCAATATCACAACAAGCATTAAAATTTAAATGCGCACCACGCAAAAAAACAAATAGTGTCCAATTTGGAAGCCCTATCCCAATTAATGTAAATCGCGTGAATAAGAAAGTATTCACCCTTATTATGATGGGCTATGGGTTAATAGATATATGTTTCTCCTCTAAATGGCATTATACGTCTTACCAGTGCTTTTAACTCTTCAGCGAGCACTTGAAGGATGAGGTAAGATCAACAAGTGACTTCTCGTTTATAGGTAAACAGTTCAAAGTGCAAACGTTTCAGCCTCCAAAGCTGTTGAGATTTTTCGTACATACGAGGAGATTACTTGATGTCGACAACGATATTACAGCTGTTTATGAAATATTCTCTTAGTGTTTGTCACACGGTGGTTAGAGAATGCCACGATTCTGAACAGAGTTTTCTATCTAATCAAAAATTGTATACTATTGGACGCCTGACTGACTATGTAAATTTAGTCATAAATAATAAATCGTTCAAACGTTGCGTTTAAACAACATGAAGAAGCATGAATTCCTGTATCTTTTTCTCACAACCGGTGTACAAGTAGGTGCATTTGGTTAACTGTATGGTGTCCTGTTGTTTCTCATATAGAAAGAAATTGAAGTAGAGTACATCGAAGCTAAAAATACACTTAATCAGTATCTGAATTCTTCGGAATCCGAGGGGCTGATTCGTTAACTAGGAGGACTTTGTGAAGGACTTTCCTGAGGAGATAGAAGCAAAGAGCCACTGGCGGTGTGTAGATTCACCCACGAGGCCAATCTTAATAGTTATAAGTTCAATACTTGACATCTGGTTCTCTTAAACTTTAAACGTCGACCAAATTAGCTTGGGATGATTGTTCAGAAGCACCCCGAGGCAGGACATGTTAAAAAAGAGAAATGTAAGAAAATTGGGAGTAGTGATTTTCAAAAAATTCCTATATAGAGTATTACTCCAATTATTCCATGGATATCTGGGATTTGAGCGTGGATTTTGAATTCAATATAAGATCTAGCCATGATCACCTGATTTTGATACATATATTATAATCATTTGAGTCAAATTAAGTATACTTGTTGTTCATTTTATTAACAGTTGCTGTGCAATTTGTGCTGTCAAGTTTCGAATCTCTGATTAGACTATTCCATACAGATGCTTACGTGTCTGTAGAAGTGTACATCTAGAGGGAACAAAAAAGTTTGGATATATAAGTATCAAGCTCTAAAGATTTTGATAAGAAGTTCTGTGGTTTGAAGAGGCTTGGATATAAAGTTTTTTCTTTTTGGACGCAATAGAACAGTTTACATTAACTGCAGTGTATTGCTCACTAAGTTTGACATAATTAATTAATTTTCCTTTTTTTCAATATATTTGGTTAAATACAAGGGTTTTGTCTCTTCGTTTTTTTTTCCTGAACTATATTATGAGTTGTTATCAATTGATAATGTTTGATGATGAAGAAAGTATGATGTTGGAAAGTTTAAATGAGAAATATGAAGGAATAACCAATACTTTGAATAATGATAAAGATGTTGGTGAATTTGAATATGTTGATATTCTTAGTGGGAATTCTAATATTGAGATATGGAGAACAAGATTACTGAACATTTTACTTTTCCTCTTCACTCTTCTATTATTTCTATTATTTATTGATGTTACAGAGACAAAGATAAAGATCAAAGAATATTTATCAGATTTGGAATATTATTTTGATGATGAAATAGATATAGATCATATTTTGGGATGTCGAGAATGGATCCCTGTTAATATTCGTGAAGAACACTGTATAATTGATGTTCCTTCTTCTATGGATAAAAAGCCTGTTTATAATTTAAATCCTTTGGATTTGGAAAAACGGATTGATCAAGAAAGGTTAGAATTGGCTTGTGGTTATGACAGTGACGACAGTCATGTTTCCAATGAAGATGATGATGCAAATGATGTTGCAAATCTGGGAAGTTGGTATCTATCTAGTGCGATTTCAAGCGTGTTAAATGATTTGAATTTGGTATAGTTATGAATTGGTTGGTATAAACTATCAACCATGGGTTTATTTCCTAAATTGAAGAAGTGTTTTCTTGTTTTGGCTTATGAAGATTGTTTACAGTAATGTTATGGATGAGTGTTATCTGTTTACTACGATAGAAATCTAGACTGGAAACAATTAAATGTTTGATGGAATGGGAGAAAATGGTTGGAACTCCCACTCATGATACAACTTTAACGATTTACAAACTGCTTATGGCTTTTTTGTTTATATATAAGGCTTTGGTTTCAAGCTCAATGGATTTCTGTGCTTGAAGATATGATGTAGACGTTTTTAATTTCTAACGAGAACAGTCGAACTACTAGATCTTTAAAAACAGGAAGCTCTTGTTCTCGCTAAATTACAATTCTTGGCTAAGCTTAGCATTTATTGGGTCAACTCTAATACTCCACAAGAGGAACCAGTAAGAATGATAATACATATGAATCATTACTAGTTCAAATAAGAGTACTGGCTACCTTTTGTTCACAACCCTACGTATATTCGAGATATAACTGTTAAAACTAAAGTGCTGAAGTGATAAAGATATCTCCCCTCGTCGCCGTAAACGAGTGAGCCTCCACCCCTTAATCTCATGCCAAAGAGTTAAGCCTCCCCTCCAACAGCGCTGTGCTTGTGCGTGATCAGAAGCAGAACCGTTATGTGACGAAACATGACAGACCATTAATTTCAAGAGCCAGCAGCCAGCCTGGGAATGTTTGAAGTTTGTAGGTTTCCAAATTGCTTCATGCTGAAACAAGTGCTATAAGTGATGCCAAAAATAACCCCATTCTCTATCCATGGGTATTTCCCAGTTTCCCGTATGCATTCGGCTTACATTTCTTGCATGGGAAGGGATGTTTTCATGCTCTTATGCTTAAAATTTAACGCCGCCTGATTGAAGGATTAAGTGCAGAGGTAGTTTTTATTATTTATCACGCGAGGAATGACTAAGTAGGGAATTAATCGGTATTCTTGGGCTCCTGAGCCCTTCAACTTGAAGGCCACACAAAGAAAACAAGAAACTGCCAGAGTAATTAAGAGACCGGTGGGGTGGCTCCGTTATTCCTTGTTTCTAAGTTCTTCCGGTACTCTGTGTTTGATTGATTCTGTGATGATTGGGCCATTTCCCACCAACTCTACGTACCCACAATTTGTATCTCTTTGTTCATTTCCATCGATTAATCATTAAACAGATCGTATCTGCTAAAACAATCTCACACTTTTATACTGGAAAACATCTTGGCTTGGCTCTTGTGACAGGTGCAGAGCCGATTCGCGGAAAACCGTTCCGCTTGTTGGCGAACGGTGCGCGCCACACGTGAAAACGTGCTTTGCAATTTCCCGCTGATAAAATCCCCTTTGAGCTAAATCGACGATCCTTTGCAACCACAAATGAAGACTCAGGATCTAAGAGTTGGGACTCAAGGCTTAGGCTCATGGTCTAGAGACCAAGGAAGCTCTGCGCTGCAGGCCTAAGGAGCCTACATATATGAAGTAAACGATGGTGAGGGAGAATGATAAGCCTCGCTGCATCTATTATTATGAAATCATTTAGATTCAATTTCTATTCCTATAATGACATGAGTTTATTATGCAAAAGTGCGAGTTTGAAGTTCCAGATAAGTTCCAGAGAGGGCTCCATCTGCAGCAGTTTTCTTGAAGTCTAAGAAGATAATTGTAGCATTCAACACAAAGGAAACTGGCCACTGTGTCCAAACTTTAAACTTCCCGATGCTGGAACCAAATGCCGTCTTGTGCATCTTCTTAGCTACCATTATAAGTATCTGCAGTGCATAGTAGTTGTATAGCTGCGACATGAGCATAGCTTATCTGTGCATATGCGCTGCAAGGCTGCTCAGTGAAGAAAACGGTTGACAAACTTACCACTTGTAATTAAAAGAGTTCAGGGATTTTTCTCAGTGATGCAGCAAACGTATTATGGAACATAAACATATTTAAGAAGTCATTCCAAAACATAATGTATTAAATCTAACGGAAATTCTTCATTATAGTTCAGCTAGAGAAATTACATTTTGACTGCTTATACAAGGTGGCTGATGACTGGGAATAAGCAGTCACTTTCGGAAGGTGGGCTTTTGTTTGTAAGAGGCGGGACCTCCGGAGTCGTTAGTGGAACTCGCCTTCCATATTTTTTTTTTTCTTTTCGGTACATCCGTAGCGCAAGGTCCATAGTCCACAGACCAAAAAAACTGAGCAAATTCTGCAGAGGCTTTAGGGCTCGTAAGAGGACTCAGGACTTGGTGTGCTGTCTTTTATGGGGCTGCCTCAAGCTCGAGGAGTTGAAAAGGTTAGAGGCGTATCGCCATGCTAACAAAAAATTAGTGCGTGATAATAACTGAGCTATGGACAGAACAAGCAACAAAAATATAGAACCGTTATTATGTATGGAACTTGAGTTGTGGTGTTGAACTATGATATATAAACAAGATTAAAGCAATTGGGATAGATCAAATATGAGGCATAATGCTGATCGATCGGTTCGTATCAGGTCAAACATTATTCCCCCAGCTGGTTAATCCAAGTTGCCACTTAGCTGGCGTTATCGTTGGTGACTGCCATTGAGCCTGTGCGTTAATGATGTGTTCAAAGTACTATATATGTACTGTACTCTTTTGAAGCGGGATACATAACCTGTGTCCTTGGGACTGGAGAGAAAAATCTTGTTGAAACAGCTTAAATTGGCTGCTGAGCGTCATGAAATTGATCCTAAACCCAAGTCGTAGTTATTGTCTTACCTGAAGTGAGATTCAATTTGAACATCAAAATTCAAGTCAAACAGCTGTGCTGCAGCTTTCTATAGTAAGATAATACACCATTTTCAACATATATTAATATGAGAGCGGAAAGATACCTATAGATCACTTTGAGATCAAGAGGTATAAAAAATTTCACACTTGAATTCTGTAAAGCTCTGGCTTACGAATCAGAGAACAGCTATAGTTCATAATTCTACTCACTAAAACGTCTTACAAAACAGCTGCCTTTTAAAGTGCTTTAGCAATCGATCTCAAGGAATCTCTGATAATTCATTGACCATTCATCAATTATTCAGGGTAGCGGCTTATACTATATATTTTATAGACGTCTGGCTTTCTATTGTCTTAGACAAAGACAAGAGTCATTATAAGTAAGGCCGACCTACATTCATGCCATTATTTAAGCTGCGTTCCGTCACACAATTTGTTTCAATTTGATTACTTTGTCCAATATCACGATAATTTACACATACATATACACGTTTGAAAAAACTGGAGATAAAGTCACGAATCATCAATTAAGATATTGTGAATATGGATTAATTAATTAAAGCAAGAAACAGGTAGCTTTGACTTACCTAATTATCCCTTTTCCCAATTACACATCAATTTATCCGAAAACACAAGCCATATTGCTAATTTGAGGTAATGTTATTTGAGAGTCTGGATCGTAACTCTTTTGTTAACTTTACTCAGGAATAATGCTGACTGTATTTAAGCTCGATATAAGAATTGACACCGAAGCAGTATCATAACATAAATTTTATTAGTCTAAAATCGACGATCATCCCTCATAAACGACTATTTTCAGTTTATTCATATTTTCTGAGCGCCAGATCAGTAGTTATTGAAGTGTGAGAAACAACATATTACGTACGTTACAATTAGTGGTTGTCTCCGTAAAGGTATATAGCTTGTTGAAGATTGATATTATGCGCCATTTTTTCAGCAAAAATTAATATACAGCAAATATTGTTCAACGCGATATTGCAGTACGTATTTAAGGTATAGATATTAGTATATTATGAGCAATCATAGTCGCTCAACATGTGGAACGTTAGCTAGTGCAAGCTGCTATATTATGAATGGGAAATTTCTCCAATAGTTCATCTGCAAGTGCAAGTTGGAGAGTATCATACAAAACACGCTACGCACCGCATGTATATGAAATTCACTTTATCCACCAACTTCAAGAACCAAAACTAAGATCCATGTCGACTCATACATATAATGCACCTTAATGAATGTCGATTTGACACAGTGATTTGTGTGTCAAAGAGAATTATCATTGTGATTAATCATGAATTAGCTATCATCCAGTTAAACAACGTGAAACTAGGTTTGCAGCTTATATTTAATTTTATTGCATAGTACTGGCTTATGAATCCCTGAAAAGGATTCAGGTTTTGAGGGCAAAGGTGTACGTACACCAAAGACTAAAGCTGTTGAAACTTTAAGTAATAATAGCTGATAGATTCATGGCTATTTAAATACACATGAACAGTGGCGCAGAAATCGGGTAAACAAATTGCGAGCAAGGGTCGGTCTTGTTGTTATTCTAACCAGACATTAATATGCTCAGCAAACGTATAGACTCGCATAATGGCAGCTTCAATAACGTAAAACCAGAATCAGCTGTTTCTGAAGTGTTGTATGTGACATATGTTAGTTGGGATGATGATCGATAATATTGAGTTTTATCACACGTAATAGCCATTCAGCCTGGCTGCAAAACGCATAGTTTCTGTTAATCCTGGCCTCATAATTACCTTTTACATGTTATTCTACGACCGATATTCGGTACATATGAGTTGTTAATTAGGTCCTGGAGGTTTTGAACAGTCAAATTGATTGAAGTTTTATATGCTTTTGATGGTTCAGCCCAGTTTTCTTGTTTCGTATATTTGATTGACACGCGTCTTGCCGTATGGTGTTCAGCTGTTAACATTGGAATCCCGAGACCACTGGAGACTAGGACAGGGAGTTGGAGAGATTCCTGAAAAAGCCGGTTAGAAACAGACCTGATCTCATCTTTGTGTTCTTCGCCATTGTAGTGAAATAACTTCAAATAAATCAACCTGACACAAAAAGAACTTCGACGTTGGGATACTTGAAGATTCCAGCTTTAAAACAATGATATGCATTGGTCTCTTTCGATCTTCTCGTAGCGCAGGTAGCGTTTCCTTGAACAACTGATCTATATATTAGCTAGAGTAAGCTGTGCCGGTCAGGTATTATTAACTGAAGTTATATATATTGGATAAGTTAAGCTATCCATATTGTTACACAAGGTTTCCATATTTCACATTCGATACTTTTGTACAATGGGAAACATAGACTTCGTTGAAGAGTGGTTGAAATTTCAATCATTTCCTGATTTTAATCCGCCAAAGATATCTATTGAGCAATTGAGCAGATGGGTTACCTCTACTGAACATGATAAGGATGAGAGTGATGGAACAAGGGGTCACAGTTATGAAAATGTGAAGCTTCTGCATGATCTGAGAAGCTACTTGCCAATTGCTAATCCTGGACAGTCTTTTCGACTGCTGAATTCATACAATGTCAACGAAGACTTTACCAATTTGAGCATTATTAGAGATTTCAACAATTCTGATGATAAAGAAAACAATCACCATACCATCAGGTCTATGGCATCAACTCAAAGAACGAGAAAAAAGCAGTCAACTCATTTGAGGCAGACTAATAAGAGCCGTGATAATATTTTAGTAACTGGTAGTGAAAGTTCTCTCAGACTTGATGAACTCCCAGAGTTCCAAAAGAAAGACAAACATTATGATGCAGAAAATTCATTATGCATAAAGCCTGAAGTTTTAGAAAAGTCAGATAGTGGGCTAGAGTACTATCAAAACATAAAGATGATCCCTGATAAAACATGGCTTCCAAGAAATTTCCAACATCATAAAGTCAAACTAAGCTTACTTGAAGGTGCGCATTCCCTCCATAGTTATTCTGAAAACTTACAATGTCCAAAATCTAAAGAATACGATGAAAGCAGAAATCGATCGGTACAAATAACCAGGTTCTCCAGAAATGCAGCCAATTATAGGTATATAAGAAAATTTAAAGGTTCAAGAAAGATTCAAGTGATGTGCCGCTTGTGTCGTGGTACCAATTGGATTCCCAAGCTGAAGTTCAACCACCACTTGGCATTTTCACATGGAGTTCTTATTCCAAAACTTTCAAATCTTTCAAACCATATGAGCATGACTCCAGCTCTATTGCCGTTACCAGAGTCAATGTTTAAGTCCAGCACTAGAAAACTTGTCAATATTTTTGTCAAGTGTCCGGACTGTGCGACCTGGATAAAATTAGGTCTCTGTTCATCACCATCTGGAAGTTCAGACAATTTCAACAAAGCCAGAAATGGAATATACCATAATTACTTTGTTCACTATTTAAAGTCTCACAAGCTTCAGTGATACTTGGGCCTTTAGTAATTGAAGCTACAATTTATCAAGAAATGTGATAAAGTAATTGAAATAATAGTGATCCCGTAAATTAATTAAAATAAAAATATAACTTGTAAACTGTACCTAATAACAAAAATTAAACATAATAAAGACTGATCGTAAAATTTCACATTTTGCTTCGCAAAATATTGAGTGGATAAAAGGAAAAATAAATTATCATGTGGAGTTTGCTAACCCACCACTGAATGCTAGACACCATGTTCTACTCAAACCGTTATCTAACCAGTCTGAACGGAAACCATCTTGTGAGAAGAAAGAGTATGAAGATTCTGGATCAGTCAAGGCTTGGTTGATTCTCAAAATACTAGTCCAACCACTGTTGATAGAATCAACTATTGGTGAAATAATTTGTGACCATTCTTCAGAAACAAAAGTTGGACCTCTGATAATTGAAGAAACAGGAGTGACAGGAAGCATGTGAATACCATGTATATATTCAGTATTTGTACCAAACCAAGTAGTGTGATCAATTTTGTTGTCAAATAAAATACCGCTGACCTTGTTACCAATGATTTCTGCTGGTTCAACAGTGTTATCATCAGAGTATAAAAAGTAGTCATTCATAGACTTGGCCATGATTGAAATCATCAAGTTACCTCTAGCTTCCATTGCTTGATCACCGATTATTTTACCCCATAACTTCATACCATAAGAGAAATTGTAATCCTCTGATGATGATTCTTCATTCTTACCATCACCAGCAGTAAACAAACCAGCAGCCCAGGAATGACCAGCAAACCAATCAAACATTCTTGAAACTGGGAAATACGAATCTTCAGTACTTGGGTTGGCAACATCTCTAATCAATGCATTGACCCAATCTTTGTTTTCTTCAACCCATGATCCACCAAGCTTGTTATCGATATATCCGATGACAGCAGCCGCATGAACAAAGTAACCGTAATGGAAATGGTGATCATTATAGTATGGAGCACCAAAGTCTGCACTAGTGTCACCATTTTGAGCAGCAGTTGATGTAATACCACCATAACGAGTATCATACATTAATGGATACAGTTGCTCGTTTTGTAAAAATGTATCAAATGCATCTTTTAATCTTTCCAAAGTTGAGTTTCTCACTGAGTCATCTTGAATAATCTCATCAATGACCAAGAGAATATAAGCATACTTATCCAAATATTTCCCTGCAAAGTAAGTTGTTAAACCTCTAGTTGATCCAGTGAAATCAACGGATAATTCATCATTGGCAACAGAAGCCAACAACTGCAATTGTTCGGATGTGTATGAAATCTCGCCGGATAGTTGTTGAGACCATGGTAACCATTGAACATCAGTGTTGAAGCTATCTTGGAATTGTAAAGAGTCAGTCAAATATGCATACATCGTACCCTTAGTAGTAGAGTCCAATGAGATACCTGTAGATCTTTGAGTAGTTGCAGATGTTAATGAACTCAAATGGTGAACCAAGGCAAAAATTAATGGATAGCCTGAAGCACTGTCACCCTTAGTGGTGTATTTGAATTCATAAGAGGCTGAAGAACCATCAGACGTACCTTCAACAACGGCATCTGTAACGTAAATACCAGCAGCTTGATCATAATAGACTTCATCTGAAGAGGGAGCACGAGCAACTTGGATAATTAAACCATCAATTGAAGTTGAACCTAGGATTGAGTTTGTACCACTGACGGAAAGCTTGAAGTTGGTTGATTGAGATGGTAATGTAACATAGATCAACCAAGAAACATTGTTGTAGAGTAGCACGATATTTCAATATCTTAGAGTCCAAAGAGCTTGAAGTTTCTTGGACAAGTTTAGAGAATCCAATGACAGAATTTAATAATGGAGTCACATCACCATTATAAACAGCTGTAGCAAAACCCATACCTTGAACCAAGGAAATATCGATGAAATTGGATTCTGGTGAGCTATCGCTATTGAATAGAGTAACCAAAGTGGACATTTCCTTCATTTCGGTGACATCCATACCCAAGTTATCAGAGGTGAACCCATCAGCAGAGAAAATAATCGATCCCAAACCAATTGGATTGTAGAAGTATCTTGCAGTACCTTCAGAGTTGTAATCACCGAAGACTCGTTGAGAGGCATCTGTTTGAGTAACAGCAAAACCAAAATAGTTTGTAACAGATTTGTAGAACCCATATGGATAAGTCCAAACAGAATCAGTTTGCTCAGATAAGATCAAGTTACCCCAGAATTTGTTGGTTTGGATTGGTTTCCCATCATTAGAGACACCATCTGGAATTTCTAATGGCAATTCTTTTCTTGGGAAAATACTTGGTGGGGAATCTGTACCAATAACAGAAAATAGATCAAAAGTTGAGGAAACTGGAATATCTGATGTGGTTTGCAAAGTGGTAGTCTTTGAGCTTGATAAAGAAACTGAAACTGAAATTGATGATGAAGAAGAAGCAGAAGACGATAATGAAGATGAAGTTTCGCCCTCTGCGGCAATGGAAGTCTCTGAGGATGATTCACCAGCTTGAGAAAGTGAACTACTACTCAAAATTGACGAGGTTATATTCAAAGTTGAGGAGCTCGAACCTTCAGGAGTCTGAGAAGATAAGATTGATGAAGAGTTATAATAGCCACCAGATGTGTGAATATTGACTGTTGATGATGATCCCACTGTTATATGTGTGCTTGAAGATCCAGCAGCCTGAGCCGAGCTTGAACTGGCAACCGATGCCGTCGTGGATGTTGAAATGGTTCTATCCTTAGTCAAACTTGAGGTTTCAATAGTTGTTTCTTGGGATAGGGTAGATTGACTGTTGGTGAACAATGGATCAGCCCCTGTAGTAGTAGCCCCAGAAGCACTAGAACCTTCGAAAGTGACACTAGGAGTAGTTGAGGCACGGAATATAGTTGAGGTTGTTGTAACAGCAGAAGTAGTAACAATTACGGCAGCAGCAGTTGGTGATTTGGTAATTTGAGTTGTTAATGTGACAACAGTTGTACTGGATCCCACAGCAATTCTTGACTGAGAAGTTGAAGTAAAATCTTCTGCTTCACCTGCTGAATTGGTTGTGGTGCGAGTCTCAACATTATTGGAGACAGTGAATTCTGTGCGAACTCGTGTGGTGGTAACAACTTGAACTGACTGAGAAGATGTTGATAATTGATGAAGTCTTGAAGAAGATGATGAAACTGATGACGAACCTGCTACTGAAGCTGAGTCAATAAAGGTGTAATTGGATCGAGCTGAAGAATGACCTTTACCGGATGCAACAGAACAGTCACTCTCAAAAGGAATACCAACTGTCTCTGTTTCACTGTTGACAGTGGCTAAGGAATCTGATTCTTTGACTTCACAACCATAATGTGTAATTGTAGTTGTAGTACGAGGACCTAATTCAGTAACAAAACTGGTAAGGTTTAAGGCATTTGCTATTATTAGTAGCGGTATAACCGCCATAAAAGATGAAAGCTTTGTCATAATATTGGCTCGAGTTTAAAGAACGTGTGGAGATTTAATTTGAAGAACAACTGACTATTGGTAGAGAACGTGAATAAAGAATGAATGAATGTGATGTCAGTGTTGATAATTAAATTGATCAAATTGATATAAAGAGTGTGGTGAAGTGTGATGAGCTGATATTCAAGAGTAGAATAAGCTAAATCAAGATCATTAACAAGACATGTTGGGATATATTTATATCAACGGTCCAGCACGATCTAAATCATACGTTGAACGCAAAGGGTTAAAATCACGATAAATTTGGATTGCCTTCAGACTTATTACCAGCCATCGCCCCAGAGTTGATCTGTGATCTCATCTCTTTCGAGCTTTGATTCAGAGCAAAACTGAACAATTGAAATCAAAAGGACAATAAATTTAAGATCAGTTTGAGATGGCTGGTTAAGGAATTGTGCTTTTGATGGTATTTCCAACATGAAGTTACAGATTACGCATAAAAGACGCGTCAAATTCGCGCCCGTTGCATACGAATAAGGTATCTCGGGAACTAGCATCGCCCTGGTAACCATATTTATATACTTCCTAATGTGGTAATACTATACCTAATCACCAGCAAAAAATGGAAATTTTGACATAAACTTGATTAAACCACTGATCTCAACCGCTTTTTTTTAGCACTTGATGCCTGCTATTGTAATTTGAGAGGCCTAATTAAACAGTTCTCGAGATCAACGTTTTGGAGACCTCAAACCTTGAAGCAGTTTGGCAGGTGGAACTAAAATTCCTACACTGGGGAATTGATTGACCTTTGGAATGTTTCTAGCATTCCCAATCATCGTACTATTCCAAGGAATGTTCGGTGGGTTAGACACCTCCTCAGCCAGCTGCCAATGGAGACAACCAAGTGCAAGATCTCATTGGACCGAGACTTCTTGATCCAAGACGCAGAGGAAACCACGGAGGTTGGAAACGCGCTTGGAAATTTTAGATGTGGACATCTTATACCTTCCCATTAAAAGAGCCAGAAGATGTATATGAGATGAGGCACCGTTGCTGGATGATACGAGCTGTACTAGTGTTGACTCTTGAGACACCTTTGCGAGATTGGGTTTGCCAGAGTACCTCAAAAACGGGTTATTGTACTAAAACTTGCCTGATAGATTCATTTCTTCAAATTACGCTGGTAATCATCATTTAATGTTAACTAACGACATTCAAAATCGCTACTGATCTTCAGGACTAAATCGCTAATCCGACCGAATCAAGGATTTGAGTACAAATGACTTCTAGAAACCTAGAGGCCTACAAACTGAGTTTGAGGAGCTGATAGAAATGTTCATTTTATTTGCCACAATATCATGCAGATATATATTGAAGCATTAGCGGTTCATTATTTGTCAAATGAAATCAAATTAAATTGTTTCTTGCAGCTTTTTGATACTATATGGTCAGCTTATGGTACCAGCTATGAAATGATATTAAATTTTAGTTGTGATAGATAAGTAAAGACATGCGATGGAAAAAGCGTCATCAGTCCTTGGACATTCTTCTTTTAAAATCAGCATATTCGAAACTTCTTGGGAAATAATCGTTTTGGTGGTTTGCTTCATCAACTGGAGATTGTTGATTTGAATGATAAGATCTTGGAACGCTTTCTTTATGGTACAAATTTGGTGCAGTTTCTCTTTCAGTAGATTGTGGTGGATGTGACACGGAACCACGATATTGGACATTGAAACTGCTATCTGATGAGACATTATTATCCAACCCAGTGGAACGACGTTGACGATCTCTTTTGGAGCCTTCTGAAGTCCATTGATTGCTATTGTTGTTGTCAGTTGGATAATATGGTTGAATGTTGTCTTTAGTGTTTGCCCTCAGCTTAGTATTCTCCGTTGAATATATCTCATCATCAGCTAATGGATCCTCTTCTTCGGTATCAGCCTTGAATTCTTTGTCTTTCCCATGGGTGTGATTTAACTTGTTAAAATCAACTCTTCTCAATTGGTCACCCAATAGAGCAGTTTGATAATTACTGCTAGATCTTCTCTTCAATGGGAATAATGTTGAGGGATCAGGAGTTTCTGAAGGTGCTGGAGGGTCTGATAATCCCAAGTAATCAGAAGATCTGTTACTTCCTTGACTGATCAATTCCGTTGATGACGTGCGTTGTGGAACAGGGGCGGTTGGCATTATTGAATAATTAATTTGAGTTAAAATTTAACTATGATATGGTAATTATCCTAGATAACAATATGATGAGATAAGAGCCCACTTTAGTCTAGCGACACTTACTTATATAAGGGTATATAAGGGTTATTAGGCGGATTGTAATAAGGTTGAAGAATCACCTGATAATGGATATAATGGGAAGGGATGTGACACAAAAGCTATGAATTGGGCTTCCGGGGTGCAGTTCGAGTGACTCTGGCTCTTTAGAAGGTTCTGGATAAATCTAATACGAATGCTCCGATGTGTATCAGCACTAAACACCAACTCAATAAATATCCAAACACTATCGAAATATCTATGAATGAAATCTTCAATCCCTTTTCTTGAAGCAAGTTCAAATAATAAAATGGGCCTCTGCCGTAGTGCTCACACCAAAACCTTAACAATACCCTCGTATTTAGAGCAGATCATGTGACTCCCTCGAAACTCCGCTTTTATGGCTCCATTTCAATCTGGGGAAGTTTTTGACCTTTGATTCAACCTTGCAATTTGAAGAGAATCAGTGACAATTACCTGAAAAATGGCACCATATACCATCAAGTCCGTCGATTTTACAGAATCACACCCTGATAAAATTTCCGTCTACTTAGAAAGTGGAAAAAATATTGAATAGTGAGTGGTTTTGAATGTTCATCTTGGGGATGCTGTCGACGTCGGCCCCAAAAAATCCTTATCGGACAATTCTACTAACATGCTTCGGACTCTAGTTTGAACTTTTGGCTAAGGGATAATTGTCAGTGCGGTGAATGTTACGACTCTAGTACTTTTCAAAGACTACTAGACACGTTCAGTGTAAGTGTTTCAATCTGATTTTGGCAATTGTATCGCTCTTACTAATTTTCTCTGATCAGATCCCTGATGATATCCAACCTGTCAAGATTAAAACCACTGATAAAGCACTTGAAATTGACTGGAGTGATGACCACAGCACTACATTCTCTTACGAGTGGCTGGGGAAACATTCAAGAGCACTGACTAAGTCAGACCCAGCTAAGTTATCCCTCTTACCAGAAAGAGTGTACTGGTCCGAGGATATCATCAAGTCCGAAATGCCAGTTGTTGAATATGAAGACGTCCTAAATAAAACATCAAAAGATTTTTACAACAACATACACAAATATGGGTTTACCTTCATTGACAATGTTCCCATCAATCCAGAAGACACAGAAAAGCTTTGTGAAGCGATCGGTTATATTCGTGTTACGCATTATGGTGGGTTTTGGGATTTCACAACAGATTTGGCAATGAAAGATACGGCTTATTCCGATATTGAAATTCCTTCTCATACCGATGGAACATATTGGGAATACACTCCATACCTTCAACTATTCCATTTGTTATATCATGATGGTGAAGGCGGTAATACTACAATAGTTGACGCTTTCAAATGTGCAAAAGATTTTCAAAAAGAGTATCCTGAGAATTACAAGTTCTTGTCCAACTTGAAAGTTGATTGTCACTCTTTAGGTGATGTGTATCTGTCCCAATCAAAACCAATTTTCATTCATGATGACTCTGGTGAATTAACTCAGATCTCTTGGAACAATTGTGATCGCTCTTCCAATTTTGGGATGAGTAACAATGACCTCAAAAAGTTCTACGAATCAATAAAGATTTGGAACGAAATCATTCATAGAGATGAGAACTTCTTATGGCACAGGTTGAAACCAGGTCAAGTTCTAATTTTTGATAATTGGAGATGCCTTCACTCTAGAATTGGGAAGACTACAGGGAAAAGAAGAATGTGTGGTGCCTATTTCGATAGAGAAGATTTCTTAAGCACTTTAAGAATCCAAAACTCTGAATCTGAAGCAGAGTTATTCAACTCATTATGATCCTAGCGAAAACTTAAAAAAAGCAACCAATCTAAAATAAAAAATCATTATTACAATCTAACTATTATTTATATATCATATATCTAAACTTCCACATTATGTCTCTTGAATATTCTCTTGTATCTCTTATGACTTTCTTTTTTCTTTAGCAACCCTTTAAACAAAGGTGGAATGTAATTATTCGCAGCCAAATTCAATGTGGACACAACAACAATCAACCACTTGAATCCAGTACTGATCTCTGTAAGTTGAAACAAATCACCGAATAATGATTCAACTGGAACATTCATCAACGCAATACTCAAAAACACAGCAACGGCAACATTTGCGATAAATGGCGTGTTCCTGCTAACAGGTTCACGATACGGTGGGCCCACTGTCAAAATAATCGCACATAGGATATACTGAAAGTTCGAATAGAAAAACAAAACGGTATTATCTGAGGATTGAACAGCGTCGTCACCACCAGGAATTGGTTTGGTATACCATTTTTCAGTTTGAACGTACAACCACACCGAAACTTGGAAAAACAAGAGGATCAATATATTTGCAACCAAGGGGATCAATAATTTGGGAGAAACCAAATTAGCACTTGGTCTTTTAGCCACAACTTTATGATAAGCATCGGACCAAGACATGAAAATAGCAATTGGTAAGATCAAAAACAAATCAATCCATAAAAATTGGAAATCACCCAAGTTGGAACCTCTCTTGTAAAGAATGGTAATGGTGATGAATTGAATTGCAGAATATAACGACATATACTGGAAACAACTAAAACTTGTAACCAATGAAGCCCTACCTTCCCGAATAACATCCAATACACAACTGATTTCAAATAATCTTGAAGTGAAAGGAGCTGCAACAGACGCTTCAGCTTCTGACAATGAAATACCAACATCTGCAGCTTTCAAAGCACCACAGTCATTAGCACCATCTCCACAAAATCCAACAGTATAATCAAGATCTTGAAATTGTTCCACCAATTCATGTTTTTCATCTGGTGACATTCTTGCAAAGACATTTGCTCTCAATAATACTTTGATAATATATTCGTCAGAAAATAAATCTAAATCATTCTTTAGCAAGTGCCTGAAAACATCACCAGATACAGCTAAGCCATAACTTTTATTTGATCCATATAGGTCTAATGTCTTAGAATCCAACTCCAAATTTTCGTCATCTATTTCTCTCCATATTAAACCATCGCCCTCAGTGAATGTTGGTACAAAGGTTAAATCTTCTTTAACCAGTTCACATTCTCTTGCAACACTGATTGCAGTTAAAAGGTTATCACCAGTGCACATGACAGTTCTCAAGTTCGCTTCAGCCAATTGTCTTAAAACACCAGTAGTTGATGGTTTTAATCTATTTTCAAAAACAATAAATCCTAGAAATTCCAAATCACTTTCAGCCTCTTCTCTTGTGATTTTTTGAGAATACAACCAATTGTTTTTTTTCAACTTCTTTCCAGCACATGCAATAACTCTATACCCATTATGAGTGTAGTGATATAATAAGTCCTCATAATTACCTGGAAATGATTCCGGCTTACAAATATCCTTAATAACCTCCGGAGCACCTTTAGTCAAGATTGAAAATCGATTCTCAGCTTTGATGATAACACTCATTCTCCTTAAATGGGAAACGAACTCGAAACTTCTAAGAATACCTAATAGCTCAGATTTATTTTCCTTAGGATAAACAACAGCTGGGGTGATACCAGTGTTTTCAGGTAGTTGAGATTCATCAAATCTCTCTTCATTAGTTGAAGTGAAACCTTTAAACTCCTCTTCATACTCCCATCCAGTAAATTCAAACATTTTGAAATCTAAAGGATCACCAATCAATTCACCATCAACAACTCTTAATGAATGACATGCGACCAAAGCTTTGAACAAGTCTGAATGTTCCTCGCCAATAGGTTTCACATCTGTCAACAGATCGTCAAATTTTGCACTATTAGCATGAACACCGAAAACATCTAACCCATCTTCTGTTAATGTACCGGTCTTGTCAAAACATAAAATATCTAATTTCCCACCGACATTAACTCTTGTTGGAGAGATACAGAAAATATCACGCTTCTTTAATCTTGATAAGGCAAAACTTGTACCAATCGTCAATGTTGCTGGTAAAGCAGGGGGAACAACAATAGTGATGATATCCAGGGCTCTTAAGATAATGATTCTTGGTCCAAGACCTAATTTTATGAAATTGATTGTGCTGAAGACAAACCCAATGCATGCAATAAGAGTCATGAATCCAATATATTTGAATGAATCCTCATAAAATTTAAAACCAACTGGTTTGGGGAAAAGCATTGATCTTAACAAAGCACCTTTAGTAGTAGAAAAACCTGTACGAACGACAAGTGCCATAGCTGGATCACTCGCAGAGTGTCTAACTCTAATGATCTTTGTACCATTAAATAAATATGATTTGGCCAGTAATGGGGAAATTTGAGACTTCAGTGAGTCGTTTATCAAAGATTCTAAAGTTTCTCGGGATGCGGGCAATTTCGAAACAGGAACAGATTCACCGGTAAGCATTGACTCATTTACGATACAATCACCTGATAACAAGACAGAATCACATGGAAACACAGAAAGAGAAGGATCAGAAACTTCATAAACATCACCAGGGACTAAATCTGCTGCATCAGTTTCTTTCCAGAAATCATTTCTCCAAACTCTAACTTTACATTCGAATTTTGACAATTCTTTTAGTCTTGCCATTGATGATTTTGTTTCGACTAATGTGTTTATGATGGAAAATATTGAAATAAGGAAAATACAACCAGCGTAATAATAATATTCATCAAACCCCCATAGAATGATTGAGAAGACTTGAAACATATAGAACGGATGTAACACTTCATCAATTAACAATTCGCCATTGGTCTTTTCTCTTAAATCTAACGAGTTTTCTTTGAACACTAAAGCTCTATCTTCATAAGCAGATTTATCTAACCCATCTCTAACATGGTGTAACCAACTATGATCAACCCAATTTGTATTTGTTTTATAAATATCCTCAACCGGTGAATAATAAAAGTTCAAATATCTGTACTCAAAGGTGATCAGGATTGGAATGACAGGATTAATATCTAGGACTTGATGGATTTGAGATGATTGTTGATCTTCATTGTTCGTTGGGACTCTTGAAATATCATCAAATTGTGGGACGTTGATCACTGTGGACAATGTACGATTATACCATTGTCTATGAACATCAATGACAGTGAGTTCACCCAATTCAGTCTCCGTCACTACCCATTCAGCTTTAGCCAAAGGAACTTTTTTACCATAAAAGGAAAATTTAAACTTAGGAAACCATCTTAAAACCAAATAAAAGATACCAAATGTGATCAACGAAATGAAATAGTAAAAATATAATCTTAATTTTGAAGTTCTGTAGCCTGCAATACCAAGAACCAAATCTTCTTCAGCTATATAAAATCTTTGGAAATGTAATCTTGCAGGATGTGACGGATAATAATGATCATGTAATTCAGCACTTAGTTCCCTATAATTGTTTGAAGCTTGATTGTTTGCATTTGACTGAGAAGCATCTAATACTGAATCATCGTTGTCATCTGATTCTTCGTCATCTTCCAATAAAGGACGACTTGAAACATCGCTTGGGATACGATCCCTATAAGTGTTTGCAGAATATGCTGAGGGAGAAGATGAAGTTCTAGTTTGACGATCCATGGATCCATAATCTTGCATCGAGGCATTCGTTGAAAAACTTTCTCTTCTATAATCTTCATAAGCCGGCGCAGAATTCCAATTTGTATCATAATCGATAGGATCTTCTGGATCATCTAGAGTTGAAGCACCTTGAGCTGCCTCGATGTCTTCTGGGTCGAAAAATTTGAATTGAGAGCGTCCATCAATCGATTGAGATCTTGATCTAGCTCCTGATCCCGAACGTAATCTATTTAAACTATGATTTTCGTTGTATTGTTGAGATGATGATTGAATAGATGGCAATCTACCACGTCGTATTGAACTTGCTGCAGAGCTTGGAACTGACGAGGTTGTTGATTGATGATCGCCTCTTCTACCAAAATGATGTAAATGATGAAATGAGGTTATGGAAGAAGGAATAATTTCTGAAGCAGCTCCGTCAAACATTTCAGTAGTGTTTTCATCAATATGGGCCAGAGTATCTTGGGAAGCAATCGAACCTCTTCTCAACGAAGATGACCGTCTGGAATGGCTTGAGCGTCCATATCTTCCGACGCGGTCAGTCATTTCACGTTGAACTGATGGGCCTCAATGGTTATTTAATCAACCTGTCTCCAGTTTTATTGCAGATTATCTTAATATTTGAGCTTATCTGGGACTTCCAATTGTTATCAATATTAAGAATGGAAGTCGAGGAATCAACTATGATTTGGGGTGCAATGACTCTGAATATTCAGTGAAAGTACCAGTCTTTGATATGAGGGTACCAAATAGACTATATTCCTCAATGATGCTCTAAATGAAACTAATATTCACCAATACAACTCCAAACAATACCAGCAAATTTATGCAAAAGTGTTCACTATGGACTTTATAAACGATTCGGGCAAAAAACCCTAACAGAAAGAAGTTGATTAGTTAAGCAGACGCTGCCATAAGATAACATCCAAGCACCATTTATGAACAAATTTATTTTCTGTTTAAAAATTTTCGCTTTCTGAATTTTTTAAGAGTTTTAAACATCTTTAACAAATTCCAACCAAAGTTTACTGGTGAATCGTGATAAACGACAGTGACAATGGATGGTTCTGTTACATTGTCCTGAATATAATTATAGTATGTGTCTTATCTTGAGAGCAAATAGACCAACAACACATTCTTTTAGCTGATGAAAACCTTGACAACAACAACTTGAATTTCTTCATCCGAATTAGGACCATGTGGATTTAATCATAGCTTTTTAACCCTGATCTATTAGAATCGTCTTGAATCATTGGTTTGTTTGCTCATCTAATTATTTTTGGACTAAAATTGACTAACAAGAGTAGAATTCTCATTCAGTTGAATAATTTTTTATAATAGCAAAATAGACACCATTTTCCTTCTTATAGCAGTCGTAGTAAATACCGTCGTATAAAGATGATATATATACATTAATTGGCATAGCATTCAACTTTCCAAATAATATTTGTAGTGTGTGAATTGGAAGATGACATCGATTTCAAAAGCAAAACTCTTAACTACTCGCGAATGCGTTCTGTGCGATTCTTGCTTTGGGGTTAAACGTCAAAAGAACTATGGCAAAAACAATAGTTGATAAGCATTGTATCATTTAACATCTGGAAAACAGCATCAATGACGTTGAATGAGCCATCTGTGGACTTCCACTTGAAGTTACAAGAAGGTTCATTCAAGATTCCTTATGAAGCGATCAGAAAAAACTTCAAAAATGTGCAAAAATTAGATGAAAGACAGTTCAAGAAGATGGAGGAACTGTTTAAGGATTTAAACAAGGCTAAGGATAAGAAAGAGAAACTGAATAAGTTGAAGCAGGCCATAACAAGTTTGAAACAGTTTGAAAAGAAGATCGTTTCGAAAGTAAAGATTGAGAATGAATTAGTCTCTAGAATTCAATGCCGTTTAGATAAGCTTAATGAATTGAAAGAATTGAAGCAATTATCATTAGAGGATGAAAAAAGTGGCACAAATGCAATCAATCAAGATAAGTTGTTGAATTGGTATAGAGATCAAACAAACTTATTGATAGCTGATTATCTTTTGAAGAACAGTCATTTGATTGATAAAAACCCAGGGCTACTTTTGATCAAATCCTTAAATTTTGATAAATTGATTGATTCCGATATCATCTTGGTATCAAATAAGATATCAACATCAATTTTAAATGAATCATTAGAGAGCTTGATTCAATGGATTGATGATAATAAATCATATTTGAAGAAAATCAAATCAAATTTGGAATTTGAAACAAGATTTCAAGAATATATTGAATTTATTAAAAAAAATGAAATAAACAATGCTATACAATTATTTAAGACCCATCTAAATCAATTCACAAAGACAAATTTCAATGAAATCAAAATGGCTTCTGGTTTACTTGCATTTGCAGAGAAAGTTCTTTCACAACCGAATAATCCTAATTTTACCAAATATAGCACATTATTATCCAAGACTCGTTATAAATATCTATCGGATTTATTTTTGAAAATCTACTACAAGATGCATGGTATATCAGAAGATGATCCATTATTGATCTATTTGTCATTGGGTATCTCATCATTGAAAACTAGATCATGCCAATGTTCGGAATCTAAAAAGACATTGAATTTTGAATCCATTTTGAATAAGAAATTGACCTCAGGAAAACAAGAATTGAATAATCCTTCAAATAGCTGTCCAATATGCTCATTGGAATTCAATCAATTGAGTTTCCAACTGCCTTATTCTCATAACGTCAAATCATACTTGTTTGATAACCCAGTGATGTTACCAAATGGGAATATTTATGATAAGGAGAAATTGATCAATTATAGTAAGAATTTGACTATTTTAAGTGAGGAAGAAGTTAAAGATCCAGTTTCCACAGAGGTCTTTGAACGTGATCAGCTGGTTACAATGTATCCAACTTGAATTGTGCAGATACATTTTGTTTGCTAGGACCCATAATGAATGATGATGCTATGAAAATTTGCATAAAGTGTACGCTCCGAAATAGGAATCCTATCCCTACAGTATCTTAGCAAAGTTTCTTAGGAGAATGTAGTACATCAAGGTTAGTCTGCTCAAACTTGTAGAGATCCATTCATAAATCATCTATAAGCTACAAACCGGCTCTTTCATCACTTTGTCGCATACACTTTTCTTTCTTTACATCCGAGCACCACTAAGAACTCATCTTTAAAAATTATAAGTAATCAAATTTAATACTGATCTTTGTAATTCTCAAGTCAAAGAAACCAACGACTTCATATCGGTTCATAGAAGATAGATCATGTCAGCAGATCAACAGGATTCAGCTCCAGCTGTTTGTGAAACATGTCTAGGGCCAAACCCTTACCTACGGATGACAAGAGAACGTGATGGGTTAGAGTGCAAGCTATGTACAAGACCATTCACAGTTTTTAAATGGGCCCCAGTAAAGAACGGAGCTTTCAAGAAGACTATTATTTGTTTGACGTGTTCAAGACAAAGAAACTGCTGTCAAAGTTGTTTGATGGATCTAACTTATGGAATACCGATTCAACTAAGAGACGCTGCTTTGAAAATGGCTGGTGTCCAGGGCATTTCGAATGATGAACCAAAGAATGAAATTTCAAAATTATATGTGGCAAATAATTCTGAACGATTTGAAACCATTGGTGGAGCATCTGTAACGTCAAATGCTGAAAGGGCTAAAGAGATCTTGACCAAACTATCTTTAGCATCTAAGAATAAAGTGGCACCGAAGAAGTTGAACGATAAGAATGATTCATTACCTGCACATATAAGCAAAGTCGATGTCACGAAAATCATATCAAAACTGCCATTGAACGGATCATTAGTGCCGCCTAGTGATCTAGGTATCACTTCTTTATTCATATTTGGTATTGATGAATCACTTCCAGAGTATAAAATCACAGATTATTTTGAAACTTTTGGTAAAATAAAATCGTTCAACTGTCAACATAAGTCCAAAGCCGGTTATTTAACATTCCAGACAAGAGACTCTGCAGAAAAGGCTGCTAGCTCAATAACATCACCATCACCAAAATCACCAGGTTTGTTGATTGTGGAGAACATCCCATTAAGAATCACATGGGGTAAAGAAAGACCATTGGGTACTACAAACATCGAGAAGATCAAAGTTGGCTCTGTTATAAGTAAAGTGATGAAGAAACTATCAGGTGTTCCTTCACAGAAAACTATTGAAAGTGACACTCAAAATACTGGTAATAGTTCTAGTGATAAGAAGAAGAAGACTAAGAGTACCAAGTCCACTGGAAGTAATGATCAAATTACCTATAAATCACTTTCCAAGGACTTTGAAGTATAGAATTTAAAAAAAAAATAACGAATCTAACGAATATTTAAGCTAATCATTCATTTTGTTGTACTGATGTAGTTGTATGGGATCTGATCTAATGGTATGCGCACTCGATCACCAACGTTTTAGAATCTGAAGGCAAATTCATCATTAATGTAGAATCCATAAATTGGGAAAGTGATGGAAGTAAGAAGATTGAATCAATGTCAACATATGAAGGTGAGTTGATTTGTGATCAGCATGCTCAATTGTGTTCTAACGTTCAATAACAAGAGGAACATAACATAAGGGAAACTCGAACCCAACAATCATCAGAACCAAGTCGAACACACGAGACTCTAAGCAGTCGCCTTGAACAGTTTCTTGGAGGAGGTCGTTTCGGTACAGCAGAGGGCGATATATCAAGTCTTCAATCTCAACAATCACAAATTGAATTGCTTACAAGTGCCCTTCGTTCTTTAGACAATGGACAATTTGGTGAAACTTTATTAGATCAATTGAACTCCGAAAAGGATATTCAAGGAGTTTCTGATGAATTTATTGATTCCTTAGATAGAGTTTCTAAGAAGAGTTTGAAAAAAGATCAAACATGTTCGATTTGTACAAATGATTTCTTGGATGATCCACATCCATTAGTTGTTAGACTACCTTGTGATGGGAACCATAAATTTGATTTAGAATGTATTTCTCCATGGTTGAAAGTTCATTCAACTTGTCCACTTTGTAGAAAAAACTTGTTGGATAAAAAGAAATTTCAAGACCTACCTGAAGATGACGAAGAAGTTGAGGAGGACTGGGATATGTATGGGTAAAGGTAGAAACAAATTACATATTAGATCATTATCGTTATATATACATGCATTTTTTTCCCTCTTTTGTAGAGTTAATTATGTAAGGAACTTATTTTTTACTTATGGTTTTCTTTTCTTCTTCTTCTGTTACTGGTTCAGCTTCTTTTGCAAAATGTTGTTTAAATACTGGATCTTTTAATAATTCATCAACTCTTCTTCTAATAGCAGCTTCATCAGAAACACTTGAGTATTTAACAGTATTATCAATATTCTTAGTTTGATAATCGCTATTCAATTCATCCAAGAAATCTAACCCTTGTTGTTGGAATGTTTCCACTTTAATACCTAACCCATGAATTGCATGTTTTCTGAAAAATGAAATCCATAAATCTAAAACTTCAGGAGTTGTATCATAAGCTCTAATTAATGTTTTATGTGTTATTCTTTGATAATTTTCTTTTGTTTTGGCTTGAACGAAAGGAGACTTAATAATAGTCCATCTTTGTCTTCTTTTTGGTAATGGTATAATACCACTTACTGGTATATTTAAATAAAATGCAGCTCTCTGAATAAAATCACCATAAAATCTAACAGCATGGGCATCATAAGAACGTAAATGAATGTTTGCCACTAGGTCTTTATGTTTTGGTTCATGTCTAATTGGAGACCAATAATTGGCTTCCACATTAACTGGGAATGGTCTTTGAGTCTTTTCACCAACATCTTCTCTGGAAAATATTTGAGGATTATATTCAACTTCTTTTGACTGAACTAATGGAGCACCAGGAAGAGTTGGGATACCATTATATTTCTTTGATCTGGCAGCCAGACTACTGCTCGTACTGAATGTACGTATCGAGTTTCTAAACATTATTAAACTCCACAGACACAACCCAGTATCAACAAAATAGCCAGTATTTCCTCCATATAACTTTTCAAATAAAGCTCATTTTGATTTTTTTCAACGAGATTTCGATCCAATTCCGAGGCTCTTTCTTTGCACTAGAGCCGGAATTTACCCTTTCCGGCACCCACTAAATAAAAAAAAATTTGGATTTCAACCAAAAAGATTTCAATCTCATCGCTTGACAGTTAAAGATTGATAGTATTGGAGATACTTTGCTGTTCTTGAGTTGGCAGACTGTAAAGATGGGTAAGAGCAGTAAGGATAAGAGAGACTTGTACTATAGAAAAGCCAAGGAAGAAGGATGGAGGGCAAGATCAGCATTCAAATTACTTCAGTTGAATGATCAGTTTCAACTATTTAAAGGTGTAAGAAGAGTTGTTGATCTTTGTGCTGCCCCAGGTTCATGGTCCCAAGTGCTTTCAAGAGAGTTATTTGAAAAGAACCAATACAAGGAAGAAGATGGCGTTACTCCAAAGATTGTCGCAGTGGATTTACAACCAATGGCACCAATAAATGGTGTTACCACATTACAAGCTGATATCACACATCCAAAGACCCTGAGCAAGATACTGGAGATCTTTGGTGGTGAGCCGGCCGATTTTGTGTGCAGTGATGGTGCCCCAGATGTCACAGGCTTGCATGATTTAGATGAATATATCCAAGCACAGTTGATTCTTGCAGCTTTGCAGTTAACAACATGTTTATTAAGACCTGGTGGTTCATTTGTTGCAAAGATCTTCAGAGGTAGAGATATTGACTTGATGTATTCGCAATTAGGGTACCTTTTTGAAAAAGTAATTTGTGCTAAACCAAGATCATCAAGAGGTACATCTTTGGAAGCTTTCATTGTATGTCTTGGTTATAAACCAAGTGCCACTTGGAAACCAACTTTAGATCCAAATGTTTCCACTGAGGATTTTTTCAAAGGCGCCAACATCGGAAGATATGAATTAAGAGATGATTTGGAGTATGAGGAGGAGAAGAGGAACATAGCGCCTTTCATTGCGTGTGGAGATTTGTCAAGTTATGATTCGGATGCCACTTATACCATTGAAGCTGGTGTCGAAAGAGTCTCATTGGATCCAGTGCAAAGCCCAACGGCACCACCTTATAAGAAAGCGCTGGAGATGAAGAGAAATGGGGAAATAAAGAGATGAAGACTAGTTATGTTTATTTTGTACATTAGAGCTAATATATATTGGGCATGTAATTTATTGGGAATTGGAAATTTAGCTGTAGCTCATTTAATCAATAGTTTAAATCCATATTTACGAATAATAATAGTGAAAGATAGAAATATAACTTCAAATATCTTTTAATTTTTGCGAAATTACATCTTTCAGAACAATACAAAGACTACAAGAGGTAAATAACTATTGACAAATAAAGGATTAATCTATAAATCAGTTGACCCACTGCTATCGGCAGCTTCACCTTCAACAGCTACCTTATCTATCACCTTCTCTTCATCATCTAGCTTATCCTCTTTAACATCGTGAACGAAAAATAACACAAGTAATGTCCCTGCGGCATAGGCTCCCAATACAAAATAAGTACTATCTTGATATTTATGATGTAGTTCAAGCTTTCCGCTTGTATTTCCCACAATTGAGGTAATTACAGCAAAAGCCAAGGCAATGCCAAACGCAAACGTTTGAGAGATACCACTGACTATACCTTGGAACTTCAAAGGTGTTGATTGCATGATTAAATTCAAAAACTGAATGAAATAAATAACACTCCCTGAAGCTAACAAAATTTGTCCAGTGAAGGAAAATTTCCAATACTGATTGGCAATTCTATAATCAACACGACTCATTAAAACCAACCCGATAGTTCCAACAAGAAACGAAATAGTGGCAACCCATTTAGGAGAGGTTTTGCCACAGAACCTTAGCCATAACTAATGAACTAATCAATAGAGTAACCATAAATGGGAAATATTTAATACCAGCAATCAAGGCAGAATTTTTTTCCACATTCATATAATACGAAGTTGATATATAAACCATTCCAAAGAACCCAGCATAGTTTAAAATGGCATTGAATGCTAATGGTATAAAATTAGGAATATTCCAAATAGGCTTAGGAATCAAAAGATGAGTATTTGGAGTCAATTTTGCCGAAAGGAAAGTTTCGTAGACAATAAAAAAACAAGTCAAAGCAAATCCAACTGGTAATGTCACGTATGCCTTGGGACTATTCCAGTTCTCTCCAGCTTCTGTGAATCCAACAACAATCAACAACAACCCACCAATCAAGATTGTAGAACCAATAAAATCCAGGTCTTTCAATTTATCACCATTTTTTTGAACTTTAGGGAAGCAAAAGAAGGCAAAAATGGCTAACAAAAAAGAGATCCCAAAGGAAGAGTAGAATATACCCTTATATGTAACGCTTGATTTCAAAAAGGCACCGCCGATAACTAATCCACCAGCTTGGCCCAAACATATCATTCCTGATAGTGCTGTCAATGCAAGACTCAATTGTTCCCCTTGAAACAAATGGGCAAGCAATGCATAAGAGCTTGGAATCAGCATGGAGGCGCATATTCCCTGGAAAGCTCTAAAGATAATCAAAACATAAATATCATCAACAGCCCCGCAAATTAATGAAAAGATACTAAAGCCCAAAGATCCAATAATGAATTGTAAGTCATGGCCAATAACATCACCCATTCTACCAGAGAACGCAATGAACCCAGAAAATGTGACAGCATAAGACGATAGCGTCCAGGAGGCTAATGCTCTTGTGACGTTGAAATGTTTATGGAGATAATCAACAGACACTAAGATTGAAGTAACATTAAGCATATCAATGAGGGTACTCATTGAAATCATGAAAAAAATCACAACTTTATTTTGAAGGACTCCAGGGACATGATTTTGGAACTTTAATCTATCAATTTGCATCATCTTTTGAGGTATACTTTGAGGCTTAACTTGAAAATGGCATCTCAACTGTATACATCTTGAGTTTAAAATGGAATCCATCACTTTTTTTATATGGCTCAACCCCTAATAGCTTCTCAATTTGACATTTCTAAGCATTACTAACATCACTTATCACAGCAGTACATAACAACAATATTTCACCTTCGTCATTTGTAATAGACCTCATTAACTCGATATAAAAGGTAGTTAGTGATTGAGGCCCATGTTGAGATTTTCAAGTTTAGGAAATTCGCGGGCCGTGCATAATTTTTCCGTGATTGAGGCCCAAATCTCTACTGAAAGAAACCTTTATCGATGATCAATCGTACCAAATATTGGCTGCCTACGTCGAAATTGATTAGAAATATGAGAATGGTGAATTGAAACACATTACTGGTGATTGGTGGGCTACAGTCATTGACTTGAAATAGTGTATTGAATGGCTGAGAAAGGTAACACAAGTGTTCTGTGCAAGTATACTTTATAAAAAACTTCAGACATACCAAAATCAAATAATACATGTCCCATTACACTCTTTCATTAACCTCTTGTACCATTGAGTCAAATTTTCCCTCCTGGACTGGTTTTTTCACATCATGAACAAAGACCAACAAGAGGATTGTCCCAACAACATAGCACCCCAAAGTGAAATAAGCACTGTATTGATATTTCAAATGCAACTGATATTGATCCTGAGTGTTCCCAACTATTGAAGTTATCACCGCAAAGGTTAAAGCTGTTCCA
This sequence comes from Hansenula sp. yHMH451, assembly GCA_030571095.1. Classification (NCBI taxonomy): domain Eukaryota; kingdom Fungi; phylum Ascomycota; class Saccharomycetes; order Phaffomycetales; family Wickerhamomycetaceae; genus Hansenula; species Hansenula sp. yHMH451. Next base: position 1,940,479 of record JAJLXE010000001.1, read on the forward strand.
AATTGTGCAAAAGTCTGAGAAATTCCACTAACAACACCTTGATATTTCAAAGGTGCTGATTGCATTATTAAATTCAAATATTGGATGAAATAAGTAACGCTTCCTGATGATAACAAGATTTGGCCTGGCAATGAAAACTTCCAATATTGATTTGTGGTTCTATAATCAACTCTACTCAGCAGTACAAGACCCACGGTTCCTGTTAAAAATGCTAATGTCGCAAGCCATTTAGCAGAGACTGTACCTTGCAATTTTCCCATCAATGTTGACGCTATTAATAATGAAATCATTGAAGGTAGATACTTCACTCCGGCAGTCAATGCAGAATCTTGCTCAACATTCATATAATATGACATTGAAATGAAAATAGTACCGAAGAATCCAGCATAGTTTAAAATAGCATTGATAACTAAAGGAATGAAGTTTGGAACCGACCATACTGGTCTTGGGATCAAAAGGTGTGTGCTGGGGGATATCTTGTCTGATACAAACGTCTCATAGATGAAGAATAATGCAGTCATTAGAAACCCAATTGGCAGTGTTACATATGCCTTTGGGCTGGTCCAGTCTTCACCACCTTCCGTGAGTCCTACGATAATCAACAATAGGCCACCAATCAATATTGAAGACCCAATATAATCCAAATCTCTTAATCTGTCACCATTGATTGTCACTTGAGGGAATGTGCAAATTGCATACACCCCAATCAGCATAGAAATACCAAAAGATGAGTATAAGACACCGCTGTACTTGACAGTTGTTTCCAAAAACGCACCGCCAACAACGAGACCCACAGTTTGTGATAAGCAGAGCATGGCCGACAACAAAGTTAATGCAAGACTCAAATTATTAGCTTCAAACATATGTGCAACTAATGCATATGAACTGGGAACGACCATGGCTGCTGCTAATCCTTGGAAAGCTCTGAAAACGATGAAAATATAGACATTATCAACAACTCCACAAATCAATGAAAACAACCCGAATGCAAATGTGCCAACTATAAACTGCAAATCGTGCCCAATAACATCACCAACACGTCCTGCAAATGCTATAAATCCAGAGAATGAAACAGCGTATGCTGACAAGGACCAAGATGCTAACGCTTGTGTTACTTCGAAATGCTGATGAATATAATCAACTGAGACTAGGATGGCTGTAACATTTAATAAGTCAATCGATACACTTATTGATATGATTAATACCATTAATCCCTTGTTTCTGAAGATGCTGGGCACATATCTCTCATCTTTTGTTCTATCAAAATGTATCATCATGTTTTGTTGGTGTGAAAGATATACTTTGCAAGTCAAAGATTCTTGTGGGAGAAACAACGCTCTCTTTGTACTAGCTTCTCGTGTTAACTCTTGAATTTGTTGATTTCTAATCCTTAAATTAAAGATACCTTTCGGATTTCAATTTAGTTTCAGAAGTTCAAAGTTTTTCTTGGAAAGTCTTGTTGATCCGCTCTTTCATCAATGCTGAAGAAAGAAATTCACACTATATTCTTTATTGAATGTGTATCTTATTGATTATGAATTGAATTACTGACTGCTTACTACAAGTTGCAAGAGAAAAACATTAGAAATCAAAAATATTAAACAACGGAGTTCCGCGACTGTTGAAGAAAAAAAATCTTCAATCATTCAGGTAAATGATAAAGCTTTTCATTATTACAACTTGGTTTCAAAAAATGTCTTTCTCCTTGGTGTCCTCCTGGGTAGCCTTATCAGTATCTATTTCACTCGATTGTTCTTCCTCATCCAAAGGTTTTGCTTTAACATCATGAACGAAAAACAGAATCACTAAAGTTCCAGCAGCATAACACCCAAGCCCAAAATAAGCACAAATTTGATATCTATTATGTAGCTCTACTTTATCTTTTGTCTTACCCACAATGGAAGTTATCACTGCAAAGGCTAAAGCTGTCCCAAATTGTGCAAATGTTTGACATATCCCGCTCACTATCCCTTGAAATTCAAGTGGTGTTGCAAGCATTATTAGATTTAGATACTGGATCAAATAAACAACACTGCCCGCTGCTAGCAAAATTTGACCAGAGAATGAAAATTTCCAATATTGATTCTTGATTCGATAATCAACACGGCTCATTATTATCATTCCAACAGTTCCTACTATAAAAGAAAGAGTTGCTACCCATTTGGGGGATGCTTTACCTTGAAGCTTCACCATCAAAATGGTAAAAACTAGCAATGTTATCATTGATGGAAGATATTTGATACCTGCAATTAACGGTGTATCGTCAATTATATTCATGTAATATGAGATCGAAGTATAAAGCAAAACAAAAAAACCGCCATAGTTCAAAATGGCATTTAATGCTAGTGGAATGAAATTCGGAATTGACCAAACTGTTTTGGTTATCAGCAAGTGAGTGGTTGGTGACATTCTCTCCGATAATAAAGCTTCATAAAGAAGAAAAGCCCCAACCATAAGGAATCCTACTGGTAGGATAATATATGCCTTTGGGCTATTCCAATCCTCACCGCCCTCTGTGAATCCAACAATGATTAATAACAATCCTCCTATTAAGATCGATGATCCAATGAAATCCAGATTTTTCAACTTGTCACCACTCTTGGAAACTTTTGGAAATATTAATAATGATAGTGTTGCTAATATCATGGAGATACCAAATGAGAGGTATAACACACCTTTGTATTTAATACTTGAATCCAAGAAGGCACCTCCGATAACCAATCCAACTGCCTGTCATAGACAAATCATCCCCGATAACATCGTTAATGCAAAACTAAATTGCTTACCCTCAAACAAGTGAGCAATCATTGCATAAGCACTGGGTATCAGTAATGCTGCTGCTAATCCTTGGAATGCTCTGAATATTATGAATACGAAAACATCATCAACAACTGCACAAATTAATGAAAACACACCAAATGCAAAGGTTCCAAAGATGAATTGTAAGTCATGTCCTACAACATCACCAATTCTTCCAGCAAATGCAATGAAACCTGAAAATGTCACAGCATAGGCGGATAATGACCAAGATGCTAATGCTGGTGTCACCTGGAAATGGGTTTCGATATAATCAACAGATACTAAGATAGCTGTAACATTTAATAGATCCATCAAAGTCCCCATAGTCACAATGAAAAATATCAGTCCCTTATTTTGAAGGAAGCTAGGAACGTAGTTTTGAAGTTGAGCCCTGTCAAATCTCATATTTTATTTACTCTCTTTAGATTTTTCAGATAAAATCCATATGTTCTGAACATTTCCAACAGGATAATTGTCTCTCTTTATATAACGATCATAACTATTTATGATCATGAAGTTCTCATTATATTTTTAATTGGCAACGAGGCCTAGCTATTCGAAGTTCAACCAGAAGCTCGTTCAATTTCTAATCGATATTTTGGTAATAATGCAAGGCATAATTCCGTTGTTTTCCACTAAATTCATTTATAATGTCTATCAGTCGTCTTTGGGCATTGTAATTTATAAGGAAAGAAAACAAGGTTTCAAGTAAGGCTTTTGGTTCACTCTATCTATTAAACTTTGAACATTTTATCAAAGTAAAGGGACGTTGAACTTTACGGACCCCATCGGATCTATCTTAAGTCTTTGGTACTTGAAGATACTTTTGTCATAGAACTGATGATTGAAGCCCACAATTAGTGTACGCTTCAGGTTCATTGCTGAGTGCAATCATCAGGTAAATATTATGTAGTATCAAGCATCGTTCAATAAAGAAAGGAATGGATAAGCGTGATGTTGATTGGTGGGCTCTAATTAGATGGCAGGCCGTTGGATTAGAAATCAAGATACCGGGGGTATGTGAACACGTTAGTGAGTCTTTTGGTAGCCCAAAGAAAACTCAAATTGCTTATATTAATAACATTACATATCGTTGACTAATATGTGAGTCAGAACTTAAACGTATCTGGCTTATCAATTACCTTCATGGATATCCAGGCTTGGTGATTAAATTGAATTAATTGGATTCGTTTTAGCTCAAATACTTATTATTGGCATGGATTATTACCCTTTCACAACAAATTTGTGAGAGTCTATGCCAGGAACAGACCCTTTCACAACAAGTTTGTGAGAGTCTCTGCCAGGAACAGACCCTTTCAAAGTGCTAAGGCTGATACCACTTCCACTTTTTGTTACAGATGGTGGGCATGACTTGCATTGCTGAACACTCAGGATATTTCAAATTGTCTAAAAATTGTCATCTGTCTAAGTTATGGAATAGTAGGCATCTCAACACTGGCTTTTCAAATGACCTTATTCGTGCTCACAAAGCTCTCTAGAATATGGCTTCGGTTATCCTATATCATCTCCTGCCATAAGGCATATTCTTTGCAGACTCCTAGTGATCACAATTTCGATCACGATCTATGATATGAAGAATGGTATATTTCAATATTCGGCCGAGTAGCAACTTCTAAACTATATGTCTTTAAGCAAACAAATCATGAGTTGATTCTATAAACAGTACAAAATAAAGCACGTTTGATGGGTATAAAACGCAACTCTATTGAATACATGTTGTATCACGGATTATATAACACCCTGAGTGTCTCAGGCTTCTTAGATTAGTTTAGCATATACCATATTTGTCCCTACAATTTAGAGCTAGCTTCGCTCTGATTATTTAATGTATAACAAACTTTCAAGTTCTGGGAAGTGATTTATTGATGATTTTAAACACATGTATTCAATTTCGATTTTTAGATTTAAGAAATATTTCAAAGTTTTGCATCTTGCATTATTATTTAAAACTTTACAAATTCAGACCTCAAAACAATAACAAATTTAAAATTTTGTTTTCTTGGGACATTAAACTATATGTCAGAAATAATTAATATTTTACAGTTATTTCTGTAGTTAAAAACGTCTAATTTGTAGCTCTGAACAAGATACACAGCGAATTAATTAATTAGGAATTAGATACGGTCCGCGGAACACATAGTTAACACCGAGTTTCATCAAAAGTCCTATATTTCAACATATAAATCACTTGAGACAAAACTATATAGTTACAATTGGCATTTGATACAGTTTTCGTAAAGCAAGAAATTGGGACTATCCATTGCCGTTGCGTAGAATATTTTTGGTCCACTGGAACGGTGTATATATAGTGAAGTCGCCAGATATTACTGTGAGTTTGATGATTTTAAAAACCTTCCTGCATATATCAGCACTAAGCTCTCACGGTGCCTTATCATTCTTGCCAGATTAACAATTCTTCATGAATCAGAAAGAGCAAAGAGCATTTCCAAAAACAAGAAAAAGCATCTTTTTGAAAGGTGTCTATGATAGAATTCCAAGGGCCACCAAAATAGATGTCGTGGATCCTTAACACAAGTGTTATAGTCAATTAATTTAATAAATTAAGATATACACAAAATCTATATATAAACAATTCATTAGACTTGAGCAGCTTCTGAAGCTTTGGTTGGAACAACTGTATCATCTGGTTTCAAGGTTGGGAATAACAAGACTTCTCTAATGGTGTTTGAATCGGTCAAGAACATGGCCAATCTATCAATACCACAACCCCAACCGGCAGTTGGTGGTAAACCGTATTCCAACGCGTTACAGAAGGTTTCATCAACTAATTGAGCTTCATCATCACCTTGATCTTTTTGTCTAGCTTGTTCTTCAAATCTTTCTCTTTGATCAAATGGATCATTCAATTCGGTATAAGCGTTACAAATTTCCTTAGTAGCAACGAAAACTTCAAAACGTTCACATAAACCCGGTTTAGAACGATCATATTTGGCTAATGGAGACATCATTTGTGGATGACCAAAGATGAAAGTTGGGTTGATACTTTGATCTTCTAATTCACCAACAAGCTTATCTAACATACGAGCGTTTGTTAATGGTGGAGTACAATCCAATTTATGTTTGATTAGGATTGATTTTAAGAATTCACCAGTTTCTTTGGTATGTAATTGATCACCTGGTGGGAATTTAACATCAAAGACTTTTTCCAATTCTTCAATCATATTAATTCTTTTCCATGGTCTTGAGAAATCTAAAGTTAAAGCTTCACCTTCAATACCTTCTGGATGATAGGTAACTTTATAATCACCAGTTAGTTCTTTAACCATTTCTGAGAATAACAATTCAGTAGTGTCCATTAAATCGTAAACATCAGCATAAGCTTGATAAAATTCACAAGTGGTGAATTCTGGGTTATGGGTCATATCAATACCTTCGTTTCTAAATTGACGACCGATTTCATAAACACGATCCATACCACCAACAACTAATTCTTTCAAGAATAATTCTGGAGCAATACGCATGTACATATCCATGTTTAAGTCATTATGATGAGTAATGAATGGTTTAGCAGTAGCACCACCAGCAATGACATTCATCATTGGAGTTTCAACTTCAATGAAATCTCTTGTATCCAAGAATTTTCTAATATATGAAATGATTTTAGATCTAGTGATGAATTTATCTCTTGTTGAGTTATTAACAATCAAATCCAAATATCTTTTTCTATATCTAGCTTCTTGATCTTTGAAACCGTAATGATCAGTTGGTAACATATGTAAACATGGTGTTAATAGTTGAACTTTAGTAGCGAAAATGGATAATTCACCTTCACCACCTTTTTTAGGTTCGGTTCTACCTGGATAACCTTGAACACCAATAACATCACCTCTTTTCAATAATTCATGAGCTTCTTCGAAATTTTCTAAAGAATCTTGAGCTTGAGCCATGATTTGAATTTGAACACCATCTGATCTCAAGACATAGAATTTCAACTTTGAACCTGATTCTCTTTTAGCATGAACTCTACCAGCAACTGAAATGGTGACATCTTTTAAAGTTTCACCTCTTTTCAAATCTTTATAAGTTTCTAAAACTTGTTTTAAAGGATGAGAAACATGGAATTTATGAGGATAAGGATTTGGTTGATGTGTTTGTCTCAATTCTAAAACTTGTCTACTTCTAATTTCATGGAATTGATTTGGAGTTAAATCAGCATCAACTTTTTTTTTTTGACTTGGAGCAGGTTTTGGATTTTTGGCAGCTTTTTCAGCTTTTTCAGCATCTTTTTGACGTTGTTTTTGTCTTTTTTTCAATTCAGATTTGGAAACTTGTTCACCAGTAACTTCATCCAAGTGCAATTTTTGCACAGCTTCAGCAGCTTGTTCGGCAGACATTTTTCAAGATTGATGATGATATTCAAAATGATTCATCAAATTAGTCGATGATTTTTTGATTTTTTGATAGGAAATTTAAAAAAAAATTGGAAGAAAAATTGAGGGTCGGAACTGAGCACGTGACATAGAGATCGAGTTCCGGTCAAATGCTGAATTTTTTCAAATTGAAAAAGTTGACAAAAAATCGTTGAAATTGAAGCTTTTGGAAGAGGAAATTGAGTGTTTTAAGCGTTGAAAACAAGTTGAAAGATGTCTCAATCGTATGTTGAAGTTTTTTCTAGAGGGGTCATGTGTTTCTGGATCACTAACAAATGTTTTTTTCTGCAGAAAAGAATACGTCAAACCAACTGTGGAAGCAATTCAATTGGAATCAAGTGTATGTATATATGCTATTGTGAAGCGCTCAAGATATGGCGGAAATACTAACTGAGATGTCCAGGTTGCCTTGAAGATTGTCAAGCACGCCTCTGATAGCTACCCACAACCTGTTGCCGGGCCATTGTTGGGTGTTGATTTACAAACTGGATTGGTGAAGGCTACACGTTCATATGCCTTCCCATATACTAATGAAGATGGTACTCCACTAAGAATAAGAAATAATCTTAGATTCCAAGATGATCTGATCAACCATTTGAAAGAGAGCAAAAGTGCTGTTTCATTATTGGGTTGGTATCAGTCTTCACAAAATGGTAATTTTATCAATGAATATGTTTTAGATAGTTTAGCAAGTAATCAGTTGAAAAATAATAATTCTATTTTATTGATTCATGATTCATCAAAGGCTAAATATGGTGTTTTAAGTTTGAGAGCATTCAGATTAGCCGAAGAATATTTGAAAGTTTATATTAAGAATGATTATCATATTGAAAGCGTTAATGAAGCTGGTTTAAGTTTTGATAATATATTAGAAGAAGTTCCAGTCCAAGTTCATAATAATCATTTAACTTCGTTATACCTTGCCGGGTTAGGTGAGACACATTTCAACAAGACTGATTCATTAACCACTGGTCAAACCAAGAGCAGAGTTACTGAACAAAGTATTGAGAATTTGATTGATTCCGTTGATGAACTCGGTAATTTCTGCTATCAATCATACAAGAAGAAGAACCCACAATCCGAATTATCATTACAAGACTGGTTACCAATCAGTGGGAGAATAAATTATTCCAGTGATGATGTTCAACAACAAGTTTTGAGTCAGTTCTTGACTGATTCTTCTATAAGACCATAGGCTATGCTATATATTATAGAGAATTAATGTAAATTAGATGAGAAGAAAGAGGAAAGATAGGAGTATACACTGAATTTGTAGACCAACCCCACAACACATTTGTTATATGAAGCATCTGTTGACCAACACAGTTGTTGATTCTTTGTAGAGTCGTGCGCGTCTTGGGCCTCGGCCAGGAAAAAGAAAAAAAAAAACCACTAAGCACTTTTTGAAATCGAAACGGGCTTTTAACCATCAACATGTCACTTTCAAATCTCGAGAAATCTTTAGATCTATTGCTTTCTTATAGATTATAGATATAGAATAGTGTTGAGGGCTTCATATAGAAAAAAATGGGAAGACCAAGGGTAAGTTATTTGGGGAACTTTAGAAATCGCAAGCCAAATTTAGAGCCAATAACTAACGAGGAAATTCCAGTTGATAATTTTAATTAGACATGGTGAAAGTGAAGGGAACTGTGATAAATCAGTAAATAGATATATACCTAATCATAAAGTTGCTCTGACGGATAGGGGCCATCTTCAAGCTAAATCAGCTGGGGAGCAGCTGAATTCGATGTTGAAGAAGGATGATTCTGTTTTATTTTATACATCACCTTATAAACGTACAAGGCAAACACTTGATGGGTTAGTTAATGGGATATCTCATAGAGAGGGGATAACTTATAAGATTCATGAAGAACCAAGAATGAGAGAACAAGATTTTGGGAATTTCCAAAGTTCTGCAGAGGAGATGGAAATGATATGGCAAGAAAGAGCTCATTATGGGCATTTTTTCTATAGAATACCATATGGAGAAAGTGCAGCAGATGTTTATGATAGATGTGCTGGTTTCAATGAGACATTATTTAGACAATTCAACAGTGAGAAGTTCCCATCTGTTTTAGTTTTAGTTACACATGGGATATGGGCAAGAGTTTTCCTTATGAAATGGTATAGATGGACATATGAAGAATTTGAAAGTTTAAAAAACGTTGGACACTGTCAATTTTTAATAATGGAGAAGAATAAAGAAACAGAACGTTATAAATTGCTTACAAGGTTGAAGAAATGGGAAGACGATGATGAAGAATTAGCAGATAAAGAATATAAAGAGGAGATGAAGAATGAAGTTTTAAAAAATTCCAATAGTTATACAGATATGAAATTTGGGAGTTTAACAGATATAGCTAAAGAGACACAACAGGCTCAACGAGAAAAGGACAGGAAATTGAAAGAGATGTTCCTCAAACCCACCAAGGAAGAAGATTGAACCACTGTATATTTAATTAGATATTCATAAATATTATGTGGGATGGCACATTCATGTAGGGACTGGTCCCGGGGACATCACCAGTCGGATCAACTCTTTCAACGAAATTGTCAACTGGAGCAACTGGAGCAGGAATTGGCCTGTTTGAGTTGGATAAAACACCATAACTACACTAACACGAGGACATTTAACTGAATAAGGAGCCTGAAAATCGTATTAAACATCCAAATTCCAACATTTACCAGTGGTAAATCACCTGCAAATGAGCTCAGCTGACGAAATTTTTCGTGTGCTGGTGCGCGAACCGGGATTGTAGCACTTGATGGTTCGACGGGGGTCTTGCGATTTGATTTATATAAAGGAGCACTTTAATCCTCGAACCCGAAAATTTCCTTTTAGCACTTTCATAGACTTTATCTATAAATTATAATACAAAAAAAATGGTGGGTATATAACTTCTGCAATTGAATGGGCATATAACTAATTGATTGTTCCCAGGCTCGTAAATTCTTCGTTGGTGGTAACTTCAAGTTAAATGGTTCCAAACAATCCATTAAAGAGATTGTTGAAAGATTGAACACTGCTCAATTGGATCCAAACACTGAAGTTGTTATTGCTCCTCCATCAACTTATTTGGAATATGCTGTCTCATTAGTCAAGACCAAGCAAGTTGAAGTTTCAGCTCAAAATGCTTATGTTAAAGGTTCAGGTGCCTTTACTGGTGAAATTTCCGTCGAACAAGTCAAAGATGTTGGTGCTACTTGGGTTTTATTAGGTCATTCAGAAAGAAGAACCATTTTCAAAGAATCTGATGAATTCATTGCTGAAAAGACTAAATTCGCCTTGGATCAAGGTTTAAAAGTTATCTTTTGCATTGGTGAAACTTTAGAAGAAAGAAAATCTGGTGTTACTGATTCAGTTAACCAAAGACAATTGAAAGCTGCTTTGAATTTGATTCAAGATTGGTCAAACGTTGTCATTGCTTATGAACCAGTTTGGGCTATTGGTACCGGGTTAGCTGCCACTCCAGAAGATGCTCAAGAAACTCATAAATCAATTAGACAATATTTGACTAAGGAATTAGGTTCAGAAGCTGCCGAATCAATTAGAATCTTGTACGGTGGTTCTGCTAATGGTAAGAATGCTCCATCTTTCAAAGATAAGGCCGATGTCGATGGGTTCTTAGTTGGTGGTGCTTCATTAAAACCAGAATTTGTTGATATTGTCAACTCAAGACAATAGATCAATATTTGATTAATGAATTGTATCTATTTGCAATGATGAATGAAGTTTAAATTTTGATCAATGTAGTTACAGATTGCTAGTAAAAAAATTCACTCCATGCACATATTATGTACTAGATGTTCCATAAATTCATAAAAAAGATACACTCATAATCATAATCTCATAAAAAAACTCAAAACTAATTGCCTAATCATCTTTTAATTCATTCCTACTGGGGCTTAAGATCAAAGGTGTAACATTCCCATCTTGATCTCTTACTGGATATAAAAATGGACTTTGAACGTTCATCTGATTAGTTATTGAACTTTGTCTCTTCATCATTGGTCTATTTAACCAAAAATTCGAAGGGGAATTTTGTATGGAAACTGGATCTAAGTTAGGAGTCTCGGGTAATGTATCAATATTTAAAGGTGTCATTGGATTTATATTAACTGCATTGTTATTGATTGAAGAATTCGAATTATTGATATTATTCGTACTTGAATATCTTCTTAAATTAACCCTTTGAAACATGATTGGATTGGTGAAAGTTGTTGAAGAATTCACTGAAGCTGGTCCTATAACACCAATATTATTAGTTGAATTTGATGTTAAATGGGCTTGTTGTGGTGAATTATTCGAAAAAGATGCATTTCTAGACATCGATGACCTATTTAATGATAATAATGATATGGTGGAGTTTGAAGATAACAACGAATTATTCTCCACAGATGTGGCCATCAAGTTTGGTGAATCTATTTCATTATCCACCGCATTTTCATTCAACTCTTCATCAATTAATGGATGTTCAAAATTCCCATGTATCCCATTACTTATACTATTACGGAATGGGCGCAAATGCTGCTGTCCTTGCCCTTGCGACGAGGACGATAGGCTTCTCTCTTTCATGACCAGTTGCAAAGGAGCCTTATAGTTCATCGGAAGATCCCTTAACACAAAACTTCAACTTGTTCTTTTCCCAACAACTCTTCAAAATTTAGTGTTAAAACAAAAAGATACAATCTTCATTTTCAAAGCCCAAGAAAAAAACCAGAAATTCATATTTTTTTTAGCAAAGTCACGAGACTCGACCGGGGACACACAACAGAACACGTTCGCGAATGTGAATAACGATTGAAGATGATTTCTTCAATATTGAAACTGATTGCATGATTGATTGTTAAGTGTGAATATATTAGAGCTCTTCTTTTTCACGTATGTTAACGTATTTGTGCGGTATTCAATGACTATGTCTGTTCTGGACTGCTTCCTTCCTCAATTGGAATATTGAGGTAACGACCACAGATATGTTGCCGAGCATACAGAGGGAATAAGTTCGTTGGCCCTTAGTATTGGTTTTTGAATCATTTCTTGTTTTAAGGCGATCGGAAAGTTTACAAAGTTTCAATGGGGTTCGTTCTCTTCCTGTATTGATGACTTCAGCCAGGGATTATTGACGGCTTGTGTAACGTCTTTCTATTATCTGGTGGTGTACGAAGGATTCGATAGAAGCATTCTTGTTACATCATAATTATAATACACATTTCCATAATTGACCGATATGAAAAATGGAAATAGTTTCGAAGTATTCAAATATAGCCTGGACACTAATTTGGAGCATGGAGACTTGAATTATTATCAGAACGGTGGGGTGAATCCGCTAATTGACGATTCATTAGCATTCACAAATCTCAACTACTAAATAATGCTTTAAACAGATTTCAAAATACGGTTATTAAATTCCAATAATGCAAATATTCATTTCTTAATATATGTAAGTGAGATAGTAAAACCCGTACCAAATCTCCAGATGAAACAAAAATGAAAGAACAACACCAATTTATAACCTAGCCTAAATAAAGAATCGATTATTTCCCTCGAGATATTAAGAAAACCATCAATCCAATAACAAATATGAAAAATCCAACAACACAAATCTCTTGTTGTCGATCATGTTTATCGTTGAAACCTCCCATAGGACCCAAATCACAAATTTTGGATTTTTTAACAAAACCTGAATTATTACCACTATTTGATCGGCTTCGACTTGATGTTGGAGAAATTGGGAAATCTGGTGTTGTTAATCCTGAAGTAAAACCTGAAGATGAATTTGAACTGGAAAAATAACAATCGTTATTAAGGGCATTGAAACTAGGGTTCGAATTTATTGGTAAATGATTGATATTTTCATATTCCTCGTCAATTTTGTATAAACTTCTTCTTGGTGATACATCAGTTTTAGTGTAAAGATAGGCATTTTGTAATTTGGGATTAGACTTTGTTAAAGCTTGCCATATTTGAGAAACATCTTTGTTATTATTTGCCCTATTGTTTATAATAGTGGTTTGATCATGAATAGAATAAACAAAATGAAATTTATATCGTTGGTTACACATGATTTTATTGAAATCGTATAAGGAAAGTTCTGTGAATAATATCTTGTCAATTTTTAAATCATTTATCCCATCATTTTGTGCCATTTTCAAAGTTGGTAATTCAAAATCATCAGCAAATATCACAAGATTCCTTTCAATATATTTCCCTAATCTATGATCAGATTTGTATAAAGAACTAATTTGCTCCCATGAATCAATATTTTGAAATATAATCTCCAATATTTGATCAAGAGAGTCTAAATTAACATTTGTCATTGAAGAAAGTGAGCTGAAGTTATGTCCATTTAATAACTTCTCAGGTATCTCAATCATTGGAGGTGATATAGTATTATTGTTATCTAAATTATTCTTGTTGTTATGTTGTGAAAAATGGTGATGATTATCCATATCCTCGTACAGAATTAGAATTCAGAAAAAAAAACTAAAGTGCCTTTTTAGTGAGATCTGTTTACAAAGAATGACAATCTCTTTGGATTTGTATATCAATAGCTGAATCTTCTTCTCGTACCAGATGGTGTATCGAAGGTCAGGATTATATCCATAATTTGGGAAGAATCTTCGATCAAATATAATTGTGCTTGTTGAAGAATCTTGAGTTTGACTCTTTTCTTTTTGGCTTTGGATACTAGATACTATATAACTCTAAAACTGTTTCATTACCTGTGATTGCTGTGCTATCACTAATGTACGTAGCTAATAAATGAACCTTTCGTTTACGTGAGAATTTCATCTTATGAATTTAAAGCCCTTGTTCGTCTTCTTGTTCGTTTGTTCTGAAGTGCGAAACCGACGTCGATCAATTCTAGAATTTCACGTTTTGCCAATGGCAGAATTATTTTTGGAGAGTTTGACACAATCAATTTGTCTCGATGAGCTTGTATATAATTGAGCTTCTAGTTGGTTACTTGTTTATGGGAGGATATCTATAAGCTTAATAGGGATCGAGTTCAAGATCTGATCGCTTCGGAGTGATCAACTGTTGCGCTAAAGAAATTGCACAGTTCTTATTGTGTACATCTTTTTTTTAGCTCTCGGATCAATTTGGACCTCAAAATAGAACAAGGGAAACATCAACACTTTTACAAACAATGTCTCTGTGTAAATAGCAGGTGTCTTTAGTCGATATACTTTAAAAGGTGCTCTATACAAGTGATCTGTGTGTTACATATGTTAAAGTTCTTATGTATGTTTATCCCTGCACTCAATATAGAGCCATGGTAAGCCACAAAACAACTCGAGAATGCTATAGCCATTAAATTGCTCTTGGTGACTAGTTTTAAGCTCACAGGGGAATGTTCACTGATTGGTTCTTAAAAGTGTTGCTAAAATGATTCTTGATCTTCGATTCCTACACCGGGCTCTTTTTATTCCACACGTCCTTTTTGAATTCCCAACAATAGGTTAGTCAGATTCTTGACCTGTATGTTGTATTTGACTTTTCAGATTGAAAGCTTCTGGAACGATTGAGTATCAGCTTGGAGTTGGGGTACGTAATTCATCACTTTTCATCAATTTTAGTATTTGAGTACTTGGTATGTCGAATTGAATATAAGCAGTTGTTCTATACCGTCTTCTACAAAATCGTCAAGTCGATCGTAAGGCAACTCTGAATAACTTTTTTCATATAAGGAGTCAATACAACAAAAGGAAAAAATCTGCTTTTCTACTTTTAGTAGTGGGAAGAATGTGTTGCATTTATTATAGCTATTAATTAAACTTTATAGCGTTTACTACATTTTCCACCATCGCGGTGAGCTACACCACTATGAATATAACACTATTATTTTTACAAGCTAAACAATTTCCTTATGCTCATAAGCTCAAGATAAAATTATCTCCGTTAATTGATGTATTTTTCCGGCTGAGAATTTTATAACTTTGTGTTCGCAGTAGCGCAATCTCGCAGATGTGTACAGAACGCGTAGAGTTGAATACAAATATTTCTAGCTCAAACCAATTTAATTATACGATTTATTTGGGTAAATACCTGAATTGGGAAATAATATTGTTTATCTAACGATGAACTAGTTGATTTCCTTGATCTCTGTTGACTTGAACTCTAGTTTTTCTTTGTTCAGACTTTGAACAGATTTCTGCTCAATACCTTCCAATTGTTCAATCTCAATAATATCTTCATTGAATCTTTCTTTAACCTCTTCATCATCAGCTTTGAAAACAATGTATGTCACTGGGGGTATAGATAATATGAAAATTGCAGCGGATACTGCAATGCTAACCATATCACTTGAGTTAACAGCCGCAATCATATAAGGTAAACATTGTCCTAAACTTTGAACACTTCTGAACAAACCGGAAATATATGGAATCTCTGAAGGTTGGAAATGATAAGCACCAATGATCCAAAATGACCAATTGAATAAGAATTCACCGGCCATTTTGAAAATTTGTAAAGGAATAAATGTTCTTGCAAATCTTGGATTACCGCTCCAATCAATACCAGATTCAGGATTTTGATCAAATTGATATTGAATGATTAGAGAATATATAAAGAATGCAACTTTGAAAAGAGCAATGGAAATCCATGAAATTTGGACCTTTTTCGATTTTCTAACATTCAAATCTAATCCAACACCAAGAATAATATCAGCAACAGCATATATCACTGAACTCAAGAACGAGTTTAAAGATCTAACACGGACACTGAAATGATGTGTAACATAGTTTGACTGCCATGTTGTAAACCATTCATTGGCAAGGAACAATGGAGCCAAGCATAAAACTTCAGGTTTCATACAAATTCTACCCAGTTTTTTAATACTGTTGATTAATGATTCATTTCTTACCATATTTGTCTGTAATCTTCTTCCATCTTTTCTAATCAACTTTTCAGGAGCAGATAGTAACATTGAAGCAGGGAACCCCAAACATTGAATTGCAATCAGCACTAGGTATGTGTTTAATGAAACACCACCGGAATGGTTATTATTAATATTCAACCCAAGTGTAATACCACCACTGATTAAGGCACCAAGCTTATTCCATAATTGCCATGTTGCAATAAATCTACTTCTTTGCCTTTCATCAGGATAGAAAATGGCCACTGTACCTTCAGCTGTCCAAAATGCTGCACCACTGATCCCTGTAGTACAAGCACCAAACATAATAAGCCATTGATTCCCATCAAGTGAATTTTGATGAAGCCCAGCACTGTACACTACATAGCCCAATGTACCAATCATTAAAACAGGCTTGATACCAATTCTGTTAATCAAGATTGAATACATCGGAGACATAACAATCATAATACCATAGATAAGAGCATTGGCAACATTGACAGTTTGTGTCGATTGTAAACCACCAGCTCCAAGATTCCCAAGTGCACTCCAAATCCCTGGCTGAGTGAATGAGACAAACTATTGCAATGGTTAGTGAATTGCCTACTGGAATGATGTGGTGTGAGGTAACTTACTCCCAGTATATGAGCTTGGGTGTATGTGGCTCTGTAATATTTGTGGAAACGGCTGAATTTATTCTTGAACTCCTCTTTATTTACCTTTGTAATCATTTTGAGCCTTGGTGTCTGATGGATATTCCGCAAACAATATCTAGAGAGATGCACAATTGAATAGTTTTATATATCGAATTGTCTTTGCATATGTACTGCCTTCAGCTTATCAACGGATTCTGTTAAAATAGGTAAATCACAGAATAGGAGACGATAAAGTGGATATCAGTCATTGTCCCAATTGCCTTCTTAATCAGAAATACCGATAAAAGTCATTCCTTGGGTACATCCGCAAGGGTTGTGCAATCAACTTCTGCGTCGCTTGACAAACTAATGTGTTTTTCTGATCTTCTTTGATTAAACAATGCTCGCTGGTCTCGAAAATTCCCAGAGACCCTTATCAACAAATATAACATAAATTCCCAAAAATGAAGATGCGCTGGCCGTTTCATGCAAGTGGATTGAAGCTTATCTGCTTATCTCTCAAGACATCTTCTCTATAGTCAAATTGAGTATACGCAGACGACTCACCGCTTGGTACTATTTACCTGACACCGAGATGGATTATTAAATTCAAGTTGAGCTTTAAACTCATTCATCAAAAAGTTTAATTGCAGCATGGAAATTTTTAGGGTCATGGTGAAATGGTGGATGGTCGGCCAATCATGAAAATTCTCAATTAACAAATATCAAAAGAAAAAATCACAAGCAGGGAAGCAGGATGTGCTGAAAATTGGTGCCAACAATTGGTTCTTGTACTGAATACACTTTAGCAGATCTATCTAATATCGCCTTTTTGCTTCTTGTCAGAATTTGTCTCCCTCCCGTGATAGATTGTTAAAGTCATCATATTTACCCAACTCCATATATGTTGTTGGGATTGGGAACAGCCACTTGAGCTAGTCAGGACTTCAGTCCGCTCTCGAGCCTCAACGTAACGAAATCTCATATTAAACCTCCATCTTTCAGAATTCAAGTCTCTTCCAGAAGGAGGACCAATCATCAACGGCTCATCAGTATTGCCTTCATGTAAAGCCCTTGTAATTGATCTGTGCACCCACCCTGAGTGCAAGTTCCGTT
This sequence comes from Hansenula sp. yHMH451, assembly GCA_030571095.1. Classification (NCBI taxonomy): domain Eukaryota; kingdom Fungi; phylum Ascomycota; class Saccharomycetes; order Phaffomycetales; family Wickerhamomycetaceae; genus Hansenula; species Hansenula sp. yHMH451. The sequence goes on from JAJLXE010000001.1 coordinate 1,958,302, forward strand.
GTGTATTAAGGTCGACCAGTTCAGTTGAATTAATTCGAACCCCTATTAAATTGCCACTTACTTGGTATTAATTCTCTAATTCATCAGCTATAACCAAGATTGAAGCGTTGTCATCGAAATGAATTTTGATGGGTAATTCTGCAAACACTAATTCAAAATTTAACAGGAGGAACAAAAGTACTGGATATGGTTTCATATTTTGCCCGTTTCCGACCCAAATCATGCAAAGTAGAGAAGCAGAATAGAGGACTCTATTCTTATATCTTTTGAGAATCATTTGAGGCGTATAGTATTGCTTTTTAACATTTGAATTTGGGTGATATATTTCCCAATGCTTCCCCAAACCCTACACTATCCACGAAGATTCATAAACTGTCAAGATTATCAGTGTAAATTTGCTTTCACTCCCGTTGTTGTTTTGATATCTCAGCTCTCAACAAGGAAGACATAGTCATTTTTCTCATTGAAATATATAATTTAGTTACTTTGCGGAACAATGGTATTGAGATATTGACCTAAAGGCTAAATAGCTAAACCCTATGTATTTATTTCTATTATTATTTTGGGTTACTTAATGTTACACGTTACACGTCAATCATGAAACATTTTTGAATAGCTGATATCAGCGTATCTAAGTACGAAGGCAGCTGAGGAACTGAGATTTGGTATCAGATATTGATTCTTGGACTTACGTGCTTCACTGCTATTGTTGTGATAGTAGATCCAGAGTTGATGTATATAATCCTACAAAATCAAGTATCAATAAATGTCCCAAATAGGCAAATCACCATTTCTAGCGAAAGAAATCAATAAAAATGTCACTTTTTCTCGCGTAGCGCGTAGTTTTTACTCTTAGTAAACAAAACATAACATACTTCCACTTTAGACTCTAGTGAAGAGGAGAACAACCTGGAAAAGCAAATTGAAACTCCCAGAGAACGGGTCAAAATAAGGAGAGAAGAAATTCAGAATATGATAGGCGAGGTTGTTGGAGAAGAGTACGGAGATGAAGCTGAATACAAAAACTACGTTTGAAGTTGATATTCCATTGCCAATCTGAATACCTGTAAGCAGTTTATATTAAATTAAAGAACGACATATAAATAAAAACGCAACATTCAATTATATAATATGAAATAAAGGAGGTTGCAGCCACTTTCACTGAAAAACATCGCCCGATTACTTCGGCCTTCGGCCTGTTAAAAATAATTAGTCAAATACAACAACAGCTATAAGTTATTTCAAAATAATTATCTGACTTCAGTGATATCTTAAACACTGTTAGACTATGGTATACTGTTAGTTTCAAGATTATAACTTCGTTATTGGTACAGTTATGGTCATCTAAATATATGGGATTATTTTGGAAGTACGTACATCTCTGAGCCAGACTACAGACATTCACGCGATTTTTATAAATAAATCTAATTAATTATAACGTAATTAAGTATAAATATCTTAGACCTCTTTCACTTCGACAATATTGTTCTTTTCCACTTTACTGGCGTCGTTAACGTCAGCAACAGATTGTTTTTCCACACCTTCAAGGTGTTCAATAGCCTTCACATCCGCATCAAATCTTTCAACAACTTCATCATCATCAACCTGATAGACAATGTAAGTCACTGGAGGAATACATAACACAAAAATGCCTGCAGAGATGGCAATGCTAACCATATCACTTGAGTTCACAGCTGCAATGACATACGGCAAACATTGTCCTAAGCACTGTAATGCTCTAAAAATACCCGTGGCATAAGGAATCTCAGATGGATGTAGATGGAAGGCCCCAATAACCCAGAACGACCAGTTAAACAAATATTCACCAGACATTTTAAACACTTGAAATGGGATATAAGTTCTTGCAAATCTTGGGTTACCACTCCAGTCAATATTAGATTCTGGGTTTTGATCGAACTCATACTGAATGGCAATAGAATAAATGAAAAAACCAATGTTCAAAAGGGCAATAATTAACCAAGAAACTTTGACTTTAACAGATTTCCTAACCTTGGCATCTAGTGCAATACCTAATAACAAGTCAGCAACAGCAGTAATTGCCGCACTAAGTAAAGAGTTCAATGATCTTGCACGAACACTAAAATGATGAGTAATATAGTTTGATTGACATGTAATGAACCATTCATTTGCTAAGAAAGCTGGTCCTAAAAACATAACTTCTTTCTTCAAACATACTCTACCTAATCTTTTAACACTTTCAAATAATGGTTCTTTAACAATATTTGTTTGTAACCTTCTACCATCACTTCTTATGACTTTCTCAGGTGATGAAAAGAAAAATGAAGCTGGAAGACCAAGACATTGAATTGCAATAAGAACCAAATAAGTGTTTAAAGAAACACCTCCAGAATGGCTATTACTAATATTAAGACCAAGAGCAATACCACCACTAATTAGACCACCCAATTTATTCCATAATTGCCAGGTAGCTAGGAAAATACCTCTCATATCTTCATCTGGATAATAAATCAAGACTGTGCCTTCAGCGACCCAGAAAGCCGCAGCACTAACAGCTGTTGCAGCACTTCCAAACATGATCAACCATTGGTTCCCATCTTTAGAGTTTTGATATAGTCCAGCACTATAAACGACATAACCAATGCATCCAATCATCATCACCTTTTTGATCCCAATTCTATTGATCAAAATGGCATATAATGGAGACAGGAATATCATGATCCCATACATTAATGAATTTGCAACATTTGCAGTTTGAACGGATGTCAACCCACCAGCACCCAAGTTTGATAAGGCAGACCATACACCTGGTTGTGTAAAACTAAGCACTATGTGACTTATTAGAACGTTATTCATCACTATGGATCGAAGTACTTACCCCCTAGGATGTGTGCTTGTGTATATGTTGCCCTGTATAGTTTCTGGAACCGACCCATATTGATCTATTATCGTTGGTAGAGGTCTTGTTTCCTGATCACAATCATAAATGGCTATAAGCTTCTTTATATAACAATGATTGAGTTTTCCAAAGAATAATTTATAATAAAGGGCAGAGTTAGTGTTGATGTTCTCATAGTAAACCATCAATTTGGTATCTAATACTCCATAAAACATTTCCACAAATATCAAGCTTTTGAAGGTGTTCGGTGCTCCATGCTATTTTGAACTTGAACATTCTGCTAAAACATTCCATCCTCTTGTCAAAGAGCTCACCATTCTAATCTTCTTATCATTTGTGATAAGGATTATATTGATCCTCTGTTGATGTTGTAAACTGCTTTTCGGAGATATTGTTGATTTTTTTGGCACTCGGAAAATTAATTCTTCAATAGGAAGTTTACGCAAAGATGAATCTCTGCTTAAGCTGGGATAAATCACTATTGCAATTTCACTATTTCATTATTGGAGATTTTTCAGTCGTGATGTCATCACCTCTTACTATTGGTGTAATCAAAATGGCTGATATCACTAGCTATTCCCCATTCGGAAAAAGCTCATAACTCATAACCAGCACGTTATCGTACATCCTGAATAGATTACAATTATTGTTCTTATCCAAAACTCTCGCTCAGCTCTAGCTCAAAATGCGTATAATATAGATAACATCGCTATGATTATTCCATTTTATATATTGGCGTTTTATTGGCGTATCTGTCTTTCGTTATAAGATGCTACTGCAAAACGTTACTACACTAAGTAATCTTCAAACCAATTTTAATTAATTCAACTCCATTTTCTATCAACGTGTCAGTTTCCAGTGCAGTACCAACACTTTGAGTGTTGCAAATACAGATGTTTCATCAATTGTTTCTTTTGTTGGAATTGTGAAAGCAGTTTTCGACTTTTGACCGCTCTATTAATTGAGGACTCCATATTCTGTTAAAAGAGCTTCTTTCTTCTCTCGCTCATTTGAAGACCTAAGAGACACAATAACTTTCACAAAAGCGTTCACCAAGCCAAGTACAGTGGATTACAAGGACAGCTACAATGGCTGCTGGTTTGTGTAAACAGTGGTTCTCAGGATCCCATATATCGTTGCGTAGAACAACAAGCCAAGGAGAACAAATTTAGTAAAATCCCTTATTGAAGCAAATCCACATCACATTTTCATTTGGGACAGCGTCTAGAACAACTGGCATCATGGTTGAATGATGAACATCTTGGAAGTTTTGTTTAGGAGTAAAAAGATTTTTTATAAACGTTTGTTTATTTACCTGAAAACATCAGGAGTTGATTATTTTCCTACGGAAGTCAACGAATTAGAACAAGACATATCAGAAAAGCTTTGATTCAGTATGGTATCATACCAGCTAGTTTTAGTATCTGAGGTGTTAACTCAGGCTTCTTCCAAGGCTCGGTACGATCATTTGGATCCAATTCACCATTTGCCAATCTTGGAGGGATCTTTCTCGTATTAATATTGTCATGAGCCCAATGTGTAGTACCATTCCAATCTTTGAAAGCATCTCTTTTTTTTTCTAAGTTTTCTTCTGTTGCAAAAGAAGCTGGTGAGTAAGATATATAGGAAATAGTACGAATATTTTCACTATCTGCATCTGGACCTTGACCATAATGAATAGTTCTTGAGTCCCAAAGAATTAAATCACCAGGTTCTGCGATGACTTTATATTTCTCAGCCCCATGATCCAAAAACCATTGGATATGATCTTTGTTCAACTTGACAAAATCCTCTGCTGTCCAATTTTCAACTCCATATACTTCTTTGAAGAAACGTTCCACCAGTCTATGACTATTTTTATAAACCACTAGCCCACCATCCTTCGGTCCTGCTTCACTCAAATTTGCAATCCCTTGAATGCAACTTAATCCTGGTCTATAAGGAGATTGATCAACATGAGGCCAAAATCCAGGATCTGGAGCATCAGGTCTCCCGGGGAAAGTGACATTTATGGCATCAAAACTAACCAATAATTCATCAGTTCCCCAGAATTGTTGGAATTTACCAAGAAATCCAGGATCTGTTCTTATATCCCATGCTGCCTTTTCATGACAAACAGAATATTTAGTGAACAAGTTTATTGGTGAAGGATCTGGTAAATTTTCCGCTCTCCAAGTTGATTTATCTTCAATTTCCAACCCTCTATTAAAAGATTTTAACCAATCGAAAATTCCCTCTTGATATTGTTTTGCCTTTTCCTTAGAAATAGCACCTTTCACAACGACATAACCATCTCTAAGTAAAGAATCTCTCCAATCATCATATTTTTGTTTTTCAATACTTTCTGATAGCCTCAAGATCAATTTAGATTTTCCATTCTCTAACGGGTTGTTAATACCAGAAAGTTTTAAGCTTTCAACACCTGTTGTTGATTCTGTTGTTGTTGAAGTCATATTGGTTTATCATATTCCGAGTAAAATAAATGAAATCTTTTGAACTTGAAGTTGTAGCACAAACTAGTTTAAATAATGAACCACATCATAAGATGTGTCATAAGATGTTGTGTTTGAAACATTCACATTTGGTTCCCTTAATGGAAATCTTTCCCTCGAGATTGAAGATAAGGGCTCAGAATGGAACATTGGCACTATTGTTTATCAGTTCAAAATTGTTAAACGTGATGGGATCACCAAAATTTGCGGGTTGAGCCCGATATGGCTTTTGGATAATGGATCTTTGGAATCCATCACATGAATGAAAAGTAATGAGCGATAATGGTCATTACTTACTCTTATCGAATTGATTAATTGTCGCTGTTTACTTGTCTCGCGCGCATTTTCTACAAAATGATGAAATGATGAATCGGTTACATAAAACTAGACTGATCAAGATAAGCAATAAGAAACAACTTGAGAATTGATATCCAAATCAATATGGAACGACGCCAGCTAACTGTAATAAATCTTTAGTTAATTCTGGTTTATGCAAAGGTTCTTTCCTTTCATTTGGATCAATTTCACCATTTGGTAAATATGCAGGGAATTTCCTAGTATTGATATTATCATGGGCCCAATGTGTAGTACCTTCCCAATTTTGAAAAGCTTCCTTCTTCCTTTTGAGGGTTTCATCAGTGGCAAAAATGGCTGGTGAATAAGAGATATAAGTTATTGTTCTTATATTTGTACTCTCTTTATCTGGGATTATTGCATAATGAATTGTTCTTGAATCCCATAAGATCAAATCACCAGGTTGGGCATTAATCTTGATCTTTTCAGCTCCTTGAGACTCAAACCATTCGGCGTGTTGTTCAGTAATACTAACCCAATCTTTTGATTGCCAATTTTCCACACCATATACCTGTTTGAAGAATTTAGCCACCAGCTTATGACTTTTCTTATAAACCACTAAGCCACCATCTTTGGGCCCAGTTTCACTTAGGTTTGCAATACCTTGGATACAACTCAATCCAGATCTGAAAGGTGATTGGTCAACATGACCCCAGAAACCTTTGTTTTTAGTGATTTGATCACTTGGGAAAGTAACATTTAAAGCATCAAAACTTACTAATAATTCATCAGTCCCCCAAAAAAGGGCAAATTTATCTTTGAAGCCTGGATTATTTCTAATATCCCAAAGAAATTTTTCGTGAGCAATAGAATGCTTTAAATAAATGTTGAAATCTGAAGGATCTGGTAAATTTTCTCGTCTCCATGTTGTTGGATCTTCCACTTTAAATCCTCTGTTAAAAGATTCTAACCATTCAAATGCTTCATTTTGATACTGATTAGCTTCTTCAGAAGAGATGGCTTTCTTAACAACAACATAACCATTTTCCAAAAGATCATCTCTCCAGTCTCCATAAGTTTTAGATTCTATTGCGTCTGATAATTGTTTTATCAGTTTAGTTTTCTCATTATCCAAGGGATTCTCCGTTAATCTCAAATTTGATTGAGTCGTTGTAATAGTGGACATTCTTACCCAATGACCTACTTCTTTTCAATCAGTAGCCTTGAATTCAATTCTTCATTGAATCCTTTATAGATGATCTTTTTGTTTTCATTGATTAATACCCACAATTCAAGTCTTGCCTTAGTTGAATCGGCTAAGTAGCCAAACTGATCAAATTTGATAAGACAAAAGCCATATGTGCTATGAATACAAGAAGCTTGTGTGATCTAATGGCGTGTGATGGGCATGGATTTACAGTGGCTCGTAGTACGGATTTCGAAGCACTGGTTTTGGATTCCAAGAGAATAAGGTGCTATTGGAAATGGCTTATTAGTTTGACGAAAGTCATATGATTAACTATGTTCTGTGGAACAACTTCGAATTCTTTGAAGTTCTACGATGATGATCCATATCGTAAAGCTGGCGCCTCAAGGTTGGTAATAGATTGTAGAGAGCTGAAAGTCTGGTACTAAATTTATTGATTCTGATGAATTAAAGACCAAGCGCGCTGAATGAAGTTGAGCGTGGAACAATGGAACATCATTTTCTCCAATAGTATTTATAACTAGATCGCCACTAGTATGAAGTTGTAAATATTACAGAATGATATTTCATGAATAATTCATTATAACGATTACTAAAACTAAAACTAAACATAACTTATAAGTTAAACTCCTATGCATAAACCCAAAATACAATAATAAATTATACAAATCCAATTAATTTCCAAGCAAAAAAACCCATTCTTCATGATCTTTTGCTATATTTTCTTTTCCTCAACTTGCTATTCAAATGAGTTTTATAATGTTGCATACAATTATCTTGTCTTGCAAATCTTGATTGACAATTAGGGAAGGGACAAACATGTTTCCTTTCACCAGTATGAATTCTTGAATGTCTTGCTAAATGACCCGAAGTTGTGAATGATTTAGTACAAGTCTTACAAGTGTATTTTCTTTTAGAAATAACATTTGTTGTTGAACTTGATAACATTTCATTTGATGGAGAAGGGGAAGGAGTGGGAGATAAAGAAGCTGAAGAAGATGCAGTTGTTGGTTGAGGTGTTGGAAGTTGATTTTGGATTTCTGAACGATGACCAATTGGAACAACTTGATGAACAGCAACAGCATTTACAACAGCATTTGAAGTTGGAGCAGCGTATTGAGGGGTTATTTGGATGATTGGTTGTTGGAAATGTGTTTGATGTTGATAAATAGGATGTTGAGCTTGCATCAGTTGGCTTGATGGGGAAGAAGTTAACGAATCAGTAGAATTAGACCGTATAGATGCTGGGTTATTGTTATTGTTGTAGGTGTAGTGATTGGAGTTGAATGGATCTATAGGTAACACCGCTGGGATGTTCTTGTTGCTAGTGTCCTGGTGGGCATTGGATCCCAAAGGCTGTGAATCCAGCGACTTGATGATGGAGGAGATTGGAGGGAGTGTGATGTTCTTCTGGTTCTCTAGACGGCTAACATTGGCATCCAAGAGAGACATTGTGAGTTAATTCATAAGTTCAAATACCCGTGAACCATTAAGATCTTGGAAAAGATTGCCAAGAGAAGGCCAACCTGTCTTATATATAAATTACAATCCGAATTTCAACATTCAGGGTTCTGGTTTTCGTCATCTTTATTGGAATTCTGCAGCTTATCTACAAACTTTTTGGCAAATAATTGGCCGAACTGCCCGTTAAAGCTTTGGACATCCAGCTGACTCAGCCAGAAAGGGACAGAACCCTGCCCAGAACGCGCCGAGCCCTGCCCAGCTTTTGCCAAGACCTCCTCATGAGCACTGCTCCAAACCCTGAAGACCCTGAAAAGAGGCCTTTAAAATCCACCGTTGGTTAGAGAATTTGAAGAGCTTCTTAACGAAGGGTTTTAATCCTAGGTTTAAACAACAATTATACAACACATTGGCCATGGGAAGTTCAACGGTGTGCACTTTTGTCCGCAACGGGGCTGGTGTGGATTGGGAAAATGTCCAGCAAGGAAGTTTCTTTTTTTTTTTTTTTTTCACTCAAACATGGAAAATTTCTAATTGCAGAATTCAACTCCGTAGCATCTTTTTCATAAGCCGTTTAGTATATTTTTAATATATAATATTATATATAACAAACTACATGGGCCCTTGAACACTGCGTATATCTTGGTACGACTTTATTACAACTACGCCATCTTAATCATCCCAAATTTGACTCAATTGATGTACCTAAACGCTAGTCTTACTTCCATCTTAACCTAATTATAATGTCCTTTTAATCCCTTTCATATATGCCTTCCGGATCGATACAAGAATCTTAAAAGGCACTCCAATTTACTCGAACCATCCCCTTCGCACTGCCATCGCCTCTCGAAATATTAACTCAAGACCCCTTGGAAGCTAACCCCATTACGAACAGTTATGTCCCATCAATGCTTCAAAAGTATCATGAACCTTTGTAGATGCTCGTGGGGATAGGATCATCACTCTTAATATTCGGTCCGATTTGATACAAGAGGATCCGTTTTTCTCTGAATCCCCTATATACCACGAATTGAACACGTAACAAGAAGACATAGATTTGATATATCGTGTAACTAACTATTTGCAAAACCTAAAGATACCTTGATTCCCTTTCCCACTATACTTTATCCGAATTCTTTTTGATTGCTATAGCCCAGACCACATCTTGACATGTCTTATTCCCAAGGGTTTACAAGACATTCGGAAAGATCTTCAATGTCAAGGGAGTCATATTTCAAAATACACCCAAAGGAACTAGTCAATCTTCCTATAAAAACAAACTATACATAAAAGAACGATTTTTGCCTCTTGGCTTTAACTAAAAATGCACCTAAATCGTATTATAGGATTTATGTCCCTTCGGTCATTCATGGTAAATACTACTTATCTCATGTATATCATCTTAAATCAATATCGGTTGAATAAAGACTATATAATATAGCTATCACTAGGCGATATTCTTGAAACTAGTTTATGACTCAATTAAGGTGAGAGCTTGTTATTTGATAAATTAACTTCGAGGCCCTGTATATATATTATGATATTCAAGATATTATCAAGAGTTTGAGAAATCCGGGCTAAGTCCAATTCGAATATTATATAACAACCAAAAAATGTCTAGATATCATGAAATTTATTTATAGAATCAAGCAGCTTATCAATGAACCAACACATCTGCTGAATTTGGTTGAATGTTGACCGAATGGACTCAAGGTCTAACTATGAGTGTACACCAAATAATGCCTTTCTATAGACCACTATAATCTTGAGTTATACACGTTTTCTCAATATACTACAAAATTCCAGATCTTTCTTCGATCATAAATACCTAATTCAAAGTTGTATGTTTTGAGAAATTCATATATACACTCTTTCAAAACTTACACATTTTGAATCCAACACAAGCGTGTCTAGAAACCAGGTAGCATAATATACCACCAACATTAAGCATAGCAGCATAAATAATGAAATTGTTATAATTATGAATGGTTCCATCACCAATGATAGCACCTCCAATTGGTATAGCTGCCAACATTGCCAATGCAACAATCAAATACATCGTACTATAACGTTTACCAAATTGGTCTGTTCTTGAAATTTGTCCACAACACACCGGTGAAAGTGACAATATTGAACCAGAGCAAAACCCATAAAGTGCTGCATAGGTATAAAGAACTTTTAGATTGTAACCAAATGGTAACCAAAGTATAAAAGTCACAAGAACACAACCAGCAATCGTCACTATACTAACGTTGAATCTTCCAAGAAACTTATCAGCTAAATAACCAGGGATATAACGACCAAGAACACCAGTTGTATTAATCACAGTGACTAATAAATATGAAATGTCTGCACTGAATCCTCTGCTAATAGCATAAGATGGAAAATAAATAGAATTGACGACTAACGAAGATTCAGCCAATGCAACTGCAAGTGCACAAAAGACAAATTTTCTTTCAAATAAAGATTTATAGTCAAAAGTGTTCAAGAAATAAGTCTTGAATAGATATTGTGCCTTATTAATTTCACCTTGTTCTTGTTCTTGTTCTTGACTAACTTCAGGTGCCTTGTTAGAAATTCTTTCCTTACATAAAACTAGGGAAAATGCAAAGCAGAATAGGCAAATAAATGATAAAATCCTTATTGCCCATACGAATCCAACTTTGGGGTAAAGTGATCTTAACATCAAAGGGAAAACAATCCCACCAATAGATCCACCAGTGGTAGCGACACTTGTTGCAACTCCTCGATTCTTCTTAAAATAATGAGATACAACCCCAACTAATGGAGACATCAGCATTCCTAAACCAAATCAATTTGCCACTCCAAAAGCTAAGACAAATTGATAAACTGTCTTTGCATTACCAGTTGCAAATAATCCTCCACAGAAAAATATAGTACCAATGATCATTGGGGATCTGGCACCATTTCTATCGAAAAATGACCCAGAGAAAATACCAGAACTATATGCAATAAAGACATTCAACGAGAAAATCCAAGACACAGTACTAGCACCTACTTTAGCTAATTGATGTGATGAAACATCAGCTTCAATAGCCCCTGCAGAATTGATCAAGCCGAAAACTGGAATCAACCCCATAAAACTACCAAACACAACTAAGTATGCTTTCAAACCACCTTCTGGGAATTCAATGTTTTCATCAAGAAGGGAAATATTGTCTTCATCTTCTGTGATTTCATGAATCCCTGAACTTGTAACAGCGACAATAGATGTTGAAAGTGGTGGTGTTTGTATTCTATCATGCCATTTAAACCCAGAACCTTTTGCCAACTCATCGACTGAAGTGCCCGGGATCGCCGTTGTTGGTGTGGATAGATCGTTTAGCTCTATTGTTGTTTCATTTCCTTCATCATCCTTCTTCTTTAAAGCAGCCTTAGGAGTTGGTATCGAGATGGAGCCCTGTCTCATTGTATCTGTATGGAATCCAATATAACTTTTTGTTTAATAGCGTAGTAAGGATTTATAACTTGAGCTCAGCTAGAATAGTGAAGAGTGATAGAGAGTGTAAATGAAGAAACAAATGGACCACTGGAATATAGCTTATACACTCTTTCCGTTTAAGTGGAAAGGGTTTCCATTATACACAATTTTAAAAACTCGAGGCGTCAGAATTCTATGACAAAATTTTTGATGCCATAACTGAGATTATGTCATCTCATCTGACCGAGATTTTCCTGTGGGTGAGCTGGGGTTGGAGAACTGCCATGAATGGGCGAGTTGATAAGTAAAAAGGGTGAGGGTGATATTCGTAATCCTATAAGGAAGAGTGTTCCCACGAGAATGAAAACAGTATTATTTAGCCTTTTTTTTAATGACATTGATTGCACTCCAGAAATCAAATAACAGAAATTCAACAGGCGCTTATCTCCGTCCACCAAGCACCAAAGGTTATATACTACAACTTCAGGTACTGTGTTAAAAACGAACGTATCCTAATGAATTTAAATAGTACCAATTCATACTAGAATATTAATCTGAAGAATAGAATGGTTTTGGGGCTATCATCTTCTTTAGGCATGAGGGATATATCTGGACTACTAAGTAATTGTAAGGCCAAACTTCCCTCCAATAGTCATATGCGCTAGTATAATCTAAGATGATTATACATTTGGTCCTTCAAAATTTGTACCACATGAAAACAAACACAAGCATGTCAGGAGATGGAAAAACTGAGGAAAGAAGCGACAATCAACATTGCTGCGTATACAATGAAATTATCATAGCTAGGATACTAGCATCTCCAATTATTGCACCACCAAAAGGAATTGATATCAACATGACTGGAGCAACAATAAGATACATTGTACTACGCCCTTTCTCAAATGGATCTTTTTCTGAAGTTTCACCACAACAGTCTGCTGTTAATGACAAGATAGACACTGAAACCCACCGATATTAGGCAGCATAGGAAAGACTTATAAATCATATCCAAATGATGACCAAAGAAAGAAGGTAAGTGCTGCACATCTCATTGAAGTGATTATAACAACGCTGAATCTTTCTGCCGCTTCATCAGCAGAATAACCATTGATGTAACGAGTTAAAGTACAGTTATATCTCCCATACTTGGTGCAGCAATAGTAGCCATGCTTGTAGCTGATGCTCATTTCTTTTTGAAATAATGCGAAACAACGCTAATAAGAGGACTTAGAAGCATTTCAAGAGCAAATTCAGCCACAAATCCAAATTCAAATACAAATTGATTAACATTTTGTGCATTATCAATTATCAATAGCAGATAACCCACCAGAAAATAATCAGCACAATAATTACAGGTGGTCTTGGTTCCTTCCTATCAAGAAATGCACCGGAAAAGATACCACATCTATAAGAATCAAATACACTGATGGAGAGGATATTCTGAAGCTCAATAGCTGTATCAGATATGATATTATGTCGGTTTTTTTCAAGCTAATTGTAAAGTGTGCCATTTTGTTTGTTGGTTTCGTATCAAACAAAAGAGAAACCAACCGGGATGAAGAGTTTTGCGTTCCTCCAGTGTTGATTAGGAGGCATCAACACCCGAATACTTACAGACTGTTTCCAGACTTTTCTTGTTGTATGTTCTCTTAAGATCAAAATCTTCTAACAGGTCTGCCAGAAAATCGTGTCACCAACGCGGGCCGGATCAGGTTTTTTATATTCCCCAGAGACTTACTTGTAATAATTTATCCTCAGATCGCAGGGTCCAAGAGCTGTTTTACGTTTCCTTCAACTGTACTTTTCTGAATTCAAAACGTTAAAATTGTGGTAGTGAAATGGTAAAAATAGTTGATGATGACTACTATGTTCGTTTAAGAGTCACTAGACCCTTGGACTTCAACTCTTACACGAAGGGAATCACCCACTTCTTTTTACCTGGCGAGAAGATTTGTGGTAATTTAAAAGTAGCAAAGAATGTTGAAAATCCAAAAAGAAGATTTGATGAGGTTAATATCACATTTGAAGGTCTATTAGTCAACCATGTTTCCTCTGATTTACCCAGAGAGTTATTTTCAATGACTGTTACACATGATGTTGATGAGGATGAAGATGATATAACTGAGTTTGCATACAAGTTCAAAATTCCCGAACGCATACCTGGTCTGTGCAGTAACAATGATGAGCTCCACCTAATAACGCCTCCATCTTTCGGATCTACATCGCTATGCTCTTTTCACTTCTGCGAAAATGATGATCCACAGACAGCCAAGTTTTCAAAAGATGCCCATTTTCTTACATATAAGGAGTTGACTATCAATAGATTATGTGTTGTTTATTTAGTAACAGCTCAAGTTGTATCCAAGACCAACGGAACATCAGAAATATTATATACAAGGAACCTTGAGATACTATTAAGAGCCATAACAGAACCCATCCCACCAAACAGTGCAGAAACAGAATGTAATATATCTCATCATTATGCAATTAATGAAGAGACAGACAATGGTGATTTGATTGTCCGAAGAACAATGATGTTGGAATCTGCATCTCATAATCAACCACCGCTGGGACATATCAGTGCTTCAGTTGTTGTACCCAAACCTGTTCCAGTAAACGCTATGGATACTGAAGTTCCAATGGATTTGTTATTCAGGAATCTGTGCAAAGACCTGGATATTGATTTATTGGCTTCAGTTTATACTGCAGAATTAAGCCAATATACTATTCAAACTGAGTTTTGTGCTTTTCCAACTGCAAATCCAAAGGGACTACCTGATAAATTTCAAATCGATTTGAACTCAGGAAATAAAAAGGTTGTACAGAAGGTTCAATCCCTAAAATGCCAGGTTATTGACAAAGATGTTGAATGGCTACCAACTTATGAAGATAAGGATTCAAAGACCAAGAGAGTTTACGTCATTATTCCTAAAGCTCCAAACGCTGATTTTCAACCCGGATTCCATACTTGTACTTTGCAAAATATCTATGTTTTAAGGATTATTGTTAAAATCACCGCAAAGACCAAAAGCGCAAAGTTGTTGGGAATGCTAAAGTTTCCTCAAGACAGCGGTAAAAATGAATTAAAGTTGGATATCCCTATAAATTTGGTTCCTTAAAAGTTCATGAGAATATTAATACAAACATGATTGCTATACTTTAATTAAGAATGGGGCCATTATCCAATTTAATCTCTACAAAATGTATATCATAAGCTTGTTCTTGATTGAATTTTCTTGTTTTCCCCATAATTTTTATTTTTTCTAGTTCCAAACTTTATTCATCTGATCTGTCTATTATAAAAGCACTACATAAGCATTGTATTATCCTGTAGCAGTTCTTGGGCACTGCTTCATTATTGTCATATGGGAAACTATTGGAAATGCTTAATGTATCAGCTGAAGCCTCACCATCGACTGGGAAAGAGTGCACAAGGATTTGGGATTTACCCAACGAAATTCTTAGAGAGATATTCATAAAACAATTGGATATCCAGTATGGAACTCTCAGAAGTCTTTATGATTTGGATAAAAGATTTGGTGCCTTGATAGAGGCCTGTGTATGTGTTTTGAGCGATAAACTAATTCTATCAAGCTGTGCTGCGACAGCCTTCCTACCGAATGGAATGGAAGAGCTAAAACTAGATACATATTGCATCGAGAACAACAAAAATAAGACAATTGATACTTATTGTTTTGTTTTCATTAAAATTCTGGAATCTTTATCTGACTATAAAATGGAATTACCACATGTTAGCTCCTCAGTGATAAGTCTCAAATGGGAGGCCAGCATCAACGCATTTGCAAAAAATGGTAACAAGAAACTGAAAAGTTCTGTATCAACTCATGCGGAAGCATCACCCTCACAAAGCATGGCCGCATACGCCTATCAGTTTTTTATGAGCTACTCAGAATTAGCTTGTGGCAAAGGGATTTATGGTAATAAATTGCAGAAATTTTTAGACACTACAATATTAACAATTGTGACAATAACGTTTTGGAAAGCTAGAAGAAACGCACCACGAGTATCCAGGGGCCTTAAGCTTCCAAACCTAGTCCATCTACAGTTTCTGGCACCATATAACCTACAACCATCGTTGGTTGGAGAAGTTAAAACCAACACCAAAGATGTATTTGCTGATAATGTCTGCAGCACTTATAATTTTAGTCATTTCAAAATGGTAGAATATTATGGTATCATACTTGAAAATTGTGAGATGCCAAAATTGGAGCGATTACATACTTGTTCAGAAATTACTGTTAAAGCAATAATTGGATGTAATTTTGAGAGTCTAAGGGAATTAAGAATTAATAACAATTTTCTTTTGCTAATGAGAAATTCAAATATGAAAGCTTTGGAGACATTGTGGGTTAACCAAACCATAGATAGTCTCGATTATAAAGAATATTCTAACAAGCACAATGTGAAGAGATCACTCAGTGCTCTAGAATTTGATATCGATATAGAAAGCTTGGTTGAGACGTTTTGTAAATTTAGCATTGAAAGAGAGCTTATTAAGAAATTTCCATACTTTGGAGTTGAAAATGTCCAATTCGGGACATTGAAGACACTTCGCTTGCCACATATAAACTCGTTATTGACAGCAAAATTTGACTATCCGATGCTCCTTGACTGTGTGAAGACTATTTCGTTAGGATAATTTGAATAGCATGCTTAATTATAATTTCAAATGATCTCAGTGTTGCTCTAGACATTCTTTGATTCATTTGTTTTGGATTGCTTGCGTTATGGCAGTTTGAAAAAAAGTATTATAGATTTTAAACCTCTGGTAGTAGACTCATCATACCTTTTCAACTTGGCTGTATCAAAAAGCAATCAGTTGTCATCTGAAATGAAGCTAAACTCTCTTTCGTTAACGTTGATTGAAGATCTTTATTCTTTTTGTTATTAATCTGTCCATTTGCGGTAATTTGATATTCACACGATGAAGATAACAATTCAATCGCAAGTTTTAGTTCTCTTGCTCTGATCTTTAAGTAGTCATATTCGAATACTTTTGTCTATAATTTCGAAATATATCTCTGTCATCACAATACGGACCACCAAATCCTGGTAGAAGCACTATATCACCATACTTTTTTCGTTTGTTCTCAGTCGCGAAGCTCTTGTTCGAGAAATTTGGAAAATTCAAACAAGAGAACAAAAAGGAGACGCACTTGTCAAATTTCAGATTGAATAATTTATAAAGATCGGTCAATTTGTTCTACTCTTCATAATATATTCAAATTATCGACATAACTGATTGATTTCAAGATCGAATTAAATCTGATATATACCACTTCATCGTTACCAGTTACTTCAAATTATTTGAATTTTCGATAAATAGGAGATTATAATGGCAGGAACTTTTGTTTATGAACCAACCAACGAAGAACGTGACAAGGATTCACATTTCATTGTCGCTAAAGCTCGTCATGTGTTTGAGCAGCTGTATTGGGCTTACTACATCCACTTACCATACTACTTGATGAAGAATGAAGAAGCTTTTGTGCTACATTTGTTCTTCCTTACAGTGTTGACTTTTTCAATCTATGCCGTTTTCGCTATTTTACCATACAAATTGTTTATTGTTTTCGATAGATTTTTCTACTACTTGACTGGCGACGACTTCAAGAATCAGCTTATAGCTCTGGGTATCGGTGCTGGGAAATGAAAGAAGTTTTGATGTCGTGAAAGTATCTAAATAAAACTGGCTGAGGGAGCAGAGTTCGAGATTGAATGGTATTCCGATCTTTTTCTTGAAGGAAGAAGGGTGATTTATTGTGTCTTACATGGGTGTATATTAGGCTGCATATGAGTTAACGAACGGTATTTAAGGAGATTCTTAATAATAATAATATAATAAATGTTGATAATAATTAGTTGAGCTGTAACTCAGCCTATTTGAGCAGTCTTGGTGTAATAGATTGAATAAGCTACCGCGCATATCTATAATTGAGAAGTATTGGAGGTGGTGTCCCGCGAAACTTACACCATTTAATTGTGCTATAATTAATTTGATCCACCTTCTATAAACATTCCCAATATGCTATTATACTTTTGTAATTAATTGATTCCCGAAAGGTGCGCTGGAAGATCAATATTACGTAAACATCATAATCTTGAAAAAAAACGGTTTTGGCATAGCACAGTGAAAAAACTGGAAAACAGAAGCTCTTCTTTATATCTGGAACTGACATCTCAAGAATCGCTTCTCTTGTCACCAAGATGAAACAGATGTTTCATTAACTTGAAATAGTCATGCTCCAATTTTGAGCTCTCTCGTTACAACCCTCGGTGGAATTCTCGATGGCCCAGGAACGGACAAGACTATATAAGATATGTTTGATTCTCCCGGATTGTCTGAGAATGAAAACAAGTTTATGAATGATCAAGATAATTTAAATGAACTTTTACGAAACTGAAAAAGATCACGAGTTGATCAAGTTTACATATGACAATTTAAACCTAGGTCTTATCCCCAAAGGCCTTGATGAGTTTGAAAGGATGATCTCCGGAATCCCATATAACCCTTGGACTGAAGAACTGATTTCTCAAAGAGAAGAATCACATCAATTATCTAGAGAGTATAATTCCATTTCACTGAGAGGTAAGACAAGAGAACAATTCTATGAAGAAAGAAATGATCATCTAAAATCTTTCATCGGACAGATTAAAGGTGATATTTGTATTGAAATGCCATTCTTTGCTGACTATGGATCTAATGTGTCAATTGGAAAGAACTTTTACTCAAACTTCAACTTGACAATATTGGACAGTTCCATTGTTATCATTGGTGATAATGTTGAATTTGTACCAAATGTTGTTCTTTGTTGTGCTACGCATCCTCTAAACCCAGAGGAAAGATTTGGACCAAATGGTGAATGGGCTAAGAAAATCATCATTAGTGATAAAGTCTGGCTAGGATCAAATGTGACAGTCTTACCTGGTGTTACTGTTGGTGAAGGTGTTGTAGTTGGTGCTAATGCCGTTGTTAATAGGGATATACCACCTTATAGTGTTGCTGTGGGGGCTCCAGCCAAAGTTATCAAGAAAATCGAACACTAGTCAAAATGGCACGATATAGTTGAATACACGTTTTGTTTATTCTAATATACTATATGCTCTTAAAAACTAAAATTGCAATGCCAGATTGTAAAGATAATATATTTGTAGATTTTCAAGATGTTTTAAAGCCAAGAAATGATGATTTTCTACTCTCATCTTTCGGTCTAGAGGATTTGGATTTCGAACGACTGAGAGTCAATGAACGTCTTGAATGCTTTGGGGTGGTATCAGTCTCATCATCGGCCAAAGCATTTTCGTTATTTTCATCATCAAGGTTCAACTCTTCTAGATCAAGATTGATACGGCTTAATTCACTTGATTTCCTCCCGGAGATATTTGATGATGGTGTTTGAGACTGATTAGTTAAAGTCTTTTTTGATGGTCTCACCTTCATTTCTTCAACTCTCAAATCATCATTAAAAGTTTCAGGCTCACTTATATCCAATTCCAATAAATCGAGGTTCAGTTGTGGTTGTTTAGGGTCTCTAGTTTTGGCGGGTTGTGGAACGTCATCTATATCAATAAGATTCTCGCTAGTTGTCACTTGAATCGTTGGTGAATCAAAAGCCGATGGTTTCTTCACTTTAGGAACGGAATTCGTTGAATACGGTTTATTTGTCGGCTTTTGCTGTTGCAACATCAATCTTTGATGTGGATTTAATTTCGTTGAATCCTGCGTATAGTCTGCCCATGGGTTACCACCTGATTTCTCTGGCGCAATTGGTTGAGACTTAACGTCGAGAGATGATTTAGATGTTGGGAATGGATTTTTGGAACCTTGTTGAGGAAATGGGTTTCTGGAGCCGATAATGGTTGGTCTTGACTGAGGGTCAGAATACTGTTTCGGTTGCTGCTGCTGCTGCTGCTGTGGTTGATACTTCTGCGAGTGGGAGGCTTGCTGAGGATAAAAATAAGCATTGGAACTAGGTGGCTCTTTGTATTCTCGCTGTGGTTGATTGTTGCCTTGTCCATAGTATATTGGCGGTGGATTGGATGGTGGTGAAACATATTGTTCTGGAATCTGAGAATTTTGTACATTCGGCTGTACCTGAGGTTGAGGTGTATTTTGTAGCACATTTGAAGGAACATGAGACTGATACTTCTGATTAGAGTTCTGCGGATGATATTGGGGAACTGGAATGCTTTGAGGCTGTTGATTCACTGGACTTTGATATGTGTACCGACTGGAGTTTGTTGTCTCAAAGCTTTTCCTACTGGTACCAGATTCAAAACTTTTTCTTTCACCAAATTCACCGCTCTTTCTGATACTGTTAACTCTAGATTCCTCAAACGACCTTCTTGGATCTTGCGAGTGGAACACACCATCCAAATCAACGTTTCTTTTTGGCTCCGGCACTGGTGTGGTCCAAGCTTCAGTATGTGATAATTTTATTCCAGGTTTGATAACATCTTCATCTTCATCCTTGTAGGGTTTCTCTAATGGCTGTGATTTCTTAGATGAGTTTCTGGTCAACTCAAGTGAGGATCTGACTCCACTTCCTTGAGAGCGCAGTTCATCCAAGGATTTTCTAGCTTTGGATTCAACTGCACTATCGAAAGTATTAACGTCTGGAAACCTTTTCTCCACGGAATTCTCATCTAGATCTTCTAAAGATGGGTACCTCTCTTCAACATTCTCCAATTCATCATCTTCTTCTTGGTGGTATTCTTTATCATTATGCCCACCAACCGGCTGTCTCAAAATGGGGTCAGGTGTCTTATCATTGTTTATGGCGTCCTCTTCGACTTCTTCAGCAGCTAAGCTTTGAAGATCACCAGAACTTGGGTTTGTCGAGCGTGTTAGCTGTTGAGGAGGATGAATTGTGTTTGGGAAGTCTTCAGACTGCTCAGCGTCTTCATCTCTTCTCTTTGAGTGTGAATCTGCAGAATTCTCAGTATGACTGGATAGTTGGTTCTCAGTATGACTTTGCTGCTTCTGCTGCTCTTGTTGCTGCTGTTGCTGTTGCTGTTGCTGTTCCACTTGTTGTTGCTTCTGTTGCTGTTCCAAAAGTTTTTGCGTTTGGTACTGATGTTGCTGCTGCTGGTAATGCTGTTGTTGAACTTGTTGTTGCTGTGCTTGCTGTTGTTGTAATTGTTGCTGATACTGTAATTGCTGTTGATATTTAGCATAATTCTCGAAGTCATACGGACCAATCCCGTAAAAATCTTCTATAGGAACCTCTTTCTCCAGCATTGATGAAAGTTCATGAATCACTTGGTATATATTTGGCCGTAGATTCACATCAACTTGAAGCATGATAATAGTCAAGTTCTTCAGTCTTGAAGGGTATTTTGGTGCTTGCGGGAACTGAAAATACCCATGAAGTATAGCCAATTCACCTTGAAGTTCAAATGGTGTAGTGTAATACATCAATTTGTATAGAAAGACACCCAATGCCCAGATATCAGATCTATTATCAATTGCAACATTCTTATAAAGATCGATCATCTCAGGGGCCCTATATTGTGGGGTCGTTTGATACAGGATGTCATGGGCGACCAATTGAAATTCCTCTTGATTTTTTGGCGGCGCTATATATTCACTTGTAGAGCCAAAATCTGCTAGCTTGAAATCGCCATTGGCATCAATTAATACATTCTCCACTTTTAAATCTCTATGGATCAAGTTGACAGAGTGCATTGCTGAAACAGCGATCGAAATCTCATACATAATCTTCAAGATTTGAGCCACTGATAACTTTGTTTTCAAATGTTGATTCATTAAATCCAAAAGACTCTTATTAGGACAGTACTCCATTAACAATAGCACTTCATAAGTACCATCATCTAGCTTTTGTGCATTGGAATCATAGTATTTTACCACGTATCTATTATTGGCCAATTTTTTCATAGTATCAACCTCTTTACGTAACAAGTTCAATTCAGGCTTGGATTTCACAATCACCCTTTTCAAACAAGCAATATCGTATCCATCCTCAGTTGGATTGGGCTTAACAGTATAGATATGTGCAAATCCACCTAAAATCATTCGGTTTGTTAATATTTCATCTGAAGATACGTCACACTCTAGTGTTGGTGGCACTTTGCCATTCTATCAATGCTTACCTTCTGCCAAGTACTTTACGATTTCGACTTCATGAGAGCCCACCTGGAGCTTTGTTCCGGAGGATAGCTTCTCCATTCTCCTGAACCACGCGTCTTGTAACGTGTCGTTGTTGATAGTTATATATGAATCTCTTTTCGGCTTCTCCTAATTAAAGGCTATACCTAACATCGGATTCTTTTGGCACAGACTCGCTTCCACATCCGGACACCACAAATTAAGACCCTTAAGAATGTTTCAAAATTTACTACTTTAATGACTACAATTTGTATCTTAGTTACCAACTTCTTTATCATTTGAGCCAGGAATGGTAGCAGAAAGATATGTTGTGGGTTTTCTAATAGAGGACAGTACCGTTGACGCTTTATAGAAGTTCATCTTCCAAGAGTTTTTGCAATTCTTCCATACTGAAAGGGATGAAAACCATTTCAGTACCAGAGGGATCTTTAGTTAAAACAGCCATTTTATGCTCCACAAATTCCATAAGCATGGTTCGAAAATTGATTTCATTACTAGAGATGAACTCCTCAGCACAAAGTCCATAAAAACTCTTGTACTCCAAAGCATGTCTTATGGTACCAGTTAGCAAACCTTCACCACCACCATGTGCTTGCTTTGCAGACAGATCGTCCTCCATGTTTTGTAATTGATTTGACACCAATACTCTGTACAGAGATTTAGAGTTTGCCGTAAGTGATGATAACACATACTTAGCACCTTTGGATCCAGCAGATTTTTGCGTTTGCCCAAGGGTCAAGATATCTTGGAATGAACTTTCAGTCAAGTAATCAGTAAATGTTGTAGTATTATGCCATGCAAAGTTAAAGTTATTTAGAGCAGTGGAGTCCCAAATTAGGGGGGCATTAATATGATCAATAGATGCAATGAGATATATCTGTTTGACAGAAGCCAGTCTAGAGAGATATATTTGTGTTTTTTCATCTCT
Organism: Hansenula sp. yHMH451; assembly: GCA_030571095.1. NCBI lineage: Eukaryota > Fungi > Ascomycota > Saccharomycetes > Phaffomycetales > Wickerhamomycetaceae > Hansenula > Hansenula sp. yHMH451. The sequence goes on from JAJLXE010000001.1 coordinate 1,981,154, forward strand.
TAATCCAGTACCGTCAATATTATGAACAAGAAGAACCAGCTTTGGAACATCATCTTTCTTTTTGTAGTACTCAACAATGTGATCAACTAGATCACCAAGTCTTTTAGGGACCTTTTTCAACCTCAGCGTGGATATAATAGTCGTCAAAACCTCTTTGAAAGATGTTGCTGGATTATAACCATTCACAACCAGGGTAGTAGCATCAACCATATGATCTAAGTACTCTTCAACGAAATCTAATAGCAGTTTTCTTTTAGAGCCGATACCAAAGAATAACAAATTGAAGTTTTGCGTTAATTCAAAGTACCACTGAGTGTACATTTCTTTATAAGTTGATATGAGTTTAGTCTTTTCCCTACTATGTAAAAATCCACTCAGCAAAATCAAACTATTGAATTCATCATGTTCGAGCTGTGGAGCTTGAACCATTGAGTTATTTGAGCTTCTAAACTTGGTTCTGTGCTGGTCAAAATAACCATCTGGTCCATCTAGAAACAACGCTTTATCCTCATATTTGCTTTCGAAGAATTCTTCTTCTTGATGAGCAGAAGGTAATGGTGTGGGAACAAAGTTTGGATGTGAAACAGGTAGATTGAGATTCCCAATGATTCGATTTTTTCTTGGTGTGTTAGCCGGAGTACTAAATGGTGAAGGAGTCGCACTATCGCCATCAGGCCTTCTAGATTCTCTAATAATTCTTTCTGCTAGTTTCCGATCGCCTTCATCATCATAATCATCATCATCAGAATCATCCACATCACCCTGCATCAATTTATGGTAGAGGGTATGTGTCGCTCTCTTTCTTGCAGATTGGTCCTGTAGATCTCGCCTAAGTTTTTTAAGCTTCCTAGGAGAGCCTGCTCTTCCATTAGGTGTTTTTGTTGGTGAGGAACCGATCAAGTTCAAAATTCCTCGTTTAGAAGGTGACTCTGGTTCAGGGGCCGGTAGTGTGATAGCACCGGCTTTCTGCCTCTTTGGACTAGAGAACACATCCGCTTGCATCAAAATCTTTTCTCTCTGAGCAAAAATCTTTTCTTTCTGAGCATCACTTGATTTGGGTCTTCCTCTTCCTCTTTTTTTGGCCAAAGATTCATCCTCAACTTTAATGAACACAAAATTTGTTAAATCGTCCTCTATATCATCATCATATTCGAATTCAATAATACCAGGCGTGTTCTCTTTTTTTGGTTCTTCTTCTGGTTTTCTATTAGGATGAGCTGTATTCCTGGAAATAGAAGATTTATGTGAGCCAATTTTGGCAGCTTGTGAATTAGCAGGATATCTATCATCAAAAGGAGTTTCCGCCTTCAGAGATTGAGAGGCCGAAAGTTCAATAGTACTTTTTTTTGGTTTTCCTCTAGCTTTGGGTGGTTGACTTGGGCGTTCAGGAGCAGCATCCTTCCTAGGACGACCGCGTTTCCTACTTGGCCCTGTAGCATACCGGCTCGTTGGTCTCCAGTCCCTCGACTGGTCTTCTGAGATATACTCGGGAGAACTATAACCTGAATCAAAACCAACATCCTCTCTTAGTGAACGTTGTAATACATCAGCATTTTCAAATTCGACAATACATTCTTTCAAAGTCGGTTTCTCTGGTATTTCGGTTAATTCGCTAATAGGGGTACCATCTTTCGAGTCTCGAGGAATGATCTCCGATTTGTTCTTATCCACAGATATCAACGGATCCCTAGCCTTTCTAGGGCGTCCTCTAGATCTTTTCGACCTTAACATGATCTTGTCACCAAAAGCTGATTCATCACTTAAGTTTTGTTGTTCCTTCTTAGGACGGCCCCTTTTCCTCGTGATATTTAGAAGTTGTGCCAGATTGATGGTTTCCTTCTTTGGGCGGCCGGGACCTCTTCTAGCACCTGGTTCTAGCTTTGGTCTTGGGACGTATAGCTCATCTTCAGATTCCAATTCATCTAACGAAGTCAACGTTCTCGGCCGTAGCTTGAAAGGTAGCTTCGACTCATTTGGAGTGAGCTTCACAATCGTTTCATCTATGGCCTGCTGTGGGCTTATTTGTGGGTCATTTCCTTCATTTGTCTGTAGTTTTTGTAGTTGCGTAGTAGATTCTGGTGTGAAATCCTCAGATTGCAATTGTGATGAGTCGCCATGAATTCCAAAAAGATTGGGAAGTGCCTGGAAAAATCTTCCGGCGAGAGGATTCATTGTGGGATTGTTTGCAGATAATTCAATTTTTTCAATAACGCGAGCAAAACCAATGCGTTGAGTAACTCTGATTTGAAAAGTTTTCTTATTTCTATATTGTTCCATTTCTCAATATCTAAAACTCTTCATAGTAAACTCATCTCCAAATCTTCGCGACTGACTCGAGATCCGGCTAGTTTTTATTTTTTTCCCAACCGTCGGAATTGGGAAATATGTACAGAAAAAAAAATATTAGATAAGTTAGCATTTGCAAAATGATTTGTTCGAAAGATATAACTTAGTGGTCTTCTTTGTTTAGCACCTGACATATAAACATGTTGTCATTCTGTCCAAACTGCTCCAATATGCTACTTGTATGTTTCTCACCTCTACGGGCTGGTGACCCCACGAAAACTGTCTGCATTAGATCAGAATTACTAACATTATTTAGATATCTACAGCTGATAATGGTATACATAGACTGAATTGTCCAACTTGTCCATATGAATTCCCTATATCTGGTGTTGAAATATTTGATAGAAAAGAGCTACCAACAAAACAGATTGATGATGTTCTAGGGGGTGATGGTGCCTGGGATAACGTTGACCAAACAGGTGCACAATGTCCTGTTGATTCTTGTGGTAACGACAAGGCATACTTCTTCCAACTACAAATTAGAAGTGCGGATGAACCTATGACAACTTTCTTGAAGTGTGTTAAGTGTGGGCATCAATGGAGAGAAAATTGAAAAAAAGATTACTCATTTGTGTATATTTATTGTATTATTAGCTGCTGAATTTTAGCATCATAGAGGAGGAAAAAGTAATATTTTGGTTTTGTTTGAATTCATTTATAAAAGTTTTGCATATAGTTGTTATTTTGAATTCTGTTCGTAAGTTTGTTAAATTGTTAAATCGTAATATTGATTTCATCTTGTAGACTCAAAAGACACTTCTCACATACTATCACCCTAAATTAATCTAAAATTTGTCAAGCTATAGTTACGCTTTTCTTAAAACTGGTTGTTGCTAAGTACACTCTCAATGATATTCCAATCTACTCTGTATATTTTTCTATCATTCTGCTACGCAAGAAGAGGAGAATTGGTAACAGCTTAGGCTTCATAGAAATTGCTGATAAAAAAATAATTGGTGTAGAGTTCAATTAATATGGAAGCTTTATGTTGGGAATTTTGATACAGGTTTTGTGAAATTTTGTTTGTAATATTCGTTAGCTCGTTATACAGAAAGGTCATTAAAAACTATCTTGGTTCTCTATAGCTATGTGCTCCTGCTATTCTTCAATAAAATGGGCTTCATCTAATTGATTCTTCGCCTTACTTGCACATGATTCCAGCTTATATTGGAAAAACCCAAAATTCTCATCGGATTGTACAGCTTTAGCTATTTGTGATATCTTAGTCAAGTCGATATGATTCAACCTTCTGTGGTTTTGTGGTGGAAGTGGCGATTCGAATAGTCGCTGTTTCCAAATGGAAACCTCTGTTTCAGCATATAACTCACCCACCCCCACTTGTGACAGTGAATCATGTACTTCAACCAATGTGGGAGTCCTTGTCCCTTTTTTATCTGTCAAGTTTGGAACAAAGGGCGATTGCAATAATCGCTGGATCGGTGATTTCTTTGGTGATACTCTGGATAAACCATTTTTGTGGGTAAGTTTCAGACGTTTTTGTGGTACCATCTCCTTGGACAAATCGTTTCTTGTCTGGTTGAATTGATACATTGCTCTATCCATACTATCGAACTCATCTTGAGAGTCAAATGATTGTGTATTCTCGACTTGATCATCTGATTGCTCTTTGTATTTAGTAAGATATTTAGCAGCTTGTGTTCTTATATCATCCTGAACTCTATACTGATTCAAGCCACTCAAGATCTTATTCTTCTTGAACAGACTTTTTTGCTCTTGTAAAACTTCAATCTCTTCTTGGTCTAGATCGTCCCTGAAAGCCGAACTTTTGACACAAGGAATACCTCTAAAGTCATACTCCACTGAAGGTTTAGGTTGTGCCAGAGATCGCCTATTATCCCAGCTTTTCAAAAACAAACTCTCGTTAAATTTGTTGATCTTCATAGGTGGTGGCATATTAGATGGTGCTGGTCCATACATCTTTGTTGATACTTGATCGTAAATGAACTCTTTGTTAACGCACAAATCACCAAAATGTCTCTCCATTTGAAATCCTGCCTCCCAAGCTTTTGGGGATTCTGTGAGAGGAAAGACTTGTTTAACATTAAACATACTAATGAAATGCCTGCATTCTTCATACGAGGAATGTCTGCTGAAGAAAAATCTCAACTCATTTCTTAATAATTGGTCAGTTCCAGACAGCAATAAATATGGAACATCCCCCATCTTATAAATTGTATGTCCTGATGGTAATTTCTCAATGAATTCCAATTCGTACTCATTCTTTTTGAATGATAAAGGCAATGTGATAGCTAGCAAATCTTTGATACTAATATCAATACAATGTTTAAGTCTAACAGGGAATTTTGACAATGTACCCTTGCACATATTAGGTCTCAATCCACAACAGTGAAATTTTTCTTTATAATTGGGAGATGTAATAGCTTCAATACTACCCTTGTATTCATAAGTTGAGGATCTCGATAGCATTGTTAATCTCCTTTTGATATCTTGAGTCACATGCATCTTCATACCAAATGTCTTTACAACTCTTATCCAAGCTTCTTCAAACCCTGTTGTAGAGTCTGCGAAATGGAAAGATATTGAATCATCATCTGGATATAATTTGATCAATTCCATCAAAGCTTGCAACCCATAATAGTTAGGATTCATCTCTATGAATGGCTCACCTCTATACCCGTAAGTGGTATCCAAATATACATTATCAAACTGTTTCAGGGATGTGGTATAAGGATAGAGAAACTCATTTCTGGGTAATGATTCAACCCAGTCTTTTTCGGCCCTAATATCACCAGTAACAAGAACAGACTTTGACGAAGATTCTATAAGAAACATTACTGCACCAGGGCAATGTCTAGCTGGTATTAAAGTTAACATAATTGTTTCTTTGGGACTCAATTGAATTTCATGTTGTTTGTTTTCTTCCAGTGGTTTCAACGAAGCTATATTTCTGTTATATTTCGGGTTCAGTTTCAATAGTTCCTTGGTTATCTCTGAACAATAGACAGCATGACCACTGAAACTTGTTGTTTCTAATCCTTTCAAATGATCAGCATGCGCATGCGTTAATAAAAAAGCTGTTGTTGGTCTTTTGGAATTGACAAAATTGTCCACTAGTTGACTTCATTAGTACGCTTAAACCAAACTAGATAGTACATTCACATCACTCACCTCTCAAGCCTTCAAATTCATGTATAAACCCATCGAAAGTGAGTCCCTAAAACGATGATCAGTATTGCTCTTTGCGGCTTCTAAGCAGGAGATACACACAAGCTCATCTCGGTCTGCCATATCACTCGAATTGAGAGGCCAAGTTCAATCCAGCACTATAGAAGCAAATAGCTGTTCGGTTATTTCACTATAGCTCTATCATTCTGTTTACTTTTCATGAAACGCGCTAAAGTTTTTTTTTCTTTGCGCACGCGCGCGAAATGGCGTACTGAGTCAAGTTTTGGCATATAGAAAAATGCAACTTATTACCAAAATGATATCAACAGCTTGTTTATCGATTACTGATTTGGTTCAGTGCTTATTCATAAGTTGCTTTACATATCTGATAACACATCATCCATTTAATTCGTAAACATTCATATACATAATGCAATGAGTCTAATATATAACAATCTAAATTTGAAATACAATTTAAACCCATTCAATTGGGTTTTTCAAAACTTCCAATAACTCAGCTTCTCTTGAACCTTCATCTGGGTGATGGTTATAAGCCCAGCTAGCAGTGGCAGGCAAGGACATCAATATACTTTCAACTCTTGAACCTGGTGTTTGTAAACCGAATTGAGTTCCTCTATCCAAGACCAGATTAAATTCTACATATCTACCTCTTCTCAATTGTTGCCAGTTTCTTTCCTCCTCGGTGTATGGTAGATCTTTTCTCTTAGCAATTGTTGGAACATAAGATGGTAAGAATGCATCAAAACAATCTTCCACAATGGCCAAGATATCATCTGGTGATCTATCATCAAAATCATCAAAGAAAATACCACCAATACCTCTTGTTTCTTGTCTATGTTTGATGTAGAAATACTCATCACACCATTTCTTGTATTTTGGATATAATGTTTTATCATGTTTATCCAATGCATTTTTATGTTCTTGATGGAATAATTTGGCATCTTCTGGATATAAATAAGATGGTGTCAAATCAGCACCACCACCAAACCACCAAGTTTGTGGAGTTCCATCTTCATTCCAAGTTTCGAAATAACGATAATTCAAGTGAGTAGTTGGAGCATGCGGGTTTTTTGGATGAATAACCATTGATAAACCACAGGCATAGAATGGAATATTACCTTCTTTTGGAAATTGCAAGTTTTTATGATCAGCTCTCATTCTTTCAACAGCTTTTGGTGGTAATTGACCATAAACAACACTGATATTGACACCACCCTTTTCGAAAGTTTCACCTTCTTGAATGACACAAGAAGTACCACCACCGGCTTCTTCACCACGGGACCATGAATCAGCAAAGAATTTGGCCTTTGGCTCTAATTCTTCGAGACCCTTTGTGATCTCTTGTTGCTTGCGACGAATCAAAGCTTCCATACGTTCTCTGATTGGGGCATTTGGGGTTGATGTATTATGGTAAGACATTATTAATGATTGTATCCTGGCTATTGTTGTATAGTGAGTGAGATGAATTGGAGTCAGAAGTGGGAAAAAGTAGGGACAAGTGGCTTTATATATCCAGTGTTTAATGACAATGAATCGTATAAACGTTTAAGCTTAAAGGCTTGGAGATGGGTTCTAACGGTTGTTCATTTCTATGAGTTTTCAATTTTTCAATATATCAGGAGATCGGATTTGAGCTGAGTTTCGGGAAGTTGTCACTTTTGGATGAACGAATCCGATGAGCTTTGAATGTAATACACAAGATATGACAAGATATGGCCTGTTGTGAGGTTCTAGCTTGCGGATTAGAAATGGATTAGTGGTCAGAGAGAACCAGGACCAGAATCAAGGGCTTGGATGGGTATCAGATGAGCTACAGAAGGTTATAGTGCTGGACATAAGTGTATGTTTCAAGTATAAATAGGGTTTGGTATAATATATGAATTAAGAGCTTTTTGTCTATCTTGTTTCAATATTCTTACCTGTTTCTTTTAATGAACTGACATTTTTATTTGTTTCTCTTTTAACTCTGTTGTATAATAAAACGTTTTTATCAAAGATGAAATTAACAATGACCATTGTCCAAGAATCATGCTTTGGTAAATCAACATAAAATTCATTGGCAATTTCATTCAATTTATGTAATTTTGACCAAGCAACGTAAGGGAAATCATGATGTTCATTATGTAAGCCAACGTTCCAAGTGACAAAATTCAATGACCCGTAATAAGAATAAGTTTCTAAAGGTGGATGATCTTTATATCTATCATAAGTTTTAGGTGGATCCATGATATAATGTTCTGCAATGAAATGACCTGAACATGGATGTAAAGAACCAGCTAAAAATGAACTGAAAATGAAATAGACTAAAGATTTCCAACCCCAATATTTAACAATCAAGAAATCAACTGATATTTGGAAAATGATGTTGATCAAATGGATATATGTGAATTTGATTTGTGTAATAAACATTGGTCTTAATGCATAAAATAAGATTTGACAAGTTGCAAAAAAGGCCTTTCCAAGAACATTTGATAAGATAACAGCTTCATATTTAGTTGGAACATCTGTATCTAAGACTTCATCACCCAAATATTTATGATGTAATTGATGATATGGTTGGAAAGAAGCGGAATAAGGGATCCCAATTGGAATATTTGTGAAGATGGAAAATAATTTATTATGGATCGGTTTCTTAAAGGCTAAATTATGACTTAATTCATGGATTGCCAAAAACACATTTTGGTTGGCAGTAGCGCCAATGACATAACTTAAGAGGAAGAATTTCCAACTTAAAAAATCAGCATTTCTAAGATAATAAGCTATTGATAGTTGTAAAGAGACGACTCCGAGAACGATATATTTAGTTAATGGTTCAGGTCCACAAAGTTGTGTGATATGTGGGTATTTCTTTAGGATCAATTTTCTTCTAATGGTATGTGGTTCTGCTTCATTAGTCCAGTAAAAGTCATTCAGTTTTTCAATAGGAGCATCTGAAGCAGGTGTTTGGATCACCAAAGGTTCAGATGGATTTTTTCTATGTGTGATGGTAGCCATCTTTAAAGTTTTCTAGATCTGAATCCGATCTAAGTATATGAATGGATTCTGGACAAATTTAGCAAGGAGCGAATGAATGTCAAGTGGACCCAGTGTGATTTATGTACAGAGCTCCACAAGTTTCTCTAAAGAGTTCTGCTAAGGATATAAGTTGATTTATGAGCTGATCTTGGATCTGAAGCGATTTCTTCTTGATTTTTTCTTTAAACGAGGCGAAATAAACGTTTTCTTTTGGCGCGCCAGGGGCACGTAACCACTTTCAGCATAAATTTAAAGGGGGAACTAAGTGTTTAATTAATACCGAGTAAGTTCAATTCAAATGTGTCAGAATTGCAGCGAGATGGAGAATTAATATGTGGTTTTTGAAACTTTTTTTAACTGCTATTTCAATAGAAAAGAACTTATCTTGTTACTTCCCGAAAGGCCCTTAAACCTGAAGCTATCCCAATTCGACCAAAACTTGAAGGCCCAGGTCCAATATCACCACCATTCTACCCCTTACATATCACTGAACCCAGTAGTCTCCACCATTTGACACATTTCACCCTTGATTGACCTCTTTAACCCAATAACCAACAATCGAACATATCCCCCGGCTGACTAAACTACAAACTTTGTTATTTTCGATTTTTCGCGCAAAATTAATCCCCAAAGAAAAAAAGTTCGATGATCGCAAAAAGCTTCAATGGAGAGACTTCAAAGTATAAATTAGCTCAGCTGCCTTGTATATAAGTTAGAGATTCTTCTCTGTTGCCACCATGTTGAGATCCATATCAAAGTCAAGACCATTGCCCCTGAACAGAACAATAGCAAAGCGCATGATGAGCAGCACACACGACGCTAACTCCCTCCAAGAAGAGGACGTCTTGTTCCAAAACGTTAACAATACCAAAATCATCACCTTGAATAGACCTTCTAAATTAAATTCTTTGAACCAATCCATGATTTCCAAGATTTATCCAAGACTTAGAGAATACTCAGCTGCTGACGCGACACAGCTAATCATCCAAAACTCCAATGGTCGTGCCTTTTGTGCTGGTGGTGATGTTGCCTGGTGTGTGGAAAACAATACCCAAGATAATGCCATTGAATCCGTTAAATTCTTCCATCAAGAATATTCAATGAATTATCTATTGGCCACTTACAACAAACCAATCGTCTCCATCTTGGATGGTATCACCATGGGTGGTGGTGTTGGGTTATCAACTCATACACCTTTCAGAATCGCTACTGAAAATACTAGATGGGCCATGCCAGAGATGGATATTGGGTTTAGTCCAGATGTTGGTGCTACTTTTGCATTAAATAAATTAGTTCCAAGTTCCTTTGGATGGTACTTGGCCCTAACCGGTGAAAATGTCTTTGGTTTAGATGTTTATTTCAGTGGATTAGCTACTCATTACGTTGCTGCTCATAAACTACCACAATTACAAGAAAGATTAACAAATATTGTCTTACCAAAAGATGTCAATGATTCATATGCTATTGTGAACAGTGTCTTGGAGGAATTCGTGGATAATTTCCCTTCAGATTATAAATTCAAATATTCTAAGTCAGACTTACAATTGATTCAAGATATTTTCAAACAAGATACAAATATGGAGGAAATTTTTGAAAGTTTAGAAAAGGCAAATAGTCCATTTGCTATTAAAACTTTAGAAACTTTGAGAAAAAAATCTCCATTATCATTAAAAATTGGGTTGGAAATTTTACAAAGAGGTGAAAAATCAGATATTTATTCAGCTTTAACAAATGAATTAAATGCTGCTAATCAATTCATGGGTGGTAAAGCTTCTGATTTCAATGTTGGTGTTTCTACAAAATTGATTCAAAAATCTAAAGAAACTCCTAAATGGAAGTTCCAAACAATTCAAGACGTTCCTGCATCGGCTGTTTTACCATTTTTCAAATCTGGTCAAACACCAGCTCTTAATACACATTTCAACATTACATTCAATCAATATCCTCATAATTTCGGTCTTCCAAAAGAGGAGGATATCTTGAACTACATTTCTGGGAAAGATGGTGTTCATGATGATCCTCGTTCAATCACAAGAGCAGATGTTTTGAAACATTTCTTGGTTGGTAATGATAAATTCGCCCTAAAGAGAGGTTTGAAAGAATATGTTGAACTTGTGCTTGACACAAAATCCAAATTTGCCGAGTCCAAGTTGTGAGATGCGAGCAATATATAGCTAACGATTATAACTTATAGATAAGGTGATGTATATAGTAAAAAATTCAAACCTCTTTCTACTGTAGTCTGGTGATAGTTCCCCGAGTCTATCGGGGTGTCCGACTCTAATAGGAAATGAGAAAAAAACAAAAATAACATCACTAGGAAAAGGTTGGAACTGAACAAAACCCAAACCCAATGTAAACAAATCCAAATCATCAAATATCCATCCCCTTGAGCCTTGAGCCTTGGGCCTTTGGCATTGAAAACAGCGTAATCATATACCCCATCTTGGTTCCAGTCGCTGATCTAAAGTTTGGAATCCCTAATCCGTCACCAAACCTGCCAAAAACAGCCGAATCCCGTCAAAACCACTCACCTTAAAAGAAAAATAAGTAAACTGGCATGAAGTTGAACCCTGGGGAATAAACAGTATAAGGCAAAATAAACTGTTAACCCAGCTATGAACAACAGTCAACTCACTGTACGGCTTATGTGAAATCATCCAAAGTTCAAACGACCACATTTTGAGCCCAACAGTTTGCACGAGAGACATCCATTTTCTGGATTGGGAGGAGAATTGCTTGTTTTGGACGGGTCGATGTTCCATATCTTCCTTAATCGTGTGTTTTATAAGCTGGTTATTTATGCTCAACAAATTACGCTTAACGTACTAAAATGACCAGATACCCTACTGCGGTGGGAAAACAAGCATATAATAGGGATCTTCGATGGGAAAGTTTGACACTCCTCGAAGAAGAAACTCAATTCATTGGTGGATGATCAATTATGTTTCGATCGAGGAGTTTGGAGCTAATAATGACCGATTCTATTTATATATAGAGCAAGACCCTCTTTCTCAATTGGAAACGAAAACTCTCAATATATAGAGCCAAGGCATCCCTTTGAACATGATGTTGAACTCTATAACTCTCATTGCTGCCTTCTTGGCCATCACCTCCGGTGCCCCAATCTCTAAAGATTCTCAATCACTTGGGACTCCAATCGCTTACACCAATAATGGATCCATCACTGGTGAATTTATCTCAAGTTTCAATCAAGATGCATACTTGGGTATTCCATTTGCTGAACCACCTTTGAAAGAGTTAAGATTCAAACCTCCTCAAGCTTATAACCATTCTTGGGATAATATCAAAACTTTCAACAAATATGGGAATGCTTGTTTAGCTTCAAGTGGTGATATATCTCCAAATTTAACCCAATCAGAAGATTGTTTGACTTTAAATATTGTTAAACCACATGGAATCAGTTTAGAAAATGGTACTTTACCAGTTGGGATTTGGATCCATGGTGGATCTTTCACCGAGGGTTCTGGTGATTCCCCAGCTTTCAACTTGTCATGGATCGTTCAAAACTCTGTTGATATTGGTAAACCTTTCATTGGTGTTTCTATTAATTATAGATTAAATGGATTTGGATTCTTAAGTGCTCAAGAAGTTTCAAGAAAAGGTTACACTAATATTGGGTTAAGAGATCAAATTAAAGCTGTTGAATGGGTCCATGAAAACATTGCTGGTTTTGGTGGTAATCCAAATCATATTGTTCTTTGGGGTGAATCTGCTGGTGCAATCTCCATTGGTAAATTATTAAGTCAAAACAGATATTTGAGTGAAGATTATATCAAAGGTGCCATTTTGGAATCTGGACCAAATGTTATGCCTAATATGAAACCCGCAGCTTCAGAAGCTAACGAGGAAGATTTCCGTGCTGTTGTGGAACATGTTGGTTGTCAAGAAAATGTTACTGATTACTTGAGTTGTTTACAAAAAGTTGATGCTAAAGAGTTAAGAGATGCCTTCAATGTTACCAACGGTGTTGTCACTGCTGGATTCATGTTACCATATATCGATGGAGACGTAATTCCAAGATCAAGTTATGATATCTTGGAAAATTCAGATAATTTCTTAAAAGTTCCGTTATTTATTGGTGTTAGTACTGATGAAGGCTCTGCTTTTGTTGATAGAAATATAGACAATGAGGAAGAAGCTGCAGCTTATTTGAAGTTGAACTTACCAAACTTGAACAACGATACCGTTGAACATTTACTAGGATTATACACATTAGATAACCCAGAAACTATTGTTCCACAAGACCCAACTTATAATGATTCTGCAATTGTTTATCCAAAGACATATGTTGGCTCTCAATTCCCAACATTGGCATCATTATATGGTGATGTTGTCTTCATTGCTGGCTCAAGAATGACTGCCAGGATCTATGCCGAACGTGATATTCCAGTTTATAAATATAGATTCAACATTCCTGCTCTGCAAACAGCTTTCATTCCATTCGTTGGTGTTACTCATGCACAAGAAATTCCTTATGTGTTTGACAATCAAAAGACTCCAAAGACTGATTTAGATGGTACTGGATTCTTCCCAGATGAAAGAGCTCCAAAAATTGCCAACACAATGTCGAAGGCATGGGCTTCATTTATTCATGATTTGAATCCAAATATTAATGACAAGAATGTTAAATTACAAGCTGAAATTCCAGAATGGCCACAATATTTATCAAACAGTACTGATGGTGAAAACATGGTTTTCGACTTGCAAGGCTTATACATTGAAGATGACACTATTAGAACCGAACAAATGGAGTACATTGAATCCATTTTAAGTGAGCTTAATGCATAGTTCTTTTCAGTTTTCGAAAACACTATGTTGTCTTGATGGATTTTAAAATTTATTTTTCTTCTCCGTATACCCATTTCATTCACACCCATGTGTCATAGAAGTCTAGCACTTCAGAATGTACATATCTTTGCTATCATATCATTTGAAATATAATAGTCAATTTGCACTTTTAGTGGAACTGTAGCTTGTATTGTTAAAAGGCTTTAATCGTGATAGTTTGGCAAGATGGTTCCCCATGTCTAGATGTATCAAAGTTGGAAAGTGAGAGCTACTGTGAAGAATACAAGAAACGACCAGACTGCATTTTTAATTATTTCATAGTATATAACCCCCCTTATTTTTCCTCTTATTCAAGATAAAGTATAATAGATACTGAATGGAAGAAAAGACAAATCCTCCAAACACCATGCAAATCATAGCCAATGTGCCTTTTCTGTACAACGGGGCATCCTCTCCCCTAAACAATTGACTCCCACTCATTAATCCAATCATGGCAAACATTACCCATAGCGCTATTGAAATGCTTCTTTCCTGTGGAGTTTTGCAATTCAATTGTAACCATGTATTTTGAATCGGATGGTACCCAACGGCGAATGCATTGACTAAAGTCCATAACCCAAAAACTTTCCATCTTTCGCTGGATACACTAGGTAATACCTGTCTATGGATAATAAGAATTACTCCGTAAGAAATAGTAGCAATTAACACAGTTGTACCTCTTTGGTTCAAACGGTCACTCGTATAGGCAAAAATAAATACAACTAGAAGAGCTAATCCACCACCAACAGCTGTCAGGGCATTCGCTTCAACTCTAGTAAAACCTGAGTTGGAAAGTATTGTAGGTGTGTATGTTGTTAGTGGTGCCCAGGTTCCAAAGACAATGGCAGTTGCAAATAAATGTGGATATCTTCTCCATTCCAGTAGAGTCTTCTTGAGATGGTCAAATTTGATAGGATTCAGTTGCTCACTTGACTTCTCATCAAGTCTGTTTTGTAATATATAAACATCTCTCTCTGTGAAAATTGATAACTTCTTTGAAAACAGAGGGTATGGATGAATCGGTGACCCTGGCAAGAATAACAGCATTATAAAGGCAACTAAAATCGTAAGAAGCCCCTCAATCAAGAAGATCCACCGCCAACCTGCTATATTATTTCTACCAGATAATAGTAGTATGGCTGAGCACAGAACTGGGGATATGGCATATCCACCAAACATCCCAAAGAAATATATAGAAGTTCGTCTAGCTCTTTCACTCTCTTTATACCAATTTGAAATGATATAGCATCCACCAGGAATATATCCACTTTCAGCTATACCCAACATGAATCTCGAGGCATAGAACCCTGATTTGTTCTTCAGAAATATTTGCATTATTGCAACAAAACCGAAAACAAGGACTTGAAATGGTAACCATTTTCTAGGCCCAATCTTCATTAAAAGAATATTTGAAGGGATTTCACCCAGAAATATACCCAAAAACATCAATTCATTACCAATATTGATTTCATTCTGAATAACATGAACATCTTTTTGAAATCCTCCTGTCAAAGCACTTGCTAGGTTCATTCTGTCAAATTGGAAAACAGTAAGTCCTAACGTTAGGAGGAGCAATACGACAACATCTGTTTTCCAAACAGCCGTTCTTTCCTCGAAAGCAGTCCAGGTAATTGCTTCTTGATCTTCAGAAGGTTTCAAACTATCGTTATTGGTAACAATTTGGTCTGCATTTACGAAGCTATTCTTTTCCGTATCACTCGAAACCATCCTTGCAAAACTTCAGAACTTCAGCTCCGACGACTCAAGATTGTCCCCACTGCCAATATCTGAAGAAATCAGGAACTTTTATACATCATGTTTTCGATCACCAAGTCAAGGAAATATTAGTATAGACCAAACCCCGTTATCTGTATACAGCTCCAGCCTCTACTTCCACCACAATCAACACTATAGTGGACTTCAAATTGTGAATATCTCAAGCCACATAAGAAATGTCTGGAGAGTTCGCGAGTTCCCCCTAAGAAAAAAAAAAAAATCACCGTTAATTCTTGCATCAACGGTTAAAAAACTGTGATGATAAGCACTGTAAAATTGAAACTATGACGGTCAAATCCTTGGTAAAAAAAATATGAACTCACTTTCATTTATATTTAAATAGAAAGATCCCACCTTGTTCTTCGTTTGACAGTGTTATTGCTCGTGCCTTTATAAAGAAATATGGCTATCAAATCAGTTGCTGTCATTGGAGCTGGTCCAAGCGGTGTTATTTCACTCGATGCGCTGGTGAAGGAACAAGCCTTCGATAAAATCAGGGTGTTTGAAAGACGGAGTGAAGCCGGTGGTTGTTGGATATATGATCCAAGTCCTCCAGAAGCGTTACCATCCGACTTGAAAACTTTGTCAAATAGAAAGACTGTGAACCTTTCAACTCCTCAAGAATCTTCAAAACAGTTTTTATCAGATCTACCGAAATATGTTAAAAAATCTTCGAAACAAAGATTCATGGACACTGCAACTTATGAGTATCTTGAATCTAATGTTGAGTATGAAACTATGGAATTTTCAAATGAAGTTTTCCCACAAGGGGGCACGGAGATTTCAATTGGTAAATATGGACCAAATACACCATTCAGACATAATACCAAAATTAAGAAATGGGTTCAAGATATCTATAAATCTAAGGGATATGATGATTTCATAGAATTCAATACTTCCGTGGAATTGGTTAAGAAAAATCCACAAACAGGGAAATGGGATATAACTTTAAGAAGATTTGGGAAGAAATTGGATTATCTGTGGCAAGAGTCATTTGATGCAGTTGTCGTTGCAAGTGGCCGTTATGATGTTCCGTATATTCCATACGTTGAAGGATTAGATAAATTTCATGCACAACAGGGGAAAACTGTGATTCATACCAAAGGCTTTAGAAATAGAGAACAATTCAGAAATAGAAAAGTCATAGTTGTTGCTGGATCCATTTCTGCACAAGATACAGTACAGGATATTGTTGATGTTGTTAAAGGTCCTATCATTTCGTCTATTAGAAGTTCATCTGTCCCACATCCATATTTTGGGTGGTATGCTTTTGATCATCCGAATGTTGTTAGAAGATTGAATCTTTCCAAGATAACTGAAGATGGTGTAGCAACTTTTGA
This sequence comes from Hansenula sp. yHMH451, assembly GCA_030571095.1. Classification (NCBI taxonomy): domain Eukaryota; kingdom Fungi; phylum Ascomycota; class Saccharomycetes; order Phaffomycetales; family Wickerhamomycetaceae; genus Hansenula; species Hansenula sp. yHMH451. Next base: position 1,997,650 of record JAJLXE010000001.1, read on the forward strand.
AGATGGATCCACTGAAAGTGGGATTGATGCTGTGATCTTTGGGACAGGTTATACTGTGAGTTATCCATTTTTACCAGATCTAGAAAGAACAGATTTTAGAATCAAAAACATTTATCAACATGTTTTCAACATTGAAGATCCAACATTAACATTTGTTGGTAATATTGCAGCTGGATTAACTTTCAAAGCATTTGAATGGCAAGCTGTCGTTAGTGCTAGGTACCTTGCGGGTAGAGTACAACTACCACCTTTAGATGAACTTTATCAATGGGAAAAAAATAGGTTGCTAGAGAGAGGTGATAGCCCAAAGTTCACAGCTTTGTTACCAGATTTCGAGCAGTATTTCGAAGCATTGAGAATATTAGCTGGTGAAGAAGGTCCTGGCAGAAGGTTACCTAAATTTGACAAAAGATGGGAGGATGCATTTTGGAGAGGACATCAAAGAAGAATCAACTACTGGGTTAAGAATAATTATCAACCAAAGGCCAAGCTGTGAATGAATGAGTGAATCGTGTCGTATTTGCACGAACTAAACCCAATCTTGCATCCAATATCTAATCGACTATATAGCCGTTACACCGTTTATTATCTATAGGAGTCAAATATCAAATCAATTCTTTAGATTGAATAAAACACAATGTATATAGCAGTCTGTAACGCAATGCCCTCCTAGTTGAACTGTGTAGCTCGCCGTGGGCACGAGTGGCCTGTTCTTGCTGGTTATTCTCACCATTCAGCTATATAATCAGCAGCATCTCTTCAACTATTTACACCACAGTTGACACCATAAAGAGTCATCTAAGCATATCACGTGACATTGTGTGATATAATAGCAGTTAGAATTCATGTGGCTGACGGAGCGTTTGAAGTTTAATTTTAAAATTCTAAGCGTTTGAGCTAAAGACCGACTGGTGCTCTCTGGAACTTGGCTCATTGATAGATACAATCACTGCGGAATCAACTAGATAGAGCTGTTCAATATAGATGCCTTTGTTAACCCAGTGTAGCTATCTATGCTCTGTTGAGATCCTCTTTTTGTGTCAAGCGACAACGGATTTAGCTGGGGCGATGGAGCGTTGATAAGGCTTCAAAGCACGAGGAGTTTGCAACAGGAACTAGGTCTCATGCTCATAATAAAGTTGGGCTGAACAGTTCAGAAATGTGTCAGATAGCCAATAAGAACGTTTATCTGTATTTACGAGCACCTCAAAGTATCGAAATATGGGCATTCCCGCTTACAGCTAACTCCAGACACATTACAGATTATTATTTGATCTCATGAGTCTTTCCACAAACATTCAAATCTCCATGCTGTGAAAAATCAATATCTCCATCCTTCTTTCTCTATTTCAATATCACAACTTCTCTCATTCCAAACTGTGGTGTTTTATTCTTCAAATCGTTTTAGTTTTGATCTGACTGCTGACATTTGATCAAAACTCAGATTCAATATATTTTATCACCTTCATATATAAGTCTTATCATATTCCTTCTAATTTCAATAAATTCAACCAAATATAACTCCAATCTCCAGACTATTCATAAGGACACAGATACATCAATACAATATGTCTAGTTCACACTCTGCTGCTGATGACTTGGACTCAACAGAGAAGGGACATACCCAAACCCAAACTAACATCATCTCTAAAGAAGAGGTTCAAGAAAAGGGCTACAAAATCGTTAAATCAAAAGATGCTGACGCTACCTTGAAATTCCAAGAGCAATATGATTCAACTGTGCCTGAAATAACACCTCAGCAAGAAGCTAAACTTTCAAGAAAAGTTACATGGATCATCATGTCTCTTGTTTGTTTGACAAATTTATTACTTTACATGGATAAGGCTACGCTTTCATATGCTTCAATTTTTGAATTTTGGGATGACACTGGATTAGATCAAGATAAATATAACAACGTCAATACTATTTTTTACGTTGGTTATATTGCAGGTCAAATCCCAGGTAATTATCTATTACAAAAATTACCAGTGGGTAAATTTCTTTTCGCCTTAACTGCATTATGGACAATCATTATCTTCTTGCACTGTGCAGCTTACAATTATGGGGGTGTCATTGCCCTTAGATTTTTCCTAGGTTTTGTTGAAAGTGTTGTCTTAACATTGTTAAACATTACAATGGGTCAATTTTTAACTGCAAAGGAAAAAGCTGCCACTGCTCCAATTTTCTATTCAACTTGTCTAGGTGTCACAATTCCAACTGGGTTCATTGCTTATGGTGTTTTATTTGCCAAGTCTGCTATTCATGCATGGAGAATCTTTATGATTATCATTGGTGGTTTAACTTTCTTGTTGGCTGTTCTTGTTTTCTTCGTTTATCCAGACAATCCATCGAACGCCAAATTTTTATCTATTGAAGAAAGAATTTGGGTCATTAGAAGAGTGCAAAACACAACAGGTGCTGCAATTGAACAAAAAACTTTCAAGAAATATCAATTTGTTGAAGCATTGAAAGATCCAATCACTTGGTTGTTCGGTTTGTTCTATCTATTCCAACAATTGGCTAATAATTTACCATACCAACAGAATCTATTATTTACTGAAATGGGTGGGATCTCCAATTTGAACTCAACTTTAGTTAGTGTTGCCTCAGGTGGGTTCGCTGTGATCTGCTGTTTGATTGCTAGTTTTGTCCTCTATCGTGTTCAAAATTTGACTGCTTACTCTGTTGTTTTCTGGTCTATGCCATCTTTTGTTGGAAGTATTGTGGCTGTTGCTCTTCCTTGGTCAAATAAAGTCGGTTTATTGGCTGCCTTATGTCTTTCATCACCAGTATTTGGTATTCCATGGATCCTTATGTTTTCTTGGAATAGTACTTCATGTTCAGGTTATACAAAGAAGATCACTAGAAATGCTATTGTTATGTTCTGGTTCTCAATTGCAAATATCATCAGTCCTCAACTCTGGCAATCTCGTGACGCTCCTAGATACTATCCAGCTTGGGCTGTCCAAATTGTCTTATCATTTTTTGCTGCTCCAGCTATTGCTTTGGTCATCCGTTTCATCCTTGCAAGACGTAATAAAGAAAGATTGGCACACTTAGATGAAAACAAGAAAGTTGGTGTCGTCGAAGACAGTGATGTTGAGTTCGTTGTCAATGTCGCTTCTTTAGATTTGACTGATCTGGAAAATAAGGCTTTCATTTATCCCTTATGATGTCATTGTTAATTTATGGTTCTGTTTTTATAATTAATCTAAGAGTGTATATGACCTCGATATAGACATTAATACTAGTGACTTATTGCTTATTGACGAAGTAAGCGTAGCTGATCTGTCTGACTATATTTGTACTTAGTTGGCCAACATCTTTCAGTATGTTTATATGTAATAAATTTTCCTCTGCTGTTGAAGTCCAATACTCTTAAATCGTTTTATGGATCCAATCTGTCTTGATTTTACAATAATAATAATTAACAATGTCTAATTACGCTAAACTGGACTGTTCGTCTGCCATAAATTACCGTGCCATCAACTCCGCATGCAATTTTTTTTTTTTCTTCTACGAAAATTAGAAATATAAGTTAGATGGTCAAATGATTTCACGATCAACTATCAGTTGGATATTCAAAATCATATCAAATCAAAATGTCAGGACGTCAAGGTGGTAAACTAAAACGTGAGTTGAATATCCTGTTTTGAATTATGCCAAAACTCCCAAAACTAACTTAAAAAGCTCTTAAACAAAAGAAAAAATCCGTAGATGACATGGACCCAGAAGAAGTTGCCTTCAAAGAAAAGCAAAAGGCTGATGCTGCTGCAAGAAAAGCTGCCGCATCTAACATCAAAGGTGGTAAACCATTAGTCGGTGGTGGTATCAAGAAATCTGGTAAGAAATAAGCAAACGATTCCCAGGTTTAAAATTAGTATGTGATATCATTTGTGTCGTGTCTTTGTGAATAGTATGCAATGCTAAATAAATTGTAATAAAAGAATAAATGGTTTAGTCTAGAATCGAAAGTAAAAGCTGATTGTCTGACGTGGGTGTCCTAAACTAGAATGGCTCATTACATTGTTTGATAATACGAGAATTTTGATAACTAGAAGATCTAAATCTTCACGTGTGAACCAAAGTATACATTTTATTTCGCATGATATTAAATGCAGACAACACTCAATATGTCATTTTCAAAACACAAACCAGTGAAGGCCCTGCAAACACTGGACACATTTAGCAAATCACGAAACCTTTCAAGGCTAGGATTCTAATACTTTCCTCTCATTTGACTCAGCTTTCCCGGGGACCTTTTAACTCGTTCAGGAAACTTGAACGGGGGCTCAATATGGTTGCCCAGGTGACCGTTAAAGAGATTCCTTAAAATCATCACAAGATAAACGGTATTTTGAAAGGAAGATGTTTGCCAGATCCTTTGAGTGACTTTTTCGAAGCAAGCTGTTCATCCCAACAAAGCATTTCCTGTTCCTCCCCAGTTTTCTCAGTGAAATTTGGCAAAACCTAAGGGTGGTTCGATAAGGCCCAATGAGAATGGTGATCTCGCTACTTCCGAGAAATATGACAAAAAGATATAAAGAGAACCAAGGTCCCTTCTTGCAATTCAACAATCAATCTTCAAAAACTGATCCAAGTTCATTCAGTCTATTAGTTTTTGAACGAATAAGAAAAACATAAGTCAATTGAAGCATCATCATGTCAATTTTCAAAACAGAAGCTACCATTACGACCTTTGGGGGTAAATTGCTAAAATTGTCCCATCAATCTACTGAGACCAAGACCAAGATGGATCTAAACGTTTATTTACCTAAAACTTACAATAAATCAGCTAAGAAGACCGTCCCAGTGTTGATCTATTTGTCAGGTTTAACCTGTACTCCAAATAATGCATCTGAAAAAGCTTATTGGCAACCACACGCTGATAAATATGGGTTTGCCATAGTGTTCCCAGATACTTCACCAAGAGGTGCTAATATTGAAGGAGAAGATGATTCCTGGGATTTCGGAACTGGTGCAGGGTTCTATGTTGATTCGACTACTGAAAAATTCAAAACAAACTACAGAATGTACTCATATGTGCACAAGGAGATTCAACCATTATTACAAGAAGAATTTGAAAACTTGAATTTTGAAAACGTCTCAATCACGGGTCATTCAATGGGTGGTTACGGTGCACTATCTGGGTTTTTCCAAAATCCAGGTAAATACAAATCAGTTTCTGCCTTTTCACCAATCTCAAATCCAATCAATGCTCCATGGGGTGTCAAGGGCTTCACTGGGTATTTGGGAGAGGACAAGGAAGCTTGGGCCAAATATGATCCTACTGAATTGATAAAGAAATACGACGGCCCATCCTCAGACATTTTGATTCATGTTGGTAAAGCTGACCCATTCTACTATAGAGATGGCCAATTGTTACCAGAAAATTTGTTCGATGCTTCCAAAGGTACTAAATTCGAAGGGAAGGTGACAGTGAATTTGGTTGACGGTTATGACCATTCGTACTATTTCATTAGCTCTTTCACTGCTGACCATGCTAAACATCATGCCAAATATTTGGATTTGATCTAGCAATCAAAAATTTAACCTCTGAATATATTTCTATAATAAAAAGGTAAATACAAAACAAAAAAAGCTGGTCTTCAACACGTTAAACTTCATTTTATTCGAGATATAGTAGCCATGTAAAAATCTATCAGTTTAGTTATCACTTATTATTGCACTGGACTGCCAGCCAGCAGCAGCAATGGCAACAACTTTTCCTTCTATATCAATCTTTGTAGGTTTAGCAACTCGCCTGGACATATTTTCGTGAATAACATTTGGTGGGTTTTTACCCAATCCTAAACATCCGCAGCTGTTCGACTCTAGCCCCCATGATAAGACTGTACCATCTCTTAACAGGGCTAAGTAGTGATAGTCCCCAACAGCGACACTAATACATTCCACCTTCTGCAGCTCGTCCACAATCTGAGGCTCATCACTGTCTTTCGTTCCTAACAGAACAATATCCTCGTTTGAAAAAGCAGCAAAATTTCTAAATGACCCACTTAGCCTATTGAATTTTGGAGCTAAGGATCTTGCGTTCGAATTCAAATAACTCTGGAATTCAGTCAACTGGAACGATCCTTCACCAATCATATCGTTTCTATATATTTTCCCTTCAGCTGTAACATAAATTATGAATTCTTCACCAGCGAAAAAGTCAATTATTTTATCATCACCATTAATGGCGCCTGTATCTGGGATCAACATATAATGGGCAGTAGCTTCAGTGTCTCCTTGTCTCACAGGGTCTCTCTTCTTCCAGTAAACAAGCCCATAACTGTAGAGATAAGCTACGCTAGAGTTCCATCCAGCTAACGCTCTTAAAACTACATGACCTTTATCTGCGACGTCAACACCATCCCTAACAAACCGTATCTTGACACCATATTCACCACGGTCCCAGCTCCATAAGGTGCCCGTGTTATCAACTGCAATGAAGTGTGATCTTCCTGAACTAACACTAACAAATGTGGCATCAAATTGAGCCCTCTCTTTAACTAGATACTTATTTTTAACTTTAGATGCTGCTTCCTCGTCTTTCTGTTGGGGTTCATGGATCTGATAAGGTGATGAAGGGAAAGCACCTGGCATGGGCTGTGGAGTCAAAATCTGTCTTCCTCCACGTCTTGGAACAGATGCTAATGGGTTCAATATTCTCCCCATATTTATTGGGTTGAACATGACAGCTTCCTGGTGTCTTATTTGATCTTGAAATTCATTATAATCACTGGTGTCTGGTCCTGGGCCGGTAGTGTGACCAGCATGATATGAGCCTGTGGAGTAAATTTCACCTTTTGCAGTCAACAACTGGAAGCTGAACCCTCCAGCAGAAACATCCGCTAAAGTCTCCTCAATACCTGGAACTTTTGTAGGCTTCACGACACCAGATGAAAATCCATGTCTATCCAAATCATCAGGAGGAACATCTTTGCTGTTCAAGGCCAATCTACCTCCACTCATAGCACCCCAAGAGTAGAAACGACCTTTTGCTCTTATTGAATATAATTCTGGCCATTTGTTCATTGAAAACGGGGTTGGTTGAGTACCAAATGTCTTCTTAAAAAGCTCATGCCAAACAAAGGATGAATGTGCTACCAGCTCGTATAACGATTTTGAAACCAACCTAAGGGATCTTATGTCTGACGGGTGTAAATAGGGAATGATGTCTGATTCGATGATATCACCACCAAGATCTAGGAATGTTATAGATGTATTCATAGTTCCCAGTATCTCTTGATCTTCAACTCCAATCGCTTTCTGATTCTTATTATATAGCTCTTGAAAAAGATTCATAATGTTTAAACCTGGAGATAAAATTGGTGCCACTTGCTAAATTCTGCCAAAAAAGTACGTGCTGATTGGGTCTGAGCCATACATAGGCTTGAATGTTTCAGCACTCTACAACAAAAGATTAAAACTATAACATGCGAAGAACATTGTATTTAAATTATAAATATGCATTGAAATGAAAACAATGGGAATGACAGGAATATAAAAATGAGCCTGAGTCGGAGATTTAATGCATATTCTATGAAATCAGCCCCGGCTTGGAAGTTCTTGAAATGCCTTCTTTAAGATTCTGCGAAGGGCATAAAGGTTGGTTACACGTAACTTTTCGTTATCAAGATGAGCGTTATCAGTTGATTGACCGCAAGGAATTTGAGCTGCTGGTGCACCACAAATCTTTTCCAAAAATCTAACGGATGGAATGGAACCACCTTCTCTGATGTATAATGGTTTGACTCCCCATTCTTCGAAAACAGCTTTATTCAAAATCTTAAATGCTGCATTTGTAGGGTCACCAAGCCATGGTTCAGATTCGTGGACAATCTTGACCTCTAAATCATTGACCGATTTGAATTTTTTGAATGAATCTCGCAAATAGCTAATGAACGAAGTCTTGATTTCTTCAACGTTTTGTTCAGGAACAATACGGATTGATAATGAACATTTACTTGACCTCGGAATAACTGTGCTATTCCCTGGTCCTGAAACGTCGATTTTATGGAACGATAAAGACGGAAACTTCCACTTTGCCAATAAAGTTTCTTTATTAATGTTAATATTAGCCTTCGTAGTAATTTCTTCATAAAGAACCTCTTCCGCAGGTGATAAAGGTTGGATTGGTTCGTAAAAATTTGGAATTAACACTTTACCATCTTGATCCGTTAGGGTTGCTAACAAATTGACCAAATCAATTGTTGGTTCCCTTGAAACACCACCATCAACACCTGAATGTCTATCCGGCTTATCACTGCTGATTTCAACAGACGCACTGATAACCCCTCGTAGTCCGTAGTTTAAACAAGGGATACGCTCATCCAACCAATACGAGTTACTTAACAACACCCAATCGATTGGACCAATAACTTTTTGATTTTTTTTAATGGCATCTTGGAACCCGAAAGAACCACATTCTTCTTCACCTTCAATCAAGAATACAATATCAGCATTCAGGTTTCCCTCTTGTAGTAGCTCTGCAACAGCATAAATAGCTGCCAGCACGGGACCTTTGTTATCACTGACTCCTCTACCATAAAGATATCCATCTGTGGCAGTCATTTCAAAAGGATTATATTTCCATGCAGAACTGTCATCAGCTTCGATGACATCATAATGCCCATACCACAAAATTCTTGGATTTTTATTATCTGATTGTTTTCCTTTGAAACAACCATATACAATTGGGTTACCATTTTCCACTGGTAAAATTTCAGAATCAGCACCATACTTCTTTAATAGTTTTGTCAAAAATGCTGCACAACGACGTGAGTCGTCAATATAAAGCTCCGGTTTCTTGGAAACGGTTTTATATTTGACAGCTTCTCCCAGTGTAGTTATCAAGGAATCATTGTCTACAGCTGCCACAGATGCCCTCCTCAATGGAGCACCATCAACTTTGATTTCCCATATGGCAACAGATGCATCATTACCACCTGTTATCAAGTAGGCTTTCTCATCTTTATAACAGATCTCAGCAGATAGAACAGATCCGTGATGTGCTTCCCATTCTTCTTTGCAATCACCCCCAAATTTCCATTTTATGACACCGTCTGAAGATCCTTTATATATGCATGACGAGGTAGCGGCAACGGATAATATTGCACCTTGATCACTTTGTAGAGATCTGATTTGTTGATAAGTGTTCAAATCCCAAATTTTTAGTTGACCATCTGACAATCCACAATATAAGAATGATTCATTTTTAGTTAATGATAACACACTCTCATCGTTATCTAGGGCCTTCAACAAGTGAACGCCTTTACTCAAATCCCATATTTTTACTTCACCGTCACCACCGCCAGAGAACAAAGTTTTTTCATGAATCTCCATTGAATAGACAAACCCATTATGAGCATATGGGATAATATTGGAAGAGGGAACCTCTATAAGTCTTGTTTGAACTTTATTATCGGTCTTCTTGTGCGACAAGGGATGGACATCGCCAGCAGGGCCTTTGGAATCGAAGAACTTATCAAATCTATGAGCTGGTAAACTGCTTGGATCATCTTTGGGTATCACTTCTAAAATATGGACAAATAAAATTGATGCATTTTGGGCTCCAAAGAATATAGTATTCAAAGAGCTTGACCATGAAAGACTGAAAATATCACCAATATCAACTAATGAATAAATGGTATGAGTTTCTTTCATTGTTGTGACATCCCAAATTTTAACTAATGAATCGGATCCACCTGAGAACAAATATTTCTCATCGTTTGATTTGGTCAAGCATAACACTGAACCTGTATGCCCTAGTAGTGATGGCTTCTTTTCATATGTGTTCATATCAAAAACCAGAATTTGATGATCTTGAGTACCACAGAATAACAATCCAAGACTTGGAAATGAAACGGTGGATAATATTGAGTATTGGTGACTCCATCTATGTATCAAGTTTGGAGATGGCTTGTCTTCATCTGCACAGGAACATGTTTCATCATCACTAAATGGTCTCTGAGGGCTTGGAGAGAATGATTTTCTAGAAGAAATGAGGTTCCTCAAAGGTAAACGTCTAGAGTGCTCAACTAACGGGTTGTCATCTAATGCATTTTTAGAGGGCATCGCGAGCTGTTTTGTGATGATCTTTCAATATAATAATTTTTTATATGGTTGGAAGTTTCAGTTTCCTTTAAGTGAGGTTCCAGGCTTATTCACCTGCTCTTGTAAGCAAAATCAAGGTCCCAATTGCAAATATGTGAATAATGAGTATTTCATTTTTATGTCATTTTTCATTATATCTCCAAATCATCTCTTAAGTCGGAACTCGGACTTTTCGTGGTGCAAAGGCACGTGACTACTCTCGGAATCCCGATCTTCAACTATTATATACATTAAATAAATGTTTTCAGTTTATAAATGCCAATGCTTTTATTTAAATAAAGAGTGAGGTGTTATAAACGTTTCATAATGCAGATGATTCAAACTCTTGATCGTTGGTCCCGTAGAAGTCTCGACACTCTATTAGTTTGAGCTCACATTCCTTCATGATTGATGCAGCACCCATCTTAGACTTTGGAGCATGGCCCAGTGCCCTTTCAGCAGCTTCTGTAGTGACCTTCAATACTTTCGTCATTATTGTTAACACTTGGCTCACAGCATTCTGTAAGTAGTATTTGCCGCTTATATTTCTTGTGTATCTGAAAACTCTGTCTATCAACAATGCCGAAAACAAATCTCCAACACCAGTGAAGTATGATTCGATCAATGGGATTTCGAAAATTGAGCTGGTTATTTCACTGTCATGCTTGGCTGATGCTACAGCCAATATATCATGGTTTCCATCAATCTTCATTGAGGTAATGACAACGTTTTTCACTTGAAATTTGTTGTGCAATTCAGATAATGCCTTCTTCAAGGTCTCCTTGGAGTCTATCTTGAATCCAACAAGTAGTTCAGCTTCAAATTGGTTTGGAGTTATCACATCAACGCCTCCCTTCAACAAGATCTTCTGGTATGCTGGAATAACGGTATCACTAACATAAAGCTGACCCTCATCACCCATCACTGGATCTAAAAGCCATATTGATTCTGGGTTTTTTTGCTTTAGATCACGGCCTATTTCACCGACAGCTTCTAGAGCTTCAGCCCCTGGTATGTATCCAGTTAAAATGGCATCATATTCACATTTTATATTCTTGAGCCCTTCATAGATTGTTTGAAGATCCTGAGGAGAAGCTTTTGTACCCTTGACTGAACCATAACCGGTATGATTTGAAAAGTTCACAGTATTGAGCACATCCACGTTCCAGCCTTGGCATTTTAAAGGGAAGGTAGCAGCCTTGTTCCCAACATACCCATGAACAACATGAGACTGAATAGAAAGAACTTGTTTGGCTGGTTCTAGCTGCATAACCTGATAGATAAGACCGTTTTTTCTTGGTTGTTTACTCTTCACTTTCTAAATCTCGTGATCCTCTTTGAATCGATCAGTAATTATATCCTTTACTCGTTGTATCTCACCAATAGCTTCTTGACTTATTAGAAGTATATTCAAAACTTGAATTCTTATGAACTAAAAGTATTCTAAACTTTTCAAGAATCTTATCATCAAATTTCGTTGCGGCCAATTTAATTTTTCTGATCGATGCACTTACAATGAAAAATAGTCAAGCGACTCCGAGCGCAAAAGCCGTTAAGAGGAAAGTACGCACTATTTCAAAAATTAAATCAAATACTATCCATTTCATTTATATACGTTAGAACTCTGGTTCACTACTTATGTGGAGAAATGTTTCAAGATTTCTTCCGCAGCTTTGATACCAGAGACGGCCATGGCACCAAAAGTTGGGCCCATACGGTTTAAACCATCTAATTCAGCGACTTCCATACCAGCAAAGTAGATGGAGTTGATACCATCATAAGCACCGGAGTGTCTGACTAGACGACCTTCACTTTCATTCATTGAAAGAGCTCTCATACCACCTAAGGTCTTAGTTTTGTCAATTGAAGCAATTCTCTTAGCCGAGGTAGCACCCATTGGACCATCATGACCAGTGGTGGACAATACAACCCCATGTGTAACACTTTCATCACGAGAACCGTCATTCTTGTAACCAGTCAATTCGATAACATTTGGATCCATGCATGATTGGGTGTCATGGTGTAATGAGACTAAAGTCCAATTGGTAACAACACCTGCAACGGTTAGTTTGTTGGTTTCTGGATCATTTCTAGTTACTAAATCTTCAACAGCAGTAGCATTAAACAATTTAACGTTTGGAAATTGTAACACTTTTGATAAGACAGTTGAAGTGAATAAAGCAGCGTGTTTAACGACAACATAATCACCTTCATCTTCGTATGCAACACCAACCTCTTGTAGAAATAAATGAGCTGGTTTTCTCATAATCATGGCGGAGAACAGTTGACCACCTAACCAAGCACCACCACCTGGGGAAACATTCTGCTCAACAATAGCGATCTTTAGATCAGGTCTGTTTTTAGCAATTGTGTATGCAGCTGAAATACCAGCGGATCCAGCACCGATGATAACAACGTCAGAAACAGCATGTTTATCCAAATCTTTGAAGTAACGACTAGTCATAGCTCTGGAAACGGTTGCTTCACGGATTGGCTTGAATTCAAAATCACTCCAATCTTCAGTTTGAACAACATCACTCAAGGCATGTCTGATTGGAGGAGTGCCTGAGACGTTCAAAGTGGAAGCTTGCTCAGTGATAGTTTGGATAGTGGAAGACATTATATACGTTCAATTGATCTATTAGGTTTCAGAGAATTGATAATAATCGATCCAAATTAGTTGAATTTTTAATACTTCTAAATACAGGGGAAGTCTTCCCTTTTATAGCCAAATAGCATAGCAATTTCCCCTTGATTTCTAACATCGATCTGTTCCGTCTGATTATGGTTATTCTTTTGAATGTTGGAGAAGCTGATGGTGTATGCGCTTATTGGAACTATTGATGAGATAAAATGGGCCGGTAAGGGACGCACCCTTGACAGTATAAACTTTTGATCTCAGCACAATGGAAATTAAGCGCATCAACGAGTCTCAACAGCCAGTGAAAATTGTGGTGAAGTAACCCCTCTCAACAGTTTATAGCCCTGTAAGTACCATATAAAGTTTTCAATTTTGCGGTTGAACCTCATGGAGCTCCAAGAACCGTGGAAAAGTGAAGTTCTCGGACCACTTCATAACTGAATATTCACAATTGACCAGCACAACGTGTAAATCACTAACTCTATACCATCATAGGCAACCATTAGATAGGAGACCTCTATTGCCCCTAAAGTCAACAAGTTAAGGTCTAGCCTCCTAGATTTGGGTTGATCTGGCTCAACTTAGAACAGGGAAGCAAATCAAAGCAATGGACCAAGCGTGGAACGGTACAATCCATGCCTCCCACACAACCACACAACCAATATACACCCAATTAGATTATCTTATAAAATCAACATCATCCTTCCATCTCTTCAAAGCAATCGATGAATAGTGCACTACTGTTAACGCATGAATTCTTAGAATGGTTGAAATATGTTCATCGTACGTTAACAAAACGTTAACCAGCCGGTCCAAACGTTCAAACCCAATTTGCGAACAAGAGAACTTAACAGCATACTTAGAATTCTTCTGACAATGGTGTGAGTAGTTGCGAAACTGTAACCGAGCGTTTCGTATCGACATTTAACTCACCAAGACAATTGTTTGCCTTCGGATTAACACATCTTGTTCAAGACCAGATTAGCGCATACAATTTTTTTGGCTACCCACAGCTCCTTTATTAGGATCGATCAGATTTCATCTATGATTTTAGCTTCGAATGGATCATTCACAAAGAGAGATCTCAAGAGATTGGTAAGATAGTGATTGTTAAAGAAGCTGAAAGCTGATAAAAATTCACCTTTTTTTCATCTGCATTATTGTCTGTGTTTTTTTTTTGATGTCAAATCTACTCGGATACAAGAGGAATCGGAATCTACTAATGAGAAACAAGCACGAGCTACAACCTCCAATGAAGTTGGAGATTTCCAGGTTACATTATATTTCTATGATATTTGCTGTTAGCACCAAGTGAACACAGGTGGTTTGGAAGTAACCATTTGCAATCTCTCTATAATAACCTGTTTAGTAGCCATTGCATCCTGTGCAAATGTTAACCCATCTTCTAGTTTTGTTTCTTTATTCTTTGTTGGTGTTAAGGAATTTTGATACGCCACCTCATTAATCTCACCATTCAATAAGTTATTCCAATTATCTTGTAATGCCTCTGGTGATGTTGATGGTGCTATATCTTCATTTATCGAATGATCCTCCTGAATAGGGTCTAGTGACGTGCTCATTTTCTTTTTGATATCAACATTATTGATTGGAGTTTCAATTGCACTAGACATTATGGATATCGGAACATGAACTGGAACTTCCATTTCTTCATCATGAACCAATACTCTTGTTTTTCTTGCTAACTCTAAGGGGCCTTGAGTTGGATCTTTTAATGTTTCCACAACATTAAAAGCTTGACCTTTCATAACGGCCCATTGTTTTCTCCACATTCTTTCCTTAAAATCATCATCACGAGCAAACAATTGTCTAAACAACAATGCAGACTCTTCCCACCAAACAGTTGAAGTTAATAGTGGTAAGAAATGCTTTCTAGTTTTTTCGGAGAATGGTTGACCAATAATACTAACAGGTAAAAACAACCAACCAAACGGATACGATCTCCATTCATCTGGATGTTTCCAAGGCCATGATAAACCGGAATCAATGGCACCAATACTTAATTTGGGATGCTTTGTTCCATTTTCCTTAGGTATCCATTGTAATTTGATCATCCAGTTATCTAATCCCCTATCGGTATTTCTCATGATATAATCCAAAATGACCAATTTTTCCAATTCTTCACGGAATTGTTCAATAACTTCTGGTGTCCATTTGAATATTGGTTCCTGTGATAAATCAATGTTATCATCATTCTGACTAGCAGTTGAATCTTCCTCATCTCGAAATCTTGGGAAGAACCCACTAGCACCATTTTCAAACCCTGATAAATTGGGTAGATTCCAACCAGAATTTGGCAATGGGTGTTTGTTTAAAAATTTATCAGCCTCTTTATAACCATTTAAAAATAATTGAAACGAACCGATCTTTGGATGTAATGGTTTTTTAGATCGTCTATCCCAGAATGAATAATAAAATGAATCACTTGAAATATAAACTGTATCTGTATATGGAACGATATTTGTTTGTAATTGTTTATCTAAAAGACTTGCAGCCGTTTCACAAATATAGCCTAAATTTGGAATAAGACAACTTCTTCCGAAAAAGCATGGGAACAAATTTCTATGTAACCATTTTGTCCATTTAGGAGAAATTGGGCCATATGGTTCTTCATCTTTTGGTTTGAAAACTCCAACCATTTCACCTCTAGTGTTGTAGATAAAATAACTACCTGATGACCCAGCTGCAATTCTTTTCGGTTTAATGCCTTGCTCAATGGCGATTAATGAATTTTCCACAATTATATCGAATTGTGTCTTTGTATGGTCACCAATATTTAAAAACCCTTCGCTGGGTACTGATTTCAAAGGCGTTATATCAGATGGTGGTTTGAAGACTGAGTATTGGATTTCATTGGGTACACCTTCAATGGGTCTTGAGGTTAATGTCCATTTGGCAAATGAACTTGTTAATTTGGAAACGGTATCATTAATTGTCTTCATTGACATTATGGAATGTGATCTCTTGTTTCTTCTTCGTATTGGTTCTGATGATGCTTGATAGTTCATAGATGAAAGAGGTGATGACGCCATTTGGTTTGAGTCATTGAATGGATTAAGAAGCTGGGTCTGATCATTTGCATTCCCATCATCGATATCATCATCATGATATTGAGGATACGATGAGTGCCTTATTGCTGCAGGAGCACTCCTTGAAACAGGGCTTGCTTTTATGACTCTTTCAGCCAATGGAAGGGCATTTGTGTATAGTTGGCTATGATCCACTTCATTAGCATCGAAAAGCCATTGTTCCTCAGGACTTGTACCCAGTTGCTCTTCTTCTTCAGTATTCAATTGTTCATATCCTGTTAGTTCAGGCATGACGTGAAGTAAAAACTGTTTGTGATTGGGAATTGACCTCAATAGTTATCATATGAATTTCCTAAGTCTCAAGTTCAGTATCACTTTGTGCCTTGTCAATATAATCTCGAAGTGCTAAGATGTCTGGAATTTTAGGGAAGGGTCTTTTACCTCAACAATAAATTCCGTCAATAACGCTACTTTATTTCCTGATTTTCATAATTTAGCACATACATAATACGGGCACGCTCCACGATAACGACTATTCGGGTAACCAAAAATATGGGCAATTTCTCCCTTATCTAAAGGATAAATACGATAATGAGTATGGTGTAAGCTTGCAGCTGTGTTGTCTTACCATATATCATATGACATTATTATAAAATTATGATCCATTTTTCTTTGAACATACAAAAGAATTCTTAATATTTTGAATTCTGATATCGCCGACTCGTCCGAGTCCATTGGTCGGTATAGGCGACGAAACAGTATATATGTAAAATAAATTGGTGATTTAGATTAATTAAAGATCGACAAAATATTAACAATTAGCTTAAGCTTTTTTTTGATGATCAAGCGTGCGCTGTGGAAGGTAGCAAATTCTAGAGCTAGCTCAAATATTCATCTTTTATAGAATTCGGAAGAATTTAGCCGTGTGTAATTTGATTTATTACAATATAAAAATCGTATATATAATGAAAATCTTGCATATATAATTAATTTAATTTTTAAAATTTCATAATTTTTCATCAATTTGGAATCAACTGGATCAGCTAAAGCCACTCATTTGATTATCACAAATTACTGTAATATATTCCATATATTGAATCAAAAAACAAGAAATTTCGAAGATTTTAATACATTTTTCGCCGGTATTGGATGGTAATAAACGGGCGAGAAAACAACTAAATTGGCAGGTGAATTTCCCGCTAAACTTTAAGAACAAAACACCGAACAATTGAAAAAGAAATCAAACATGCATATAATTATAAGTTCAGATACAGAAGATAATTCAAGTCTCGATGGCTTACTACTACAGCGGTGGAAGTCGATTTTCAAGTAGGGACTAGGCTCGAGTTTTTAAAGTTTAGTCTGTTTTTAAAGTTATTTCCGACAGCTCAAAATCTCGAAAATATCCATTTCCAGAAAATTAGTCAGCAATTACATAATCATTTTCTCGTTACGAGCACAAAACATCAAATTTTACCACCTCATCTGCGATCCGTGATAGTTTAGTGGCTAGAATTACCGTTTGTCGAAACTCTTTCAAAAATTCATGGTAGACCGGGGTTCAATTCCCCGTCGCGGAGTACTATTTTTTTTCTCAAATTTTCCACTTTCTCTCAACTGTTTTATCATGATTTTGATGAAACATGTTGAATTTGATTTCTTATATAACATCTTCAAGATAAAGTTTTCGATTAATAAGAAGTTTGTGTTGGGAGAACATAGTTCCGATGGATTGAAATTTGATTCTCCTCGTTTCAAGCGTAACCACCAAAATTTGCGGACCTGGATCTAATAGTTAGTGAACGGTTGGGCTTGCTATTAGTAGTCTTGCGCAAAAGTCGGGGTCCAAAAGTTTAATATTATGATCGTTTGCGCTTATTGATCTAAAACAAGTTACTTATTAATGATCCTTATTTCAAAGATTGTATTTGAGAAATTAAACAAATTCAGAATTTAAATAGTGATGATGGGAACCTTTATTTTTTAGTGTCATTTGGATCATTAATCCTTTGTTGAATAATGATTAAATGAAGTGGGTTAGATTTGAAAAATGATTATTATAAAATGATTCAACAATGATCTTTTGATTTTATTTTCACGAGTGGATTACTATTGTTGCTCAATATTGATTTCAATATTTCAATAATGTCAAGATTATCATCAGATAAACCAAGTGATCAATATGTTGAAGATATAAGTGATAATTCAAATTCAATTAATGAACAAAATTCAAGAAATAATGAAAAAATTGTTGAAGATGATTTTGCAGATTTAGATACAAATAAAGTTTTAAAGAAGCTTGATTGGAATTTATTACCATTAGCTTCAATCTTATATTTATTAGCATTTTTAGATCGTGGTAATATTGGGAATGCTAAAATTGAAGGACTTATGGATGATTTAAATTTATCAGCATCTCAATATAATTTATGTTTAACGATTTTTTTCATAACTTATTCATTATTTGAAGTTCCATCAAATATGTTGTTGAAAAAAATTGAAAAACCAAGTATTTTTTTACCTTCTATAATGCTTGCCTGGGGGATAGTTATGACATTAATGGGTGTTGTTCATAATTTTCAAGGTTTATTCGCAACAAGATTCTTTTTAGGTGTTTGTGAAAGTGGACTATTCCCAGGTATTGCATATGTTTTAACAATGTATTATAAAAAAGGTGAAATGCAATTCAGACAGGCAATTTTTTATGGTGCTGCGTCTATTGCTGGTGCATTTTCTGGGCTTTTAGCATTTGGTATTGCACATATGAGTGGAGTTGGAGGTTATGGAGGTTGGAGATGGATTTTCATATTGGAAGGTTTATTAACTGTTATTGTTTCAATAATTGCATTTTTTTTCTTGCCAGATTATCCAGATACTGCAAAATTCTTAACTCAAAGAGAACGAGATTTTGTTATATGGAGATTGAAGAATGATTACAATCATAGTGATGATATTGATCCAGCAATTAGAAGACCAGATTTTAGTAATTTTGATGATTCAAATGATTATGGATTATTTAAAAGTTTGAAGAAATGTGCATTGGATTATCAAATTTATTTGCATCTTTTGTTATATTATGGAATCATTGCTCCTACTTATGGAATTTCACTATTTTTACCAACAGTGGTGAAAGTTGGACTTGGTTATACAAGTTCTAAAGCTCAATTAATGACTGTGCCAATCTATGTCACTGCATCTATATCTTCAGTTATTCAAGCCTTCTTTGCAGATAAATTGGGGAAAAGATCACCTTTTGTACTGGGGAATTTAATTTTAGTTATAACTGGATTTACAATGGCTATTGTTGGACAAGAAACTACACAACCAAATGTTATTTATGGAGGTGTTTATATTGCAATTATTGGATTATATAGTGCATTCCCAGGTATCATCTCATGGTTATCAAATAATTTGGCAAATTCAAGGAAAAGAGCAATTGGTATGGCTATTCATATTGGGATTGGTAATATGGGTGGTGCATTTGCTTCAAATTTTTATAAAGGCTCAGGTTATACATTGGGTCATAGTTTAGAATTGGGATTTGCCGTTATGGGATTGATTAGTTGTATTTGTTTAATCTTCAGTTATAAAATGTTGAACAAGAAGAGAATCAAAGATTTGAAGAATGGTAAATATGATGGTTATAGTGATGAAGATTTCTACAGGATGGGGGATAAATCTCCTCATTATATTTACAGAATCTAGTTAGATTTCAAATAGATCTACTAGAATATTGAACAAAAAACTTGTAGTTATATTTTATTATTGTATTGTGTATAAAATTCCATATATAGAAAAGCTTGGAGAAGATGATAAAAAAATGACCCAAGCACAGCACTACCACATACTGATAGAGATTAATAGTCATTATTGTATGACTTCAAGCAGTTTATTATAATCTCTCCTCAAATCTTAATTCATCGGAGAGTGGAATACCAACAAGAGCTTTCAAGAAATTTTCCAAACCTTGCTTTTGTTTAGTTAAACCATTAATAGTTTGGAAACCTTTTCTTGTTAATGGAGCTTTCAACCAATAACTTAAATAACCCAAGATTGGATATAATGATTGAGAATCATTTGATTCCAAATCTTTATAGGTAACTCTTGTTAAAAATTCAGTAGCAATGACTAAATCAATAATTAAAGGAGTAGCTAATAAAGAATCTTCACAAACATTTGAAATTGAAATTCTGTTATGTCCACCAAGCATTAATTCTGAATAATATTCATCCATAGCAATTTTAGTATCACCAACAGCTTTTAAATATTTAATAACAATGGTATGATCAACCTTATCACCCAATTCCTTGTTATATAATAAATGATTTGATTCAACAATATCATCAATAACAGAACCTTTAGAAATTTCCTTTGATCTAAATTGTTCATTTGAGCTCAAATTGAAACCATCATTATTACCAAGATGATTGTAAGAAGCAATCGAGATTGGTTTAATACCAGCATCGACCAAGAATTGAGCCAAAACTGATTTAAGTTTGGTTTGACCAGATTTGAAATCATCACCACCAATAAAAGAACGTTCCTTTTCAGCTAATTCAACAACACCTGGAACAAAAGTGTTTTGTGGGGAACCATTAATAAATGGGACATTTTCCAAGATTGAAGCAACAGCGAAAACGGTGGAAGGACTAACTTCTTTATGACCAGATTTGATTGATGAGATCAAATTATCAGAAGTGTCATTAACACCATCGATAATTTCTGAATAACGTTCAGTGTTTGCAGTCCAAAGAACAATAACTTTATCTAAACCATTATCCTTTTTAAAATTTTGGATATCAGATCTAATTTGTTCAACATGATCCCATTTTTTGGATTGATCAACTTTACCATTAGAATCAACGTTGAAAATGTTATTAGCTCTTTCTTCTTGATTAGCAGCAATGAAATCTGGATAATAAATTGATTTCAATGGGGTATATTTGGATAAAGTACCACTTAATTGAGATTGTAAATCATAAGATAAAACTTGAGCTCTTTTAGCAGCGACTTGTAAATTTTCGCCAGCGATATCCCAACCACCAACAATCAAATCGTTTGGATTAACAAATGGTAAGATTGAGTTGAATGGAACATAAACATCTTTACCTTCGGCATCAATACCAATTTTAACAGTAGAAGCTTGAGTAACTGAACCAAAATAATTTGATTTGATTTCACCTTCTTTTGTATTAAAGACAATTTTTTGTTTATTTGCTTCAACAGCAGAGACAAAAGTAGTACCATTATTACCACCCAACCCAACTAATAGAAGACCAGTTTTTGGCACTTTCAAATCAACATTGAATTCATAATCCTTGGTGAAAGGTTTAACATTGTAAACATCACCTTGTTTTTCAACAATTGAGTTTTGATAAGTGTAGTTTGAAGTCAAGACTGTGTTATCAGCGTTATACTTGACTTTGTCGTTAGCGACTTTAATTGAAACCATTATTTGATAGGATTAAGAAAATTAGAATTAATGATAGATTCGATGCGCCAGACCAGAACTTCCAGAGCGTTTGCAGTTGTAAGGGTGGTGTTTTGAGGCTAGGAGATTGGAAAACAGCTTGCCAGATGGTATTGCAGGTACTTACCGATGTACTTGCAATTGATTGATGAAGAGAAAACAGAATGAGATCAACAAGATGAATAAGAGGAAATTCTATTGTATTTATACTTAGAAACAGACTCAGCGGCTAATCATAATTTGCCACCCAACCCATTTTCACATGTCAAGAGTAATAATAAGGTAAAATAATTTTCTATTGTTGAGAATTGTACGCCAAAAAGGGGCTCTCGTCTTATAACTGTTAACCTTATAACAAACACCAAGACAAAGATAGAGACATCAACACATGCTGGACAGCTCAGTGGAAGAGTATTCAATGGGCAAACCCCACCAGCAGAGAACCACTGGGACACTCCCAGGATCAAATAGAGACAATTGTATAACAATATTGGATCAATACAACATTTGATCCTGTCAATTGAGTCCTTTTGACTCAATATTGTGGAGGTGGAAATATCTCTTTTTTCTTCACATGCCAAAACTAAACCAAATCTATCGCGAATCCCCCTAAACTTATTTCCCCGGGAATTAAAAATGGGATAACTAATAAGGATCTTGTACCGTTTTTTGAAAAGTAGTAAATACATCATCACATCACACGAGCATGTGAAGACATCAGAGTCTGACTACAACAGTGGTGAGCTAGATCTTATTGGTTAATATCCTCTATTGTTTACCCCTATTTCTATATTCTATTCTATTCTCTTCTCTTCTAATCAGAACCAGTTCCGAAAAATTTGTTGAATCCAACCAAAGTGAATCTGTATTTGACATCTCCTTTATCCAATCTAGTTAACCCTTCAGAAACACCATCTTCACTCAATTCAATTGTTTCAACCCATGGCTTAATATCATGTTTAACAGCCAAGTCAAATAATTCAATGGCTTCAGCTCTTGATCCAAGACAACTTGAACCAACTGTCGAACCATTACCGAAAAATGTGAATGGAGAAACTTGAAATTTTTCATCAACATGAGGTAATCCAACACTAACAAATCCTCTATTAACTTTTAAAGTTTTCAATAGTTTATCTAAATCTAATGCACTTGTTCCAGATGCACAATTTAATAATAAATGAAATGAATCAAATAATTTAGTATCCCAATCTTTATCTTCACCAGTGGCAACAAAATGATCAGTACCCATTGCAAATGCATCTTGTTTCTTTGCACTTGATCTTGAAAAAGTGGTAACTTCTGCCCCAAGGGCTTTAGAAATCATAACAGCCATATGACCTAATCCACCAAGTCCAATAATACCAACTTTTGGTGTTTCATTAACAACATCTTGAATACCCCTTTTAATTGGAGAATAGACAGTTAACCCACCACATTGTAAAGGTGCAACTAAATGACTTTCAATTCCTTCAGGAATTGGGAAAACTAAATGTTCATGAGCCCTAACATGAGAAGCATATCCACCTTGACTAACATAACCATCTGGATAACGAGAAGCATAAGTACCAACAGTATGTGGACAATATTGTTCATCTCCATTTAAACAACGTGAACATTCAGTACAAGCAGATGCTTGAGCACCTAATCCAACTCGATCACCAATCTTGATACCAGTTTTACATTTAGATCCAATTTTTTTAACTTTACCAACAACTTCATGTCCAACACATTGAGTTTTAGGTCCATAAGTTGAACTTAAACATGCCAATTCATTATGTGACCATTCATTTTTCAATGTAAATAATTCAGATGCACAAATACCACATGCTTCAATTTCAATATCAACATCAAAATCACCAAATTTTTTAGGTTCAAAAGAGGTTAATTTTGGATTTGCCCAATCTTTTGGATCACTAATTGAGAATCCTTTGAATTCTTGAGGATAATTAACACTAACTGTCATGATAATACTATATAATAATATGGATTATCAATTGATAAAGGGAAAAATGAGTTGAAATTTCGGACTTGATAATCCATATTTATACAAGTTTTTTCCACATGCAGCAATTGAAACTGAATTTTGGAACGGACGTTTGTTCCACTAGTAAATCAATCGTGTCCCTCAGTCAAATAATTGGTGCTTCGGGATGGGAAATCGTGATTAAATTGGGTTAAATTATAGGAATGTTCTCGTGGGAATGTTATGATCAACATTAGTACCATCGATTGTATATCATAAACTGTTTAACCCATCATTAAGCTGATTAAATTGACCATTTTCCATGAGGTTTAAACCTCATCAAACTCCGAATTGGGAAAGTTGAAGCAATAATCCCGATGCGCAGGAAACATTGGACGAAAAAATGGAAAGATTTCAGAAATTTTGATTAATAAAAATTGATGACGATTTGAGCTGATAAAGAATATTGATAAAGTATTTTGTTGACCAATTAACCGATTAGTTCAGGAACTTGAAAGGATTTGGGTTCCTAGAGCCCGTGTGTATAGGATTAATCGATCAGTTTACCTCAATGGAGTTAGTACTGTATGGAGTACCATTAGTAATATACGTGCAAAAGCTTTTGGAATATATCGGATCTTTGTAGGACTTTTGTGAGAAACCGTTTAAAACAGAGAAGAGGAATATCACGTCTATTTAACTTCCAAGATCCCCATTTCAAGCCTTATTGATCTTCACCAAATTACCAGCTACCAGCAGCTGGTTCTCTGGAGGTCAGTACAGTGTATATCATATGTATCACGTGAGCTGAATGTGACATTCACGTGATACAGAACCCATTCGCGATGGGCATTTTCAGTTTTTGTAACGAAAAGTTGAAGATTAAAATCAAAAATCTGATAATTCAAGCATTAAATGTGGAGGAAGTAGTTGGTTTTAACGAGAGAATATTGCTGATGAATCCTTCTTTACCTTACGACATGGGCCAGTCGGCCCAGATACAGAAGTTGAACCAATTGCAACAGATGTCATATTCGCCTCAGCTCAACCAAAGAGGTATCAATCCAATGCTTCAACAACAACAACAGGTTCAACAACAGCAGCAACAGCAGCAGCAACAACAACAACAGGCTCAAGTCCAAGCACAATTACAGGCTCAGCAGCTGCAGCAGGCACAATTGCAACAGGCGCAGCAAGTTGCCCAACAACAGCAACAGCAGCAGCAGCAGCAGCAACAACAACAACAACTTCACCAAAGTACACCTCCAACTACTGGCGCTGTACAAATGCCAATAACTACTGTTAGACAAGTTTGGAATAATAATTTCCATCATGAGTTTAGTGTTATTCGTCAATTGATCAATCAATATAATTACGTATCCTTCAGTACGGAATTCCCAGGAATATTAGCTAGACCAATTGGTGGATTCACATCAACAAATGACTATCATTATCAAACGTTAAGAACAAATACAGATTTATTAAATTTGATTCAATTTGGAATTTCATTAAGTGATATTCATGGTAAAAAACCTGATAATATATATAGTACATGGCAATTTAATTTCAAATTTGATTTAAATTCTGAAATGATCTCCACAGAAGCTTATGAATCCTTGATTAAAACTGGGATTGATTTTAATCAACATCAAATCATGGGGATTGATCAATTTGAATTTGCTGAGCTACTAACAAGTTCTGGGTTGATTTTACTACCAGATGTTTATTGGACAAGTTTCCATGCTGGATATGATTTTGGATTTCTAATTTCACTATTAACAAATAATAACATGCCATCAAAAGAGGAGGAATTCTTACATAAGATCAATTTATTCTTCCCAAATTTATTTGATTTGAAAATATTGGCAAGATTAATCAATAATAACAAAGAACCAAATCCAAAGTTGAGTTTGGAAAATCTAGCTGATGAGTTTGGTCTACCAAGACTAAACATGTTTGTCTCTACTGGTGGTCAGGCTTTATTGACCAATCTGACGTTTATTGAGATCATCACAAAATATCCAGAAGCACATAAACAACTGAATGGATTAATTCATGGGCTAGTTCATGAGTCCCAATTGCTTCTTAGCAACAACCCACCTTCCGCATCAACCATCACCTTGGCCCAGCAGCAAACACCACAACAGGCCACGGCCTTGAGCAGAGGCAGCCATGACTTATGAACCATTCCTCGTCTCGATCCATCAATTTCCACCGTTTTAATACAAATTTTCATTTTCCAACTCATTTATATGTGTAGTGTCCGCAACGAAGAAAGGAGGATTTTTTTCTCTCGGTGAAAATTATTTGAAAAAATTGCCCAAAGATGCCATCAAATGATTGAAACTTACCAATTTAACCACATTTAACCAATTACTGCTCTGTTTTTTTGAAAATTGGAATCCTTTTGAAAATTAAGCATACAATTCATCTTTTCGTTTTGTCTTTTTAACCTCGTTTGATTTTATTCATTTCTATTTTGCTAACCGCCCAAATCCAAAAAAAAAAAAAGAATATCATCATATTAGAAGCTTTTGATTCCTTATTCAAATAAGATACCCCGTATAAAACATTTCCAATCTATTCATAATGACTGGAATCGAAATCGAAAACATCAGTTACTCTTTTGTTCAATTCTATTACAAGAATCTTAATGAAAATCCTACTCAATTGTTTCAAGCCTATACAAATGATGCTAATTTAACTCATTCAAAAATCCCTTCAAACAATGATGATCATGAAATCATCAATAAATCCATTGCCACTCAACATTTCACTTCAAAAGTTGAGATTGAAAAATTTTATTCAAATTCCAATATTAAGAATTGTAAAATTAGAGTTTCAAGTATTGATTTCCAACTTTTCACCTTGTCAAATTCAATTTTAATCTCCATCATTGGTGAATTAGCTTTAACTGATGAAAGTCCAGTTTATCGTTTCACTCAAACTTTTATTCTGATCCCTGGTCAAAGAGAGAAAACTTATGATATCAGTAATGACGTCTTCAGATTGATTCCAGATGATGATTTTGAATTGAAACAAGATGAAGATAATCATCAAGTTGATGATTCTACTCCAGTTTTGAATGGATCTGCTAATGATAAACTGGACAACGTTTCTGAACAGTCAGCTGAAGAACAAGTTGAAAAAAAGAATGAAGTTGATGAAACTGAACCAATTGAAAACGAGGCTAGAGTTGTTGAAAAACCAGTGGTCGATTCTCCTGTTGAAGACTCAAAGATTCTTGAAGAATCAAAGAAGGAGGAAAACTCATTCCCAGCTGCTGAAGAAGCTGAGAAGGAATCTGCTGAGATGGAGCAAACCATAAAGGAAGAATCAAGGAATGACGAAAATTCTTTAGTGGAAAATAAGGCTGAGAAATCTTCACCAGTTGCTCAATCTGAAAAACCAACTAAGAAAAGCTGGGCTCAAGTTTCAAGTACAGCTGCTACTGCTAGTCCTTCTCCACCACCTGTCACATCAAAACCAAAGGCTAAACCACAACCAAAGGAAACTAAAGAAGCATCATCACCAAAGCAACAACAACCTTTACAAACCATTACCAACAACACCAACAACACCAACAATACCAACCAAAAAGATAATAGAAATAGAAGATTTGAACATTTGTATCCAGTTGTTGTTAAAAACACAAATGTTTTAGCAGCTCAAGAAATTCGTGAAGGTTTAGAGCAGCATTTTGGTAAAACAACAAAAGTTGAACCAAGAGGAAATTTTGCATTAGCCGATTTTGAAACTGAAAAAGCACAACAAAAAGCATTAAATACTAAATCTATAATTATTGTTGGAAGTAGAGTTTCAATTGAACCAAAAAGAAGTGATTTAGAATTCAAAAATAAAAAACCAAATAATTATAA
The DNA here is from genome assembly GCA_030571095.1 of Hansenula sp. yHMH451. NCBI lineage: Eukaryota > Fungi > Ascomycota > Saccharomycetes > Phaffomycetales > Wickerhamomycetaceae > Hansenula > Hansenula sp. yHMH451. The sequence goes on from JAJLXE010000001.1 coordinate 2,024,747, forward strand.
TAACAATAATAATAACAACAATAGTAATAATAATAATAATACCAATAATAATAACAATGTGAACAATAATAAGAACAACAACAATACTAATAATAATGCTAATAAAAATAAAGATCATCAAAAATCTAATCAACAAAATTCTCAAAAGAAGAAAACTAAACCAGCCAACAAATCTACAAACTAATGATTATAAAAGCCTAATATTGCATACATACCACATCATATGATATTGTTGATTATACTAGAGCTGGTTTCATTATACATGATATATATGATATGATTTGTTATTTAGTTATTGACTTGAATTAAAATGAAAGATTCCTCAGCTATATTTGTTATCCCTCGCAATCCAATAATATGAAATATCTCTTGCTTCCCTCTACAGTAGCATATGTTGCATTTCATCGATGTATTGTTTAATTTGCATGTGTATTCATTAAGTATTTAAAATTCATGTTCAATCATTTAAGCAATTCTTCAATAACTTTGTTTTCGGTTCTTGGTTCTCCAGATTCAATTTTTTTCAAACCTAATCTTCTCAAAGCTTCAATGATTTTTTCTCTTGGGAATCCCATGTTTTCAAAATTCTTTACTGTACCTTCATCAATACCATACAATTCAGCATCATTTGGTTTCTTTGCATCAGTGTTTGAAGCATAAATTTGAGTCCAATATTTGGCAGTATTTTCAAAACCAGCTTTATCCGATATGTAATGTTTTGCAACTTCCGCATCTTGAGGATCATTTGGTTCAGGTGATTGGAATAATGATTGTAATGAAATCAATGATGATTTAAGAGTTAGAATCGGTGTCCAAGCATCTTTTAAACTAATTAAAAGAATGTTAGTAAAAAACACTCAATTGGGAGAAATTTCCAAAATCAAAACAATTACTCACATATCTAAACAGATAGCACCAGTAACAGATGAAATATTTGGGTGATAGACTTTAGTATCAAATTTCATGATTGGTGGTTTGAATGGGTCTATAATATTAATGATTAGCAATCAAGGGGACACTTTTTCCTTTCAATGATGCATAGGTTAAAACTTACATTCATTCTGAAAGATATCAATTGTTAGTCAAACATAGTCCTAGCGCAATGGGTGATCGTTAAACAGTACTCACTGGAATCTTTATATCAACAATGAATTTACCTCCTGCGTATGGCGTATCAGGTGGACCGAGGAAAGTACCTTTCAATTGACTTAAATCATCTTCAGACACTAACTCAAGAGTGATGGAGGCCTCTGTGTCTTTTCTGACGTCGTCCAATTCTTTCACAATACGCTTAGCTCTTGCCATATTGTCACCACAACGCTTAATTAAAATCGATCAAGTGTACTTTAACTTTGTGGATTTCTTCACAATTCTCAGCTAATAATTATAGATTTCAGCTTTTTTGGTTTTTTGTGTGTTTGACTTCAATAATAACAAAAGATCTGGTTACACGAATAAAAATGGCAGATTTTACCCTGCTACAAATTAGGTGTATGATTTCGAACACAATATAAAAACATTTATTTATCCCACAACGTCCTCACAGTATCTCACGTACAGCCCTTGGTTCGTCTCTTGAGTTTCTGGCATCGATTTGGTTGTCATTGGAATGGTCGTCAGGTCTTCCTTGGAACGTTAGATATGAATGATCTCCTAATTTTCTTGGTTGAATAATATATTTGACCAAAAATATAATTCCGAAAAATACTGCTATAGCTGCAACAACTAAATAGGCAATACCAAGACTCAAGTTTCTCCCACCAACAACACTGCTTGAGGTTATGACCATCGACTTTGTTCCCCCGAATATGGATACTGGAAAATTCAATCCTATCTTAATGATGTATTCACCTTTACCAAATGTATCTTGATCATTTCGTAGTGCAAGTTTCATGAAACTTGGAAGACCAGCAGTTCTCATCCATACCTGCAAGGCTTCCCATTGAGACAAATCTGGTAAATTATCAGTTGTGTAACCATCTGGATATCTTTTTTCCCAATTTGGAGGTGGAACAATATCTGATGGATCATACTTTGTTTTCTTATATTTGGATCTATCTGAACTCCAAGAAATTTTTTCATCAGTCATATTGTATACTGAGTTCTCATCACCTGATCTATATGGTGAACCAAATGTATCATTAAACATTGAATTTGCAATCAAACCACATGGATAATAAGCCTTACCTTCAGAATTGGTCTTCAATGGCGAACAATCACTATCCAAGTCCGACGCACTCACAGCAACACCTCTCAATTGATCAAGATCATACGATTCGACATATTCACGGTGATTTTGGTAAAACTTCGTTAATCTATAATATAGATACACTGGTGCTTTAATTTCGTGGGGTAGTGTAAATTTGATTTCACAATAATTGTCATCCCCATCTTGAGATAATTTCCATTGTGGATCCTGATAATCATCAGAGTTATAAGAGCGGAAATGTTTCGTAACGTATTTTGGAGGGATCTCCCCAAAAGCAGATGAATTCGCCAGTTCATTGCATTGACTATATTCCACCACAAACTGTTGAACATTATATGTGGTATAGATAAGTGCTATACCCAAAGGGGTGAATATTATAGTAACTAGGAATAGCAATGGAAGCACAGATCTAGGTGATAGAATCGGTTGCCATGATTTCAATCTTTGCTGTCTAAAAGCAGTGTCTTTGGAAAGAAGTTAGAAACTTATAATATTGATCAAAATCAAAAAAAACTTACTTGGTGGTTTTCTTGATTTGGCCCTTGGTTGGTCCACAATCCCACTAATGTCACTATCAGATGAATGTCTTCTCCTTCTCAAGAAAGACAGCATGGTTTGTTCAAATAGAATTGGCGATGTGTCAAGTCACTTTACCTTAATAGGTTTCGTTCAAAGATCTGAGCACACGTATAAACGCAAAAAGGTACAAAATTCCTCAGCCTAAAAAAACACAATAATTCGGAAACCCGAGGTGGTCTAATTCCGACCAGACCTATAAAGAATTCTACAATTATTTAAACAATAATTAACATAATAATTAATACATAAAACATTGAAAGTATTTTATAAACCCACTTTAAGCATTAAAAACTTGGAAAACACGGAAAATCTCATAGTGTACAAATGAGCGGGAAAAACAAATGTGGATGCAAATTCGTTATACTCAAGCAACTGGTGCTTGGGCAAGTTGTTGGGATTTGGCTGAAGAACTCGAACTGATATGACGCAGCAATGATGCAAAAATACTTTCCAACTCTGGCGATGATTTTGTAAAATCTAAATCGAAAAAGGCAAGTTCAGTGTTCTTCAATAGCTCAGTAAAAGTGATCAACAAACCCCAAGGGTGCGGTCTGTTACAGATTATTCTCTCCAACAAAACTCTAGTGATAATTTGTTGAACCTGAGATTTTTTCCCATTCCATAAGGATTGTGCACCGAAAAAGTGAAGAATAATGTAACTGAACCAGTGTGTGTGAGAATTTGGATATCTCAACTGATTAGAGATAGCCTCAACCAAATGGTATTGGAACTCAACAGATCCCTCTTGCATTAACCCTGACAATAAGGCAAAATGTGATGACTTAGGATTGAATGTTTGCCCATTTGGCTGACGATCATTGACGGCTTGTATACCAACATAAAGCACTAATGCATTGATAGCCTTGGTGTTGAAGTTAGTCTTGGTATAACCAATTCCGGCTTCTTCAGTACCAGCTTGCTTCAATCCATTCAAGATCGTTTTAAGAAGCATATTAGATGGGATTCTCAAAAAGCCATCAATTGGCTTCTTCAAACTTTTTAAATCATTGGCCGGGTTGTAAGAGACAACAGGAGCCTCAGAAATTTCTGGTAATCTATCAACCTTCAGCCCTTGAGTGAATGGATCAGGCATTGAAATCATCTTTGGAAATGATGACAAAACGATGTTTCTTAATTGAACAAACGAAGGTGGAATTTCACAGCATAATTGGTAATGATATTGAACCAAAACTTCAGGGAAGTCATGTAAAAGTAACAGAAATAAACGTAAAGTTCCCTTATATATAACAGAAATGACTTCTGGAATTTCTCCTTGCTTTACATACTTAGATTCAAACCTCAATAAATTCAAGAGCAAAACAACAAATTTACCTTGTGCATTAGAGTTGTTCAATTCCAAGATATTTGGTAAAAACATTCTATGAGAGATCAAAGTAACCCAAGCAAATGCAAAACCAGGGAACGCCATTGGCTGATACGAGTTGAAAAAATCAGCCAAAGTCAGATAGAAGGAACTATTGAAATCTTCAAGGTTATTGGAATGTATATCAACGATTGACCATTCAGATAATAAGGTTGAAAATATTCTGAAGTATGGTCTTTCATTGAATTCCTCATTATTTCTGTCATGGTCATCAGCAAAAACCAGTGAGACAATAGAAAGAACAAGTTTAAAGTAGCTAGATCTTGAGATATCCTTTTCGTCAATCAACAGCAATAGCTTAACAATCAACTTAGCTAAGGCGTCAGTAGACAAGAAGACATCATTAGCTGGATCGCTCTCCTTAAAAAAAGAAACCGAAATATCAACAGCCGTTCTAAAGAATAAGGTTATTTTCTCAGTTGAACTAAATATACCAGATCTTATCATTTGATGAATGAAGACAACTTGCAACTTGTCATTGGATGGCTGGTTCTGTAGTAAACGAACCCACTCGGTGAAAACATAACCCACCCTATCAGATTCAGAGAATGAAGAATTTGGACCAGTAAATGGATTTGATTCGTTTGCTAAATAGTTGAAAAACTCATCAACGGCCGGAATACCTTTCAATCCTGTTAATGTATCAACAGTAAGGACAAAATCTGATCTAAAGGCAAGCGAGTTTTCGAATGAAGCAGTTTCCTTAACCAGTTTGATAGCAAATTCAATTGTATTTGGACTTTGAGAGTTAATCGACTTGGAGAGTGGGCCATCTAAATCTGAGACTGTTATCAAATGTGCCTTCAACAACGCAAACATAACATTGGCGTTGAATTTCCTCTCATCTGATGCATGGACTAACCACCAGCAAACGTCTTTTCTGGTAGAAATAGAGATCGTGCATATTCTCTCAAGTAAGAAGACAAAAACCTCGATTGAAAGGCTAGAGTCAGATGAAACGAATAGCGCATTCACAATAGTTTGGGCAATGTTTAACAAAAGCTGATCTCTGTTCAGACTTCTCAGTGATAGATTGAAAATTTGATTTATCAACAACCTAATTGGCGTTTCTGCCGGTAAGCTGTCGAAGTTGGCTTGTGGAACTTCATTAATGGCCTTTCTAAGGTTCTCAACTAGATTTTGTGCAAAGTTCAATGTCTGATCAACACTGAGTTGTTGCTGTTGCTGCTGCTGTTGCTGCTGTTGCTGAAGCTGTGGCAGCCCGCCAATACTTGAGGTAGGGGCCAATGCTTGTGCTTCTAGTTGTGGTTGATTTGCTTGGGGTGTTCCATTGTTTGACGAAGATGGTTGGTGAATACCGAAAGTTTCATAGACGGCCAATTGCTTCTGAGTAACACCAGTCGGTTTCAGTCCCAATGGATCAGGAAGAGAAGCAGAGTGTCTAGATAAATGTTGGGAGAAGAATGGCTGATCTGATCTTCTTTCAACATGGGTACGTCGTAACATAATTGACTGTGATAAAACATCATCCACTTCTAAGATTGCCTTTTCCATAGCAGCTCTCTCCACAAAAGTACATGCAACATCAATATTATCATTAATTGCTTGTGGTAAATCCTCTAGTGGTGAGTTTCCAACATTCAATAGTTGTGGTAAGGAATTATGAACAGTGGCCTGAATATGTTCCTTTAACGGATCACGGCAGGTTGCTAAAGCCAGGCCTTGTGACAGGTGAGAGACAATATTGTGTGCACTATTAAGGAGTTTGACCTCATCAACTTCAGTAGCAAAGTCTTTCAGGACTAATGCTCTAGCAGCAGTAACAGATATACTGACAGCACGTTCTACTGCTGGTGGGAGGATCTCCCTGATTGATTTTCCAATAGACATAACAAAGATTCTCTTCAATTCTGGGTTAGAAGCAAAAACAGTTGAGCCCTGAATCTGCTGAAATATAGACTCATTCAATTGAGCTGTTGAAACTTGCGGTTGTTGCTGTTGAATTGGTTGAGGTGGAATTTGGCCAGGCTGCTGAAGTGGTAACTGAGGAGGTAATCTTTGGGCCTGATGTTGTTGCTGTTGTTGCTGTTGCTGCTGTTGTTGCTGTTGCTGTTGTTGCTGTTGTAACTGCTGTTGTTGTTGTTGTTGTTGTTGTTGTTGTTGTTGTTGAATAAGCGCTGCTTGTTCACGATTCAGCAACTGACTATCAGAAGGCTGAGACGCAAGCTGTTGAAACTGTGGATGAATAGCGGCTCCAGGGTCAACAACATCAAGCTTCAAGCTTGAAACGCCATCAGTGACATTGGCAGATTCAATCGATTCGCCAATCTTTCTGATAACAGTGGCAGGCTCGACACTCTCAACAGATATTCCCAAGCTTTGATACAAAACCTCGATCTCAAATTTCAAGTTAAGTTTTAGCTCAGCATATTGATATAACTCCTTCAAAACACGAACAATACCTTCAGTCCATGGGTTTGGTAATTTAAACACCTCGGAAACCTTAGTTTGGTCCAAAATCTTACAAACAAATGGAATAACTAATGACAATCTTGATGCATCATTAGCCTCAACCAGAATTTCTTTCAAAGACAAGTTTCTATGTTTTAATGGCTTGTTTCTTGCCAAGGTGATTCGGCCTAACCAACTCCCAAGATTCTTCAAATGGGAACGTTCTGTTGGTGATTCATCAGAAATATTGAGAAGACTCGAAACTTCTTCTAATGAAACACTAGTAGCGTATTCAACAAACAAATCATTGTTGATAACCTCAAGCAATGAACCATATAATTCAATGTTGTTTGCTTCTGTCTTCACTCTTTGACCAACAAGGTAGGTGGCAAACCAATGGAAATTCACAGGTTTCAATAAGGATTGAATTTCTTTACCTTTCGATAGATAATTGTCTTGTGTCACATTGTTCAATAGAAACAGGATACGCTGTGAAATATCAGCTCGCGGTTGTTCCTGTGCAACGTTGTTAACAAACAAAACCTGCGTAGAAATAGATTTGAAAACTTGAGCAGCTGGTTCACTAGCTTGTCTCTGAGAACCAACATTTGCATTAATCAATTGTTGTTGTGTTTGATTCAATGCGATATCACCTCCTGAAACAGATTCAGTTTTATTATTAACAACACTGATAATAATTTGGTAAATCTGTTGTTGAGATTTTAAGGATTCAACCTCAGCCAAAGCCGCACAATAATTTGGAAATTCATGCAATCTTTGTCTAAATGCAAATAAAGCTTGGACTGCAAATTTGAACATGTTAGAATCAGGAGGCTGATTACATGAATCTAAAATGTATCTCAATGCAATTGTTAGAGCAGCGCCTCTAATAAGTTGAAAGTAAACCATCGAACCAAATAACACTGAAGTGATAGCGAGAGCATTCAGAGGGTACTCTGGGAAAAACCTATACTCATCGAGTAAAGAATGGATCATGCATGCAAAGACATCCTGATCTCTAGGACTCTCACTTTCTCTTAGATCTGAAAGCATTGTAATGACGTCTTTAATTTCGATTTCATGATTGTACATCCTTTGATAAAATACCTTCATCTGTTGTTCAACATCGAATGGGAAGCTATTGACATCACCGTTAGCTAAAATAGCATCATCATGGCCAAATCCAAAGTTGATCAGTCTTGGAAATGCTTGTAAGCTTTGAGTCTGAATCTCTTGGAACTGTTGAAATTGGTCTTGATCCAACTTTTGCTTTGGAATCAGATCAAGCATTGAGTGGATAGCTTTCAGACTGGTTGTTTTTTGGTTATCTGTTTTGGATTCATCTATATATGATTGATCCTTTAAATACTTAAGTACAATCTCAACAAATGACACATCTCCCTTGTGTGAAATGAGGTATTTGGTGAATTCTTGCCACCCTAATCTGGCTGCATTCACAGATAACGCTAGAGAATCAAAGGAAAATTCTAGTGATTCAAAAAACTTTGTCGACAAATCATTGGAAACTAAGTATGACACAATTTGGTCGTTAATAGGAACTTTAGAAGTAACAAGCTTGTTTATGATCTTGAATAATTGGCCTTTTTGTTCAAGATTTTTTAAAATCACTGGGAAATATGATGAGTTTGCATCCAACAGATGAACGACCAAATTCTCCAGAAGATCATCTATAGTTGGAGATGGTGGTGAATACTGGGAGCAACCAAGAGCAATGAGTTCAGGGGCAGTTTTAACATCATCTTCAAAAATCTTGTGCAAAAATTGTTTATGTTCACTGCTTTTAATTGTTGATGAGTTAGAAATACAATCCAGTTCTAATCTTGTAACATTTGAATAATATAAAACTGAATTTTTCAAGTTTGGATAAGAAAAGTCGCTAACGATTGGTTTCAGATAATTTGTTCTCGACAAGTCAAACGCCCCACTAGCTGGATTCAAAGATCTTAAGGCAATATATAAATCTATTTTGAAATCTATTGGCCAATCAAATTCTAAAAATCCATCGATAGTAGAGTCATCTAAAGCAGACAATAATTCACTTAATGATTCTTGTGACATTCTTGGCGCTGGCAATATATTCAAAATTTTAGCAAAAACCAAGTTCCATGATGGTTGTTGGGGTAGTTTTCTAATTGCTGAACCAAATTGCGCACCTTTAGCTGTAGCTTCTGGAACATTTTGAGGTGTTAGAGCTGTGATACCAGGTGTTTTAGCTAAGTTTTGAGATCCAGGGGATAATATCTCCGCCATTAACAAAGCTAATGCATCATTTAGATCATCTTGCTTTTGAATGGCCAATAATTCACCAACTAATCTCTCAGGAACTATCAGTTCCGGTTCTAGTGCGGATAAAATTTCCTGAAATTTCATTTTTGATAACGTAAATAAAAATTCAGATGTGATAAGTTCAAGTTTTGAAGATGCTTCAGTTTGATTTTGTTCAATGAAAAAATCTAGTAAAAATGTGAAACCTAATAATTTTTGAGATAATGTAACAACCTCAGATTTAAACAAATAGAAAAAAAATGTAGATAGCTGTTCAACAGTAACTTTATTGTTTTTAAAATTTTCTTCAATGGAGTTCAATAAAGTTGGGTACTCGTTTTCTAGAATTGCTTTTGATTCCTGTTCAAGTTCTTTGTGTGGTGATGATAATGATGATGGAGATTGAAGTAGACTTAACACTAAATAAACTTTTTCAAATTGCCCTAAATTAAAGTGATTGAATATTTTCGATAATCCAATATTTGAGAATAAAGGGTCCGATTTTGCAACGATAGATGGGAATCTTTCAATTAACTCGGTATTTGCAATTAGGTATTTCAATTCAGCTTCAATAAGTTTCTCAACAGTTTTGTTTGTTATTGAATTTGTTTCCACTAGCGATGAACTGGTTAACAATAATCTGGTGAGGTAACGAATATAAACTTCTGCAACAGTTGATTCTGAAATTTTATGGATCTGGTCCAAAGTATGATCAAATGTCTCTTCTTGAATGCTGTTTGCAAGAACTGCTAACTGAGAAGCAGTTACTTTTAAAAGATCTTGTGAGACAGTAATTTTTTCTTTTGCTTTTGAGCTAAATAACTCCAAACTTGTTGAGCCCTCTTTTGGGCTATTTGTACTTTGCTGTTGTGACAAACTAAAAGTTTAAATCTTTTTAAACTTTTTACAATGATAACTTCACGATTCAACCAGTGACTCTCGATGTTTGATTGACTCGAAAACGATATCTATAATCAGTGAAATGAAAACAAAAAGCGTTTAACAAAAATGCAAAAGGAACAGTAACAATGTTATAAAAAAACAGAACGCACAAAACAAACAAGTAGTTTATTCGAATCAAATATAATATGACTCTCTAGCTCAATGTTAGTACGTCTTTCAATCGACGGCGAAAAATACACCACTAAAAAGGTGGGAACTCACCTCAATCTTCAGTACGATGAGTGTAGTGTGGCAACAAATGGATGTTCAGTGTGATTTCAACAGAGTATAGAGATAGTTTTGTCACTCAATGGCAAATTCAACAATATGAAGCTCTCTTTTGGTTCAATAACAACACAAAGTTTTTTTCGAGTTTGTGAGAATTGGAAAAATCGCGAAATTCTGGACGATTGAAAAATCTATTCGCGGGCTCGCGAATCTAAAGGGTAATCCCCTTGAGCTCCAAGCGAGTAATTAGTAGTTATTTGAGGTTATTACAGTTGAATGGGCCCGTGGGGGCTCTGTTGTGCTTAATTTAATTTATGGCTGCTTTTCTCAATTTTCTTATCTGTCTTTTTTTGATTTATAGAGGAAATTCACACTAATAGTACTCTAGATTTCTCGATTGAGAAACAAAAATGTCTTTTCCTTTGTATAGCGATTTTCCAAAAAATGTGTTGGTTCTATTTTGAATGCTTGAGTTTGAAGCTTTGTTATAATGTCGTCTTGATTCAAAACACTATAGATTCATTTCAACACCGAGATAGAAGCACATAAAATTAGCGATGTTATTGCCACCGGATAATTTTGGACTGGTGGAGGAGGGCATTTGTAAGATTTTATTCATTTTATTATTGAAAGTCAGTGGTACTAATGAGCTATTACTAGATCGTTGCTCTAAGCTAGATGCCATCAATTTCGCCTTCTTAGAGACACTTGAGTTAAAATCAATCGTATTATTGGATAATGAGTCACCTGTGATGAAAAATTTTCAAAACTTCATGACATTGAATAAGATTGAGACCATCAGGTTTGAAAACCAGTCGATAAATACTGAAATCAATGAAAACAATCCAGACTGGATGGTATTTGATGATGTTATCATAAGGAAGATCTTTCAAGCATTACTGAACAAAAACAATTGTAATCTATTGATAATTGATAAGACTAATGTTGTGGTTGGGTTACTGAGAAAAGCGTGTAAATGGAACTATTCAAGCTTAGTATCAGAATATAGATTATACAGCGGTAAGAATTCAAATTATTTTGCAGAAACTTTCTTAGAATTGGCCACTTTGAGATTGAAATCTAATATAAAACCAAATGGCGAAGCTCCACCAATGCTTAGATCCACTTCGAGACATGGTTCAATTGACTATGCAAATGCACTGGTTGAGAGAAGATTTTCAGAAGACAAAATAGATATTGATGAAGATGAGAATGAAGAAAGTTTATTATCGGCTTCTCCTCAAGTCCCTAAAAATCTATTAAGAATGGCTGAGCTACGGAAAAAGAAGAGGAAATCAGACTCGAAGAAAAATGCTGAAAATACTATTCTAACTTTTAATGATTACAACTTTTATTTACCTCTACAAGTTTTCAAAAATATAGATGTCATTGAAATTGTGTTACCAAAAGAGGAAGATTTACCAGAATGGTTTAGAGATCAGCGGAATATTTGGGAAATTGAATATCAAGAATCCTTATCTAGTTGAAATTTCAACCTCTTTCATCGATTTCATATCAGATTTTTGATCATCATTAGCCACTTCAGGAGCATCACGGATTATATCCAAACCTTTATCATGAATGAAAAAGGATAATACCAAACATACAATGGTCAAAGGTATCCATGTTAAAAAAACATTTTTCAAAGAAGTGGAGTAAATACTTTCAAAAGCTTTTAATTTCTCGCCTTCATAAATATATCCAAGGTTCACTTTCCTATTGATATTATTCAATATATAGGATTTATCTTTCTCTTCTATATCGAACTTTTCCATTTGGTATAATAATGAGTTTGAATAAACCATTGATGATATTGCGACACCAACTGAATTACCCGATGTTTTGAAAACTGCCTTTGTTGATAATACAACAGATTTCTCTTCATCGGGTACTTGTGTTTGAATTCCAATTGTTGTTGGTGTAAATATAAACCCAAGACCTGATCCAATTGTTATAAAGATCACAATGTTGACAAAATCTGAAGTTTCATTTTCTAATAGTACGGAAACTGTCACAATGCCAATAAAGAAGAGTGAAATACCACCAATAATGACTATTTTGTAACGGTTTAGGGCTGAAGTCAAATGACCAGAAACAAACGAAAATATTGATAAAGGAGCCAATAGCGCTAAAAAATAAAATGGAACATCTGTTAGATCTTTTTCTTGAATGGATGTAAGATAAAATGGGAGATAATAAATCAGCGACGAATAAATGATTCCAATTAGAAAAGTCTGAATGAAGAGGTTTGTCACTCTAAAGTTTTGAAAATATTTCGGTGGTATAAGAGGTAAAGATTCACATTTTAACTCGACAATGATAAACAGAATTGAGGCGAAAATACACGCTATGCAACATAGAATAATTCCAAGACTGTCCCATCTTAACAAAATTCCACCCATGTTCAAAGGAATCAAACCTGAAACAACGGCAAGAGTACTGAAAACTAGCCCCCAAATATCGATTGATTTCCATCTTTTTCCCTTGGATTTAGCTGACGCTGTTTTGTGCTCATTTGGTATAGTTATAATACATATAAACATGATGAAGATCATACTTGCCCCAACAAAGAATAAATATTTTCTCCATCCGTTATATTTCATTTGACTTGCAAAACTTGTTGCAATAAATGGACCAACACAACTTCCAAGACCTATACTTAAGCCAAGCAAACCTTGAAAAGTACCTCTTCGGTTTGGCTTAACACTATTCGATATGATCACTATTGAAAGTGATATCACTCCACCATTACCAAAGCCTGTCATCGATCTGGAGATATAGAACCAAGTTTTGCTCTGAGCAAAACAACATATCATTTCAAAAATACCAATAATCAGAAGACTTACTATCAACATTACTTTACATCCAAACAGATCTGCAAACCTTCCAACTATAATGTTGAAAATGGTACTGCAGATCAAGGCACCAGTACCAGCCCACTGAATTGATTTGTGGGCATTGAGATCATCAGAGATGTATGATAGTAACATTGTTATTCCTGTTTGATCGCTCATGGCCATGAAAGAGGCCAAGCATACCGTTATGGTGACAAACGTAAGTCTAACTTTGGAAATGTTGAAAGTATGAAGTTCAATTTCAGTATGCTGGTGCTGATTCTGCTGACCCTCTTGTGATGATATCTCTTGGGTACTAGTACTTTTTTCCACATCAGCTCGAGTATTGTGCTCCGACTCTTCAGGGTCTTCTGTATTCATTTTACATGAGCTTGATCCAGTGGGAATTTGTTGTGCATCTTGAAGTTCCCACTATATTGAAACTATCTACAGTTTACATCAGGAATTAGTTGGGTGTCATTTGGAAACAGGTTTGTGGTCATGTAGAAACATCAGTTCTAAAAGTTGAACACAAAGCTGAAAATTTTAGTGAATATGTCTGTACACAAACCGAAATTTACGAGGATTGAAAATTTTGCGCACTTGAAATTGTTGAAGACCCTCACTAGGAGTTAATCTCGCTGTTTGTTAGAGCAAGTTTGAGAATGTGACAGTTCTGCTGTTGAATGAATCATTTCTTTTGCCCCACCTTCTAAACATCCTCTTCTGGGCTTCCCCCTGAACATCGTTGAACCCTTTCACTCCTGTCAGCTTCTTAGTACCTTACTTTAAATCACCGATCCGGTGTTGCCCCGATCGACACTGCTAGGGCCGCAAAGAAAAAAGCTATAAACATCTTGAAAAGCTTTTAGTAGATAACGAACTTCGTAAAAACAACAAACTCGAGATTCCTGCTGTTTCACAACACTAAGTGGCTGTTCGAGTTATTCATACCGGAGTCTCTTCAGTTGCTAGTCGAGTTACACATTGTACCATATCTATTCCGGGGAAAAGAAGGAAGAAGGAGCTGTTGTGCTTTTTTTTAGTGTGGTCTCCTATTATTATCTAGAATAATACCCATCACAACATCAATATTACCACAAAAACAACAAAGAAACAGAACCTTTGAGAAGTGAGCACCTGTCAACCTATTTCGTATTACCCAACACAATGTCAAGGGAAGATGAAACTAGGAATGGGAATGGCAAGAAAGTCCGTATTCGTAAAGCTTGTGATTCGTGTAACGTGAAGAGAACCAAATGTGATGGAAACCATCCCTGTGCTCACTGCTTGCAAGTCAGAATAGAATGCACGTATCTTAGACAAGAGAAAAGAAGGGGCCGAGCTAGTGAGAAATATCCAAAAGACATCAAGAAGAGAAAGTCCAAACTTGGAACAAAGGAAAATGATGATCCAAGTAGTTCACCAGTGTCTAGTGGTGGCGGAAGTAATGATAACGGTATAAATAACAGAATATTTCGAGGAATGATACCAAGCAAAAAACCGGAGGCATCCATAATCACCCATAAGGGAATATCAGCTTCAAACTCATCATTTTTTTTCCAACAATCTTCAAGAAGCAATTCAATAACTTCCTCTATATCAAGTGATTTTGTTCTGGGTAAAACTAAATACAAGATTTTGGAAACAATTGGAGAAGAATTAACTCTGATTGGATTACCGTTCAATGTTGCAGATGATTTGTTTGATTTTTACTTTGATGAATTTTATCCTCCCGCTGCAAAAGTGTTTTCAATTTTAAGACACTGTACCATGCTCGAAAGTAGGAGACCTACAGAACCACATTTATTATTGGCAATATTACTGTCTGGTGCAGTTCAAATCGATAATAGACTCTTTACGGGTAGTACCAGAGCATCCATCTGCAAGAAAATGTACGAAATGATTCAAGAAAAATTACCATCCGAACTTGAGAGGGCAACTTTAGATGATTTTATTGTTACTGTCCATTTAGGCTTTTTAATGCCTTGGTTATCATATCCTATTGATTCTGTTTACTGGTGGGAGTTTGGTTACCAAATCGGTGTTTCATTGAACTTGAGATCAGAAAATTCGAAAGATCCAGAAGAATTAAAAGAGGAAAAACGACGTGCCTGGTGGGGGCTTTATATATTGGATAGAATGACAGCTTTTTGTTTCAATAGAAGCACCATTATAAAAGATGAGGAATGTTCAAACCTTTACTTACCTGGAGAAGAATCAAACTGGTGTTATTATAAAGAACCAATACGATCTGCAGATTTTGATCCTGAGAGGAAGAAATCGATTAGATTTGGTATTGTTGCAGATGGTATCTACGGATGGTTTTTACCATTGCTGAAGTTAACTGGTATATTTGTCGAGTACAGGGCATTATATCAGCCTCAAATTAAGGGCAAGATCTCTAATCATGATAGTGATGATAGAAACTCAAACTTGAGAAATGAACTAATTCTTATTGCAAACCAAAATTTAGAGGCAATCACTCATAATGAGGTAAACATTCATTCTTCAACATGCCCTGTCAAGGAAAGAGCATACAGTGTTGATATGTGCTATGCTAGATACATCAACTTAGTTGTAACATTTATTTTGGAAGACACAAAAGGTTGGGGAACTTTAGCAGGGTTTTCGAATGGCACGTCAGATGTTCAAATTTCAAGAATTGCACAGTGTGTTCAAGTTCTAGAGGATATTATGAAATTAGATGAAGATTTGCATAGATATCCATTCATATTAAGTTTCTATTTATTTTTATTTGGAATCACAGTTTTATCAATGTTGAACGATATCAACAGTCCAGATAATGATACAATAACTCAAATCAATCGGTTCAAATATTATGTGAAGGTACTCGTTAGAGGAATGGAAGCAGTAATGGCATCATTTCCCTTAGATTATTTGAAAATGGTTAGAAATCAATTGATTTGGAGTATAAAAGATTGCGAAAATTTATTACTGTTAACAGACTATATTGATAAATTTAAGGAAAATGCAAGAAAAAGAAAAGATGCCTTGAAGGCATATAGCTGGGATGAAGGAGGAACAGGTATTGATGTATGAGTTCCACATTGTGTGCGATGATTATACGAGTCTTTTATAAAACTTTATACATCTTTTTTGTAAAGTAGACCAATCATGATGATCTAGAATTTTGAGTATATAAATGGTGGGAAATAAAAAAGGAACATAACGAGGTCAACATTACTAGTTTGAAAGAAATAAGTTAACTCTTGTATTATAGAATTCAATCATTATTATTATTTAATATACAACAGGATCGATTTCATTAATCAAAGTTTATATCAGTTTCATCTAACACGTTAATTGGTTTACCTTTCATTTGTAAGAATTTTTGTGTGGCAAATTTAGTTGAGTTATAATCTTTCCAAATCAAATCATCATGACAACAACCAATATAAGTTTGATCAAATTTAATTTTTTCCTCTTCTGGAACATATTTACATTTTTTCTCATCAACAAATAATCTTAAATGTTCTTTAAAATTGTAACCTTTAGGAATTTGTAAAATATCTTCCGGAATTGTTTTAGGAACATTTGTGATCTTCCCTTCATAAAGTGTTTTGTTTAATGGTAATAATGATGGTAAATGCCAAAAATTACCGGAACCTGTCACAACATATTCTGAAACTTTTTCACTGTTATGCTTTGCTGCGAAATCTTTTGGAACTCTTGGAGCATTTATAACACCAATTAGTTCAATATAAACACCGGTGTTCGTATCAATTATTCTACCATCTGCAACATCTGGAGCAGCACCACCGTCATTATATCTTGCTCTTTCCAAATACCAAGGCGAAATATCAACTAGAAAATTGCCAGTACCATTCTTTGGATCTGAAATGACCAATGAATAATTGAATGAATTTGCAATTCTTGTTAAATCAGATGCAGGTACTTCAAATCTTACTGTATCTTCCCATGGTCCAATCAGTCCGTTGTAATTCCAAGAAGTTAATGATCCTTCTGCTAACCAAGTTGTTATACCTAAATTGGTACAGAGTTGTAGATAATTTTCCACAATACTGTGTAAAGATTTCTTTTTGTTTAAATTGTTTAATTTTTTATTGAAGAATCTCCAATCATATTGTTCCTCGGAAACCCAGTTTCCATCTTTTGATTTAATTAATATATTTCTAAAATGACGATCATCATTATGTCTAGCTGCGTTTGCTGATAAAGATTTTTCTTTATTTGTTGATTGAACTGTAAATGAATTTTTATCAACATCGTGATGTTCAGATTTTGGAACACCCAAGTTGATTAAATCTCTTTTCAATGCATGAGCTATCTCGTCTAACTCATCACTTGGATCAATTGGAGTTCTGATGATTTTTTCCTGTGTTGAACCTGGATTTTCTTTAATTTTTCTTTGAATATATTCATCAATCATTGTATTCTCGTCCAAACCTAATTTCTTGCCAACTTTTGTTACAAATGCTAATTCTCCAGCCATAAATATCAATTTGTTTGGTAGCGGGGCAGCAGTATAGAGGTATGATTTACCTCTGATTGATAGTCTAAATTCAGTTTCAGGGTATAATGAAGGGTTTATGAAAACAAACCCCAAATTCTTAGGTTCATCCAAACAGTTTGCCCATGGAATTCTTGTCGTTGCACCAAGAGCACCAATACGGAAACAATTTGGTTTTTCCTCTAATAATGGTTTCAAGATATTTAAATCCACAAAATCTTTCCAATTAAAATTGAAAACAGGAGGAGGTTGAGAAGTTGAGCCTGAAGTTGATTTGAAGACGTAGTTCTTTATGATTTCCAAATATAAGGCCATAGTGGATCTGAAGTCTAGTTTATCTTGTAGATGTTTATAAGGAGCAATTGGTAACATTGAAACGTCTGATTCAAATGGGAAATCTTCAAAAGATGTTGGTTTCTTGAAACTCGTTACAGCATGGGGATCAATATATGAGTTTGTATTAGACTGATATGAGTCTTCGAACTGCACTGTATCCAATGTGCGATCATGTATACCAACTGTGGACTTTGAAATGTAGACAAACCCTCCAAACAATAGACATATTAGGTAAACAACAGGAAGATAACTATGATAGATATTAAGAGTTCTTTTGATCTTGAGGCTCCACGACAGGTTCCTAGGTACAAACTTGTCCTCTTTCGAAGAGGGGAGGTACTCTAAGGACATCTCAGATCAATAGATGTGAGGATAAGTAGAAAGAATATCGGGGCTAAAGGGTGTTGGAGCTTGCACTCTGGACTTTGATTATATTTATTCTGTCAAAGCGTGGGTCCTTTATTTAATATTTTTTTTTCAACGCGCAAAAAAAGACGATCTAAGATTTTCAGTATTTTGTATGGGAACTGGTGCTCTCTATGAGATGAATCTCCCTGTTAACTACTGGTGTCTTTGTGTCAGACACCTTGTGTGATCTGCGGGATCGTTCTTAGTTGGCAATGGTGTTTTGGCGCGTTTTCATGTCCTACAATTTGTATTCATTCCGAGTTTATTTATTCCCTATCCTATCAAACCAAGATGTCAGAGCTCTTCAAAAAGCACAACAGCTGGAAACTTCTCTAAAGAGATGCGCGATGCCTTCTGCAAGAGCTCTGGTCACTCTGTGGGATTCGTTTACCTCGACCGTCTAGGAATGGCACGGCCAAAGAGATAATACCCAGTAATAATTCATTGAAGAAAGAGGAAATGGAAGAAGTTCAAGTTTGAACTCATCGACGTGAAAACTTTTATATATTGCCAAAACCGGTGCGGGCACGCTGAGATTTAGTGAGGTATAATGATATGTCTTGTGGGTGACTATGTTTATATATATGAGTGCTGACCTTATGAGACTACATTCGTTTGACACAATTCTTCGGTGATTCTCTTATTTTCCCAGATTATTATGTTTCTTAACTATGGCTCAGTAGCTTAACTACGGGAAAATAGCGAAGGGAATCCAAAGCGACAAGATAAGACGTGCATGAACCAGAGCTATGACTCTTTCGACGAAGAAATATAAAGGATGCTTGGAATTTGCCATTTTTCACGTAGTTCGTTCATTCTTGTACTATCAATTGAGTTAGAGTATTCAATTATCAACAAGAGAGTTATCAAAATGGTCAAGTGAGTAACTCGTGTGAGATCAATTGGATTCAATCGTGATTTCACTTGAATTTTTTACAGTGATCGGGGAGGATAATGTATTAACATGGTTATCACTAACAGGAAAGTTTTATTGTTAGGTTCAGGCTTCGTTGCTAAACCAACCGTTGATATCTTAGCTAAAACTGAAGGTGTTCAAGTCACCGTTGCTTGTAGAACTTTGGAAAAAGCCAAGGCTTTGGCTGGTGAAGACTCAACTGCCATCTCCTTAGATGTCTCCAAAGAAGCTGAATTAGATGCTGCTGTTTCAGATCATGATTTGATCATTTCTTTGATTCCATATATCTATCACGCTACTGTTGTCAAATCTGCCATCAAGAACAAGAAGAATGTCTTGACCACTTCTTACATCTCTCCAGCTTTGAAAGAATTGGAAGATCAAATCAATGAGGCAGGTATCATTGTTTTCAATGAAATTGGTTTAGATCCAGGTTTAGATCATTTGTATGCTGTTAAAGCAATTGATGATGTCCACAAGGAAGGTGGTAAAGTTAAATCTTTCATCTCTTATTGTGGTGGGTTAGCTGCTCCAGAAGATGCAACAAACCCATTGGGTTATAAATTCAGTTGGAGTGCTAGAGGTGTCTTATTGGCCCTAAGAAATTCTGCAACTTTTTATAAAGATGGTGAAAAAGTTGAAGTTGATGGTCCTGAACTAATGGGTTACACTGCCCCATACAAGATCAATGAATTTACTGAAAAAGGTTTAGTTGCTTATCCAAATAGAGATTCAACTCCTTTCAGAGAATTATATAAAATCCCAGAAGCTGAGACCGTTATTCGTGGTACATTACGTTTTGAAGGGTTTCCTGAATTTATTAAAGTTTTAGTTGATTTAGGTTTATTGAAAGATGATGAAACTGAAGTTTTCACAGAGAAAATCTCCTGGAAAGATGCTTTAGCTAAATATTTAGGTGCTGAATCTTCAAAAGAAGAAGATTTAATTAAAACTATTGAATCTAAAACTAAATTTTCAGATGATAAGCAAAAGCAAACAATCATTGACGGTTTCAATTGGTTTGGTTTATTCTCTGATAAAGAAATTGATCCAAAGGGTAATCCTTTAGATACTCTATGTTCTCTTTTCGAAAAATTATTACAATTCGAAAAAGGTGAAAGAGATTTAGTTGTTTTACAACACAAATTCGGAATTGTTAATAAAGATGGTTCCGAAGAGACTCGTACATCAACTTTAGTTGATTATGGTGCTCCAACTGGTTCTGGTTATAGTTCAATGGCCAAATTAGTTGGTACACCAGCTGCTATTGCTTCTCAATTGATTTTAGAAGATAAATTACCAGTTAAAAAGGGTTTAATTGCTCCATATTCTCCAGAAATTAATGATCCAATCATCAAGATCTTAAAAGACGATTATAAAATCGAATTGATTGAAAAAACTTTATAGATTAAAGGCGGATTATTCTTAATTGAATGATCTTTTCAAATAAACGTGATTTTGAAACAATTAATACACCAGTAGAACACTGCTCAAGACGTGAGGTTGTTCAATCTGTTCTTCATGCAAGCCACTCCCTTACTCACACCATCAATTTGCTATTCGATCATGCACCTTCAATATGGTGTAGGATATGATTTCAATACACTGGAGGAAATATGACGTACTGATCCTAACCTTGTCAGTACAGACTTTGAAAATACTCGGTAGTCATATACTATAATTCTAAAGAGGGCTTTCAATTGAATACTATATATCAGTATGTAAGCTTTCATCTGATGTAAAAAGGTTCCGCTATGCCTTAACTTGATCATACTCGAGTTACATCTAATTTTTCATATAATATTAAGGAATGGGATTTTGTTGGTCTGTTCAGTTTTCAGCTCTGTACGCTGTGTTTACTGAGTCAGCAAATTACATGACGTCAGTACTTTGAAGTGAACGTTTATTACAATACTATTATATGAACTTAATAGACACATGCGTGAATAGGGATTAGTCATAATCTTACTATATATGATTAATTAATTAAATATTTAGAGAAACTTCGTCGATCGATCGAAAATTTTATTACAAATTAAAATATGAATTCAAAGATTTGGATCTCTTAATTTTGCTCAAAAATCAAAAAACGACAAAACTCAAAGTCACGGAATTCCGTGGAACTTTGATCCTTCAATTTTAAAAGATTTTTGAAAAACAGTTTTTTATTCTTGCATGAATAATTGCTATTTTTCAGTAATCTATACTTACATTGGTAATTCGCTGTGTCTGATTTAGTGATTTAAAATTTCGGTTATGCTCAATAGTATATCCTCAAAAAATTCGCGCCCTCGAAATGTTGCCTGGCCAAAAAAATCTGATTCTGAGCTTCAAACAATAAGAAAGTTTCAACACAGCTGATCTGGAATAAAGATCGAAGGTGCTCCAAATCAACCAATTGTTGAAAATGCTTCATGCTAGAGCTTTTAAAGTTTTCTCACGGAGATGTTATTCATCTCTGAAAATTTCTGAGGAACTCAAGCAAGCATTAAACGATAACAGGCCAATTGTTTCACTTGAAAGCACAATTATCACGCATGGTTTGCCATATCCTGAAAATTTAAGTATGGCCCAACGAGTCGAAAAAGAGATACGGAAGAACGGTGCCATTCCTGCAACCACAGCTTTTATAAATGGTGTTCCAAAAGTTGGTTTAACAGAACACGAACTACAAGCGTTAGCAGAATCGAAGACTGCCACCAAAGTTTCAAGAAGAGATATTCCATATGTAGTGTCACAAAAATTAAATGGTGGTACTACCATTAGCGGTACAATGATACTGTCTGAAAGAGCAGGTATAAAAGTCTTCGCTACAGGTGGTCTTGGTGGGGTCCATAGAGAAGGAGAGAATACAATGGATATAAGTGCAGATTTGGATGAATTAGGTAGAACATCAGTTGCAGTTGTTTGTGCTGGTCCCAAATCAATTCTAGATATCGAGAGAACAATGGAATATTTAGAAACTAAAGGTGTATTTGTTGGTACTTTGGGACCTGAGGGAACAAATATTCCAGGGTTCTATACTCGTGATTCAGGTGTTTCATCTCCTTATAATTTCCAAAATTTCAAACAAGCTGCTGATATTATCAAACAAGGTGACTTATTAAATTTATCTAATGGGCTTTTATTTTGTATCCCACCACCTGAAAATGTCGCTTTAGACAGTGCGCTCATTACAGAAGTTATCAACGAAGCCAATAAAGAGGCCATGAAACTGGGGATAAAGGGGAAAAAACTGACACCATTCTTATTAAGTAAGATTGCCAGTGCTACAAAGGGACAAAGTGTCAAATCAAATATTGAATTTGTTTTGAATAACGCTAAAAGTGCAACAAAGATTGCGATAGAATATAGTAAGCTGAATGATGGTATAAGACAAACGTTTCAACCATCAAACCTACAGCCTTTGAATAAGGAGACCAATGAAAGAGATGCCGAGACTGCAAACTCAATTGTTATTGGATCCGTCGCACTTGATACAAGCTGTTCCGTGAGAACTTCAGATATTGTTTTGGAAGATTCAAACCCTTCAAAAATCAGCTCATCACTGGGTGGTGTTGGCTACAACGTTGCAAGAGAATCGTTGAAAAATGGCAATAAGTCGCTCAAATTTGTCTCAATAGTTGGCGATGATGTTCAAGGCCAATCAATAATAAACAGTTTAGAAACAGAAATCAATTCTGTCAAAGTCAAGCAAGGCTCAACAACATCTCAATATATATCATTTCATGGGCCTGAAGGTGAACTGATCATTGCAGCTGCTGATATGAACATAATTGAGGAGTTACCATTGGATCATATAGAGAAGGAAATAAAAATCACCAAACCTGAAATTGTTTTATTTGATGCCAATGTGACATTGGAAGTCATGAATAAGATTATTGGATTGAGTAAAGAGTTGAAATTCAAAATTGCATTTGAACCAACCTCTGCACCAAAATCAAGAAAATTGAGTGAAGCAGAGTTATCTTGTTATCCAAATTGTTCAATAGAACTGGGCACTCCAACCTTTAAAGAATTGAGATTCATGTATGAATCATTTGAAGAAGCTGGTAAATTTGAACTAGACAATTGGTTCCCAGTTATTGATTCTTTGGGAATTGATAAAACATTAAGGACTAAATTGGAAAGTGCATCTTTGAGGGATCCTTTTTATAAACAAGTTTTGTATGATGGTGTTTTTCAAGCTGCTGTAGGTTTGTTACCATTCATCAGAACATTGGTTGTTAAGGACGGATCAAATGGTGTATTCTTATTATCGATTCACGAGGACATTGATCAAATCGAATCAAGTACAAACGCAAAGTTATCTTTGAAAAGTAAAGGCGCAAACAATATTGGTGTCTTGTTTGAGCATTACGAAGTTCCTACATTAGTTGAGAAAGTTGCTAATGTTACAGGAGCTGGTGATGCCTTGGCTGGTGCATTGTTTACCTTTTTATCGGAATCTCCTGAAGTTTTGCGGAGTGAGCACAGGGGTGATGTAATCGAAAAAGCTCAAAGAGCAGCTGCGAATAAACTATTATCAAACTCCAATTAAATATAATATACATTGTTCTGGATATAAATTTAAAGCCTCGTAGATTTTTGTACCTGTCTATCGATCTCATCTTGTTTCATCGAGAGAAACATTGTCCTTAACTGACAGCAACAATAAGCTTTTATTTCGCGGGGGCTTCGTTTTTTGGCGGATAAAGTGTTGCGCATTTTTTAGTGCTTGCTATAAATGAGCGTAGGTATAGCCAGGAAAAGCAAAGTTGCTTAAATAATGAATAGCTTGCTATATGAATGTTTTTGAGAAATATCTATATAAAGGAGGGTTAAGCTCATTGTAAGTTAATACTTTCGATTTATTTTGTAGCATCAAGGTTTTAAAATCCAAATTTGAATCTTATAACAAAACAACTAAAATAATTACAATGTCAGACTTAGGTAGAAAAGATTTCAGCGACAAAGCTAAGGAAGCTGTCAAACCAGACGACCAAAAATCATATGTTGAACAAGGTAAAGAATTTATTACCGGTAAAGTTGATGATTTCCAAAAGAATGCTCAACCAAACGATGCTAAATCTGCTTCTCAAAAGGCTGGTGATTTCTTGCAAGGTGGTAAAAACTCAAGCTCTTAAACCTATTGTTGATGATTTAATTGCTATACACTGAATAAAACATTTACACTTGATTAAAACCAGTTGTAGCACATGTATTGTTTATTTACGGGAAAGTCTTTCAAATTGTCTCGAGGAGAAACTGGATGCACCTTCTTTAAAGATCTCATCCAATTCTTCTAAAGTAAATCTTTTCGTCTCTGGAATGTAAAAGAAAACAAGAACTGCAAGAATAATGTTCCAAGCACCATAGAAATATAGTCCACCCGATGTAGTCATAGTAGAGTTCATTTTTGGCCATGTCATACTTAAGCAGAAATCTAATAGCCAGTTTACACCCATTAACAAGGCGCTATGAGCAGCCCTTACAGGTAAAGCTGGTGTTTCAGCGACTAAAGTGAAGGAGACAGGCCCTATCCCCCATCCGTAAAAGAAGACGAAAACATACATAGCTGCTAGACCAGCACCTAAGCGTGCCTTATCATTATTGACGTTCAAGACAGCACCAAACCAAAAAAGGCACAACCCTTCTACAGGAAGGGTATATAGTAACATTTTACGCCTTCCATATCTATCAATAAGTTGAGTCGATAGAAATGTGGCCAAGAAACAACCACCACCAATACCAATGGAGCCAGCGATTGCAGTAACTGGATCAACGCCAGCACCGGTTAAAATTGAAGAAGTATAGCTAACAAGTATATTAACACCTCCATATTGTTGACCAAAAATACCTAAAAATGAAACCCAAAGTGCAAACCTATTACGTTTAATGGTGAATATATCAAAAAGTTGTCTCCATAGACTTTTTTTCAATCCTAACTGATTCTCAAATTTAAGAGATTGATAAAGAACATAAAAATCTTTAGCACCTGAAATTTTAGATGTTCTCAACCTCAATAATGATTCCAAAGATTTTTTAGTCTCATCATGTGATATTAGCCATCTTGGACTCTCAGGTGGGAATAAGACTAAAACACCGCAAATAACTGGCGGAACACAAGAAGAGCCAATCATCAATCTCCATGATAAAGACCCGTTGATTTCAACAAATGCTCTATTGAATACCGATCCAAGACAAACACCCAACGCAATGAAAGTTTGCCATAACATTAATATTGCCCCTCTAGATACGGCTGGCGAACATTCAGCCGTGTAGATAGGGACAGTTGATGAATTGAGACCCATTCCAATACCTAGGTATAAACGTGCAATAAGTAATGATGATAATCCATTAGAGAAAGCCTGCCAAAGAGACCCACTGAATCCAATAAAACAACTAATGAAAATAATCCATTTTCTACCGTAACGATTATTCAGAATCACAGTCAAGGGACATCCAATGACAGCCGCAGCCAAGTATGGGGAGGCAACAACAAGACCTTGTATATTCACATTTGTTATTCCAAACTGCTTGTTATATTGAAGCACAGCTCCCGAAACAGCGGATTCATCCATACCAAAGTTTATAGCAGCAAAAGAAGTAGACAAAGCAGCAAAGATCATGAATTTTGAGAGTGACAAGAGAGGATGTGTTGTTTCCTTTGTAATCGATAGACGTTCCTCATCTGTGTATCTTTCTGTGCTAATTGATTTAGGATTATTAGCTAACAAGGCACCTCTTGTTAATAAATCTCTATACTCTTCGAGATCATCTTTCAGAATAATGTTATTCACTTCATCAAAGATTTGACTTTCTGGAAGATGGGTCTTGAATACTTCAACGATTCCTTTACTTGTGACTTCATCTGATGAATCATGATTTACTGATTTCACCTCTTCAATCTTGGTACTTTTCTCTTCAGTCATCTTGATAATCAGTTAGGAGGGGCATTGTGACACTTCCTGTAAATCTACACCCTAATTGCTGGATTATATATGACTCAGATTACAGATTTTATCACTTAAGGAACGTTTGTTGTCGTAAAAGTGGAATCATATTTTTGATAGGTGTGGCGATTTCTGCTCAAACTTGACAAACAACCGAAAGTATATCGAGTTAAAACATGGCGATCCTGACTTCCAGACTTCGCTCATTTAAAGGTGAAGGTTGAAAGACAAAGAAACCCGGAGTGGGTGCGACTTGCAAAAATTTCTAGTTCACGATATTGTAATTCGTAGGTATTTGATGAGAATATAAGATCTCATCGGGATGGCTATATTTCACATATTCACTGCTCCAAATTCCCGGGGTCGTTCTAGATATATTTGAAGATTTCATGCTCTAGGCTAATTATTAGTTGCAAAGAGTTGACCAATACTATGGGCAATGTATCAGTGATTAATAATATGGCTGCTATACCTGGGAAAATACACACTTCATCCCTCAAACTTTATACTTATACCAGTTAAAGCTTTTTGAGTATTATTTCGTGATATCAGATTCCTGAATGAAAAGTTGAGTCTTGAGTTCAACTTCGCTTAAAATCTCAACACTTGTGATGTCTCAGGTGTCAACTGGTTACACCTATTGTGAACGACTGCAATTTCTCATATATACATTATCATTTAGTTCCAAATGTCGATGAGATGCTTTATTTAACATTCCACACTAGTTAGACTGGATATCATATCACTAGGTACACCCCTCAAATGGACATTCCAAGTATTGAAGTATTTCTCTTCATCTGTCGTCTTCTTAGGGTTTTCAGACTCCTGAACCAGAGAGAAAGGGTACAAGTCCAGCAATGATTATACATTAGATCTTGAGATATCGAGGGGCAGATACGACTGGAGGGTGCCCTAGGCCGCCGTTATAAAATCAACCCCGATAATCTTTTCAATTCTTGGAGACTGTGGCAGTAATATATCAACATACAAGCATCAATACTGATGGCTCCACCTTCTTTAGATGTCAAAAGCTTCTTCTTGACAAAAAATTTAACTGCACCTTTTCTCACGTAAGCTCCGCATTATCATTCTGTTTTCTCATTGGTTGATTTTTTTATCAGTGGCCGCTTTTTTTGCAAGATTCTGGAGATCACAAGAAAAATCGGTGGAAGGTCGTTCCATCGGTGTGATTTGATTTGAACCTTTGAATTAATTTATCGAGGTTCGATAAGCAAGTAATGAGCTGCCACCGTATACACTACCGCCATGTATGACTAGCATTATCGCTTATAAGCCAACGAGGATCCTCAAATCTTATTGTAGAGATCTCTTGGTGAAAACAACGATAAAGTCTCTCTGCTGTAAAAGGTTAAATTCTTCCCAATGAAGAGCAAAATCACACCTTCATCATCTCAGGATGTTGAACTTCATGAGGTATTACCATCGAATCCAGGTAAATCAACTATAACCGTTTCAGAAAAGACAACAAGTGCGTTTGAAGAAAACCCAGAGATTGGTGAAATATTTGAAAATGTTGGTGACTATGATGTGGACGATGTGTTGGATGAAGATGCTGATGATTCACCGATACCTGAAGTCCGTGCTATTGTTTCTAAAACAGATGATCCTGATCTACCTGTCAATACTTTGAGAATGTGGTTTCTTGGGGTCATTGCTACAATCATTGGTTCTGCTGTCAATCAGTTCTTTTCAATGAGATATCCAGGTGTTACTATTTCCGCATTAGTTTGTCAACTGGTCGTTTACCCAATAGGCCAATTTTTAGCTGTGATACTTCCCGTCAAGACTATTACACTGGGTAAACTTGGCTCTTTTAATATAAATCCTGATAGAAAGTTTAATTATAAAGAACATGCTATGATCACCATTATGGCTAATATATCATTTACCTCTTCCTATGCAACAGATGTTATCCAAGCCCAAGTTGCGTTTTATGGCATTGAGGCGAAACCTGCATTTCAAGTCTTATTGGTGCTAACATGCCAGTTATTTGGTTTAGGAGTTGCCGGGTTATGTGATAATTTTTTGGTCAAACCAAGTGGTATGTATTGGCCAGCTACATTGGCTAATGTTGCGCTCTTCAAGTCTATTCATTCAAGAGAGAATAAGATAGCAAATGGTTGGAAAGTTACAAGACTGAGGTTCTTCATGTTTGTTTTCCTTGGCTCATTTTTTTATTACTGGTTCCCAGGTTATATTTTCACTGCATTGTCATATTTTACGTTTATTTGCTGGGCCGCCCCAAATAACGTTGTTGTTAATCAATTGTTTGGGCAAATCCAAGGCTTAGGGTTCTTTCCACTCACTTTTGATTGGGCTCAAATTGCGTACAATAATTCACCTTTGGTTACACCATTGGTGGCCCAATTAAATGCATTGGTTGGTGTTGTTATCTTTATCATGTTTTTGACACCAGTTTTATATTATAGAAACTCCTTCAACAGTGCTTACTTACCAATCAGTTCATCGAATGTCTTCGATAACATGGGTAACGAATATAACGGCACACGAATCATTGACTCCAACGGGAGATTGGATATTGAAGCGTATCAAAATTACTCACCTCCATATTTGGCAGTTGCCTATGCTATTGCATATGGTACCTCATATGCTGTTTTAACAAGTGGTCCTGTTTATGCTGTGCTATACCATGGCAAAGATATTTATAGTGGATTCAAGGGAAGAGTAAAGAAGGATGTTCATGTTAGGCTTATGGATAAATACAAAGAGGTTCCTAAGTGGTGGTACATTGTTTTAACAGTCATTGTTTTCGCTCTTACCTGTGTTATCATGGAAGTTTATCATACTCAGTGGCCAATTTGGGGGATCTTCTTTGCTTTTGTGCTTGTTATGATCTTCGTTTTGCCTATTGGCCTTGTTTATGCTGCTACAAATATCAATACAAACAACATGACAGTGTTGGTTCAAATGCTATCAGGTTATATGCTACCAGGTTTACCAATCGTATCGTTAACTTTCAAGTTCTATGCATATACGGGTGTCCTACAGGCTCTTTCTTTCTCGTCTGATATGAAGCTAGGTTATTATATGAAGCTGCCAAAGCGTACCGTTTTCATGGGTCAATTAATCTCATGTACTATTGGGGCACTTGTTCAGGTTGGTGTTTTGATATTCATGCTAAACAATGTGAAAGATATCTGCTCCAGTGATCAGGCAGATGGGTTCTCATGCCCTCAAGGTCGTGTCAATTTTGCTGCCAGTATTGTCTGGGGTGCTGCTGGTCCTAAGAGAATCTTTGGGCCTGGCACAATTTATGGTGGATTTTTACATTTATTCTGGGTAGGACCTGTTGTGACTATCATTACTTATTTATTAATGAAAAAATTTCCAAACAATAAAATTTTGAAGAATTTGAATTGGGTTGTTATTTTTGGATGCTTGGGTAATTTCCCTCCTGCCACAGGGATCAACTACACCACTTGGGTCCTTGTTGGTGTTATTTTCAACTACTTTATAAGAAAGAGATATGGTATGTGGTGGAGTAAATACATTTATGTTCTTAGTGCCGGGTTGGATGTTGG
Organism: Hansenula sp. yHMH451; assembly: GCA_030571095.1. Lineage (NCBI taxonomy): Eukaryota > Fungi > Ascomycota > Saccharomycetes > Phaffomycetales > Wickerhamomycetaceae > Hansenula > Hansenula sp. yHMH451. Next base: position 2,054,274 of record JAJLXE010000001.1, read on the forward strand.
ATTGGCATTAGGTGGTATCATAATCTTTTTTGCGCTTTCTTATCCAGGTATTACTTTAAACTGGTGGGGTAATGAAGTTTATAATAATAATGCTGATGGCTTGGGGACACCATACTTGAGCATGCCTGAGAAAGGGTATTTCGGTGCTGATAAATGGAGTTGAAGCAAACGAGTTTGTATAATATTAGCTGTAATCGGAGTTTGTCTTTAATTGTAACAGCTTATTTTCGTAGAGTTATAACAATCATATTAGGACTTTGGCGGTTATCAGACATTATTCATCAATTAGTAGACGTCAATATTGGAAGGTCAACCAGCTTTGCCGGTGTCGTTTCGACCTGGTAATCGCACTCGAATGATATTGCCCGATCCCTCAAAATCTTGAGAGGAAGGTCTTTCCATCACAAGAAGATTGCACGCGGAGCTATAAAAGAGACAAACAATCTAATGAATTACATCGAACGACTTCCGAACAATGCTGAATTGTACTAGCTCATTACGCTGAATATACCTAAAGGCAGAATGGCACTCAACAAAGAGACAAAAATTTTGATAGTCGGTGGTGGGACATTTGGTTTAAGCACCGCTCTATGGCTGAAACGTCAAGACTATAAAGACGTAACAATTGTTGATTGTTTTGAGATCCCTTCAGATCTTTCAGCTGCAAATGATATCAACAAGATCATTCAATCTTCATATGCGGACAAATTTCACGACGATTTAGCTTGTGAATCGTTAGAACTTTGGAAAACAGATGAGGTTTTCAAAAAATACTTCCATGATGTTGGTATCATTTATTCATCTGTTAGTGAATCTTCAATGGAAGAATTGATTGGATTGAATGAAAGAAGGATAAAGAATGGCAGGGGAGCTCTGAAAAGTTTGAAGTCAAGACAAGATTACCTTGACATACTACCTAAATTGACCGGCCCTCTTGACAATTGGAAAGGGTTTTATCAAGAAAGAGATTGTGGATGGGCACATGCTAAGAATGCGTTGATTGGCACTGCTGAGAAATTTGTTGAACTTGGCGGTAAAGTTCTAGTAGGGGAAGTTAAAAGCTTGTATATAGAGGATGGAACTGTCAAAGGTTGTATACTTGAGAATGGTGATAAAGTTGAAAGTGAAAAATTGATCCTTTCAGCAGGAGCTTCTTCTATCAACATCTTGGATTTCAAAGATCAGATGCTTGCTAAATGTTGGACTTTAGCTCATATAAAATTGACTGGCGAAGAAGCTGAAGAGTTGAGAAACTCACCGGTAATGTTGAATTATGATTTGGGATTCTTCTTTGAAGCTGATTCCAATAATGAGGTGAAAATCTGTAATGAGTTCCCCGGTTACACAAATTATACCACAGGTCAAGAAGGACACCCTGAAGGGTCTTTACCTATCTCCAGGGATTCTATCCCATTAGAGGCTGAACTTGCTATAAGAAAGCTTTTGAAGGAAACTCTACCCCAGTACGCGAATAGAGAATTTGTTAAAAAGAAAATCTGTTGGTGTACTGATACACCAAATAGATATTTTTTGATTGATGAGCACCCTGATTATAACGGCACTCTAGTATTAGCAACTGGTGATTCAGGTCATGGATTTAAATTTATGCCAATTGTTGGGAAATATATTTCCGAATTAGTGATTAAAGGTAAAGGAAATGTTGACACTGAGTTTTTTAACAATTGGAGATGGAGACCAGAGACCTCTAAAGATAGACTACAAGACAGATATGGTGGTGATGGAGGTAAAGACAAAGATTTAAAGGACATTAAAGATTGGGTTTAAGCTAATGATAAATTCAACTCTTTCTTTGCAATAAACATTTCCCAATCATTTAAATCTTTCTTCATTGTATTTTTGCACTCTAGAGCTAAATCTCTATTAGTCCATATATCAAGTAATACTTCTTTCATAGTTGAGGCATTACCCAAGCTTTTGGGATTTAAAGCTAGTAACATCTCTAAAGTTGAGGCTCTCATTAGCTCACAGTTAACATCTAAGGAGTCGATCTGTGAACCCATAATGAACAAGGGCCACAACAGGAAGGACCATGCCACATTATGCTCAAATACTAATTTTTCTAACGATTCTTTCAAAGCAATGACCATCATCTTGATGATTTGGTCTTTGGGTGAACAGTTTAACAATGAACAATGGAAGTAAATCTTTGCAGCTAATACTTTACAATCACAACCAATTGAAAATAAGACATCATCAAAAGTAGGCTCTTCTAACTTGATGATCGAATTCTTATTCAATTCATATTCAATTCTATCGGTTAACGTCTTGTATTCCGATTTTTGTAAATCAGAATTTGTTCTTTCATATGATAAATCAGTTATATCTGATATGACACTGACTAATTTTCTATTACAGCCCATCCAGGGAATCAATGAACTATCTTCAGTCCAGGATTCAGTGTCAAATATACTCTGTTTGCGACAGGCGGTCCTACCCATGGCTTCTTGATATCCAAAAAAATCAACGCTGAAATCCACAATTTTTTGCTCAACTTCATCCGAAGGTGTAGTCTTAGTTTTGCTTAGTAACCATCTCGCCATCTTCATTCTATCAGACCAGTCATCATGCCCATTATTAGTGAGATCAAATATGCATAAAAGTAGTGTGGATAGTAATAATTCATAAACATTAGGTTGTGTATGACTTGTTTTGATTCTTTGTTTGATTTCCTTCACAGCTTGTTGTTTATGAAAATGGGCTCTTTCTAGCCAAAATTGAGAGCCTTGATTCTGTGCAAGATGACATGAACCTATGGCAACAAGTAAATGGAAGGCGTATACTGCCCCTCGATGAGAATATTGAACGATCGTTCCTAAATCTAAGGGGCCATCATCAAATCTTGCTTTGTTTGGATTGAAAATGGGTGAGATATTCTCTAGATAATATGTCAGAGCATGATTAATACTCTGATCATCAATATATAGAGATGGAGTCTTGGGTATTATACCATGTCGTATAGATCTTGGGATTTTATTGAATGTTGAAGTTGAAAGATTTATAAAATGTAAATTTCCAGGATATTTATAATTTATCAAGTATGGACTTCTCGAGGCTAATAAGCTTAAATCTGTTGTCTTCAAATCATTTGAAGAATATTTGGACCAGACACCTTCTCTTCCAAATACAGCACCTTTAGATTCAAGGTCTTCTTTGAACTTCAAAGATACTTTATAGACACAATCTAAACCCATAGATTCACAACGGGAGCAATTTGGTTTGATTTCATCACAAGCTTTCCTTCTTTTCCGACATTCGTTACATCCATTTCTTGACCTAGAGAATTTGGATCCCACTTTAGGTTTAGGTGATTTAGGCATTCCGTAAATAAAATGTACTTAACCTTTTGGGAAGTGAAGACAAATCTTTTAAGGGTCGGGTCTTCTTTGTATAATAACTTTTCGAGTTGAGAGATTCGCGAAAGAAAGCGTTAGTGATAAATTTTTTACGAACTGCTTATGGTAGGAGTACATCATATATTATAATTAACCCCAGGCAAGACCTTGATCTGCTTCTTCTTTCCATTTATCTACAATGTTTGATTTTTTGTTTCTCCATTCATCAACCTGCTCTTGAGTCACGACAGGAAATTCCCTTCCATATTCGCCAATACGTCTAACACCACCGCCTAATTCCGTTAGATCGTTTAAATACTTAACAACATTATCAGATCCGATTCTATGGTAAGCCCTTGATATTCCAACGACTTCTTCTCTTTCTTTTATCCATTGGTATTGCTCATCTGTAGATGGGAGGTCTATTTTCCCACTAAGGAATCTTGATATGAGGATTGACTGATATTCAAAAGCTCTAAAACTTAGAGCACCAACAGGAATACCCAAAGTGGAAATCAATGGATCAGGAATATGGAATGTGTGTTGGAAATTCTCTGGTAATCTGACTCCTTTTTCACTGAAATTTGGCCATAAATGTCTCAAGAAAGGATATGAATAGTCATAACCAGTACCATAAATAACAAAATCCGGATTCTCTAAGATTGATCCATCTGAGAACACAGCGTTGAACCCATTAGAAGTTAACTCATACTTCGTGACAAGTGGTTTAACTTTTGTTTCTAAATCAATTAAGATTGTCTTTGTTATTGTTTTCTCTTCGTCTTGCTTTTCAGATCTATAAACTTGATTTGAATTTTTAGATAAGATAAACGATATATCAAGTGCTGAGGCAGAAGCACCAATAACTAAAGACTTTTTGTTATGATATTTGGAATCATTTCTAAATTGCTTAGCATACTCAACACGACTTGGATATTTTTTTAAAACTTGTTCTAATCCTTGAACAAATGGTATATGTGGAACATGATAATGTCCATTTGCTAAAACCAAAGCATCAAATGATTCCTTCCACCAGTAGTCAACATGTTCACCTTTTTCATTTTTTATATCAGTTTCTTGTCTTAGAGTTAAAATGAATGGTGCATTTGGTATAGAATAGTCTTTATCGACCCTTTCCAATGTTGTATTCAGTGTTACAAGATTTTTGTTTGGTTCAATGTATTCATGAATATACTGTTCCACAAAACGTCTCGTAGTGAATGGCTCACCATCAGCTTTATTCTTATCTGGCCATTTTTGATTATCAGAGAAAGTCATAAAGTGTTCTGGAACATTAGTTCTAATGTTCTCATAAGCTGGAGTGTTTATAAACCTTGGTCTTTGGGATCTTGAAACCAAAATCTTGGTATTAAGCTCATCTGGTAAATCAACTGGTAACTTCAATTGAGTATCATTTTCACTTTCATTTGAACCGGGAAGAACCTGGATTGAATCAGGTTTAGGATCGAGATGCCAAACACCACCAAATGTTTCACGTCTCTCAAAGACCTTTATTTTAGTAAATGATTTTTCTTTGACCAACACATCAACTGCAACTGAACCTGAAGCACCTGCACCAATAATAGCAACAGATTTGACGCCTTTCCCAGCAGAAACCTTGTCAACAGTCATTATATTTTTTTTGCTGAAGATAGAAAAGGGGCCAGTGGATCAGCATGTGTTGTGCTAGCTTTTTTTAGTACATCTTTAGATCCCTTTTATACTTCAACATATATTCTGTGTGGTTGCAAATACTCGTTAAAACTGTGGGATATCGATTGTTTTGCCCTTTTGGGACTGTTAGCTCGGACTAAAAAGGTCACAATAGCACCATGGTATACTAGCTCAAATGGCACAAACTGGTAGACGGAAAGTACAGAGGGCACATTGGACACAATAGCACAGTGAAGGTGAAATCTTGCTCATATGAATTGTTGATAGCCAAAATAGGTTTTGTTCTGTACGCTCCTTAGTAAGCGTCAGCTTTGGATCCATGTGTCACATGAGGCAAGGCTTAGACCCTTTAATGGTAGTAGCTAGACACAAGTTGGAGGGAAAAAGTTTAAAATTGAGCCAGACTTCACGTCTTTGAGCATAATGCTCAGCCCTCAACTTCAACAATACGAGATAAACTACTGATAGTGAATTGGGTGGCATGTGATGTCCGAAGTTACTACTTCTTTTGCACCTTCCCTTCTAGGTTACCTAGTTTGTCTGTCAGTGATTGGCGCAGTTGTGCGAAGCATGTCTCTTTAACCCTTCCAGCACTAATGATGGATTTCTTGCATCGAGCTGGGGAGTGTATATCGGGCTGACCAAAGATGACAAAGAGCCTATTCTGCCAAAGATATATAAATAAACCTGTTCAGAGATCAGTGGTAGAAGCGGGCCTGGGAGAGGCTTACACGTTAATGCGTGCTTGGCTTGAAAAAAGTGACTTGAAAGTTGAAATAATCAAATTATGCAGGAAATTGTATATGTCAACTGTTTAAAGCTTAAAAAGAGTTGCAGTTCCAAAAGGATCATCGATGCCGTTTGGTTATAATAGGAATAAGCGTATTATTAATAGCTACAAGGTTTGATGTACCTTTGCTTCTGGTATTCATGGAGTACTTAAATGATAAGTTTCTGTGGTTTGAAGATAAACCAGTATGGGATGTTTATTTGATTGATGTCTATTCCTCAACTTCAATTCATCTCAGCACCGTTCAAATTTAATACTTGAACTTCATCACTCAACCCTATATGTCATTTGACCATTCTTGGTTGAGGTGGTATATCAAAACAAAGATACTTTACTAATTTAACAATGTTTTTCAAATCCAAAAATCAACTCTCATATTTGTCAATGCTATCCTTTATTAAAAATTTAAACTACAAAAATTTGATATCAAGATATGCCATCATTATTTATGCTATAGTGACAAACTTCATTGAAGTTGTATTCTTTGCTGCTGTATCTCCAGGAAATGAGGTCAACGTTAGCTCTATCTGCGGGTTAATGTTGGATATCGTTGCTATAATGATTCTTTTAGCTCATCATAAATCAGTTTCCAAGAAATTGAATATGAATAAACGCCCAATGTTGAAGAAAGTCTTGATTGTTATAGAGTTCTTATTTATAGTGTTTTTGGGTGTCATAATAGTGGTCAAAGTTATATGTCTTTTTACAATCAATGCTCCATTTAACTATGGTGAAACCGAAAATGATAATCAGAACTTTGTCATTCCTTTGGCTGTGTTTGCAGTTGCATCGTTATTATGTGATTTCCTTCTGTTTATTCTTTTATTGAATATTCTATATATCAAGGCAACTAATTTTAGACCTTCAAGGTTTGTCCTTTTAGTTGGTTCCTTCTTTCAATTCCTGGTAAATATTGGATTAGTTCAAGTTGTTAATGTTTCACTAAGGAAATCTAAAATAGAAGATTATAAAGTTCTTAAGTTTTTCCAACAAAAATCTTCATTCTTCATTCATACAAGTGCATTCACCCTAGCATTATCTGTAATAGGTGTTTATGTTGCTTTATCAGAAATTCAGGACCATCAAAAATTTATGAAAACAGTTAAAAATTTTATCAAATTTTTTACTTATTTTTCGATTGTTGTTTATCTCTTGATATTTTCATCATTGGTTTGCTCAATAGAAATAGCTGTTAACCAAAAAACTGCTGGCGTTGTCAATAAAAATGTCTTACCTGTTTTGTTCACTGTACTTGTTGTCACCAGTGTTATAATTAAAATTTCTTCAGGAATTTATCTACAGCCACCAAAGAGAATTAATAAACTAAAAGTTGAAGAAATTGATCTCTTATCTTATACAAAAGCTCAAAAGGCGGAATTTGCTAAATTAATAACTTATAATCACAAAACTAATCCAGGAATAGATGGTAAGGCTGCTGTTGCGCTTTTAGAGGCTTATGCTTTATCACCACTCGATGGAATGAATTGTAAAGTATTGAGAGTTTATAGAGAAGACGTTGAATCAAAACTACCGCCTTATGAATCATATATAGAGTGGGACCTATTAGATCGACAAAATTTGATTTTTGATGATGAATTTCAATGTTATAGTTCTGTTGAAACATTGGTTGGTGATTCTAAACCCCTATCTAAAAATCAATTAAAAAAGTTACAAAAAAAAAAAAACAAAAAAAGCACTGACCAGACTACGTTATTCTCCTCAGAGGTTATCAATACAGAAGAAGATTATGAGAATGCTAAGAGATTCTATCAAAAATTGATTTCCACTGAGGCTTTATCACTTTTAACTGTTGTTGATGAATATGATTTAACTTCATCTGTTGGAGGCTGGGGCGGTAAAATTTTATCGAAACTGTTTGGTAAGAACTCCCCTACTAAATTGATGGCTCTTCGTTTCGGGTTATTAGGATTCCATTGGCCTTTCAGAAAAGCAACTTTTTATTGCAGTTCAACAAGGAAACCAATTGCAAGGTCAGCTGCAGTAATGGAAGCAATCAATGATTGGAATGCTGGCTTGAATAAAAAAGAAAGATGCTCGATAATATTGAATCCAACCTATGCCAATGATCATAGTTCTTCAGCTATAGAAGCAAGTGGTTGGAATACACTGACATTACCACCTTCTCATGTGATTGATTTAAGACCATTCAAGGGCAAAACATTGTCGTTTTACTTGAAGCAGATTAAATATAGAAACAAGGATCATAAATTTGGCGATGATGGTGGTATTGTCACGGAAAAGTTTGTATTCACAAAGGAAGATTCGACTGTGGTCATGAAACTTTGGAAAAACATTTCGAAAAAGAAGGCCGATGGTGGGAATACCTCTGTTTTGATAGATCCTAATGAAGAGTTTATTATGTCAATGGGTGACATCAATCAAAATAAAGACCGTTCACTTTTATTTTTAAGTCTAGATGATAAAATCTTGGCTTCTTCTGTCTTATACAGACTAGGTGATACAATGACTTCAGACCTTCAAGGTATTGATTATAGTATTGGTAAAGATTACAAAGTTTATTTTGTTATGATGCAAAAAGTTATTGAGATTGCATTGAAAGAAGGCAAAAGTTTTGTTGATTTTGGACCAACAACTGAAAAGCCAAAATTGGACATTGGTTGTCAATCAATACCATTAAGAGGTGCAATCACAGCACCAAATTGGTTTTTATCAGTTTGCGTTAAATTCGCAGCTTCTAATGTGAATGTTTAAATACTTTATAGACATCTACAGAGAGTATTTCTATCATTATGTTTGTGATTTGTGCACATTTTATTTTTCCTTGTAGCACTAGTAATGTGCGTTTTAGATTGCCTATTCTGCGGTTGTTATTCCCTAAATTTAATAACAAAATCTTAGTGGTAAGTATAGGTTCATGGTGCCCTTTTAAGGGTTAGTTTGAGTCTCACCCAGTTATAATCGTAGTTGTAATGTTTGTTTTTTGGTTTGCCAGCTGTCTGTTCACTTTCACATCTTCTTTGGCATTAGATTTCTCTAAATGTTGAGCTTTGTCATATCCCATCAAATAATTCAAAGTTTCTCAGTATTTGAGCTACTTATCAATTGACGATCATATTTATGAGATTTTTGTACCAATTATCGCTACAAGTTTTAGGTAGAAGTCAGGTGTGGATAGTTGGTTCGATTTTTAAAAGCCACGGTTATAATATAGTGGGTTTTTTTTCATTATAAATTTAAATAGTCGAAGATTTTATCATATATATAGCTGAGTTAAATATTAATTACAACAAAAGCAAAATCATTGAAAATGGCCGATTTGAAGCTGGATTCTTTCAATGAAGAAATACATGTGGTAAACAATGACGAGGATTTGGCTACTGAAAATATTGAAAAACCGACACCATTTAGACCTCATTGGTTCAGATCCACGTTCTTCCAAGCTACAATAGTTGGTATATGTGCACTTTTAGCACCAGGTATTTATAATGCTATGCAATCTACAGGTGCAGCTGGAAATTTTACTCCTTATCTTGTTATGCGAGCAAACAGTATCCTGAGTTGCTTGATGTTTTTGGTATGTTTCACAGGGTCCACTGTTGCAGGGATAATTGGGTTGAAATATACATTAGTTTTAGGAACTACTGGATATAGCATCTATGCCGCTTCAATCTATGTCAATAATCGATATGGAACTGAATGGTTTGTTTATATTGGGGCGGCATGTTGTGGGTTAAGTGCTGGATTATTTTGGGCAGCTGAAGGTGCTATTATGATCGGATATCCAGAAGAGCACAAAAGAGGTAGATATTTAGCATATTGGCTTGCCTTTAGAAATTCAGGGTCTATCATAGGTGGTGCTATTAATCTTGGTTTTAATGCAAAAGGTGAAACAGTGGGTAAACTTAATTGGAAAACATATCTTGTTTTTGTCATATTACAATCATTAACGCCTTTCGTTTCTTTATTATTATCACCTCCTCATAAAGTTCAAAGGAATGATGGGACTAAAGTATTGATGAGTGAGCGTGTGATTTTCCTGCACGAGTTGAAAAAAGTGACAAAACTCATGTTTAAACCCAACATATTGCTTTTATGGCCCATGTTTCTTTATGCTACTTATAGCTTATCATATATTGGATCTTTCTTAACGCTATATTTCAGCACGCGCTCTAGAGCTTTAGCATCATTGGTTGCAGCCCTAGCCCAAATATTGATGAATTTAGTTTTCGGTGTGTTTTTGGATTGGAAGAAGCTTTCTATTAATCAGAGAGCAAGATATGGCTTCATCTTTATGACAATACTGCAAGGTACTTCTTGGATATGGGGTACAGTCATTCAAAATGAGTATGATGATTCCGCACCTAAATTAGACTGGAGCTCACCTGGGTTTGCAAGAGGCTGGGTGCTTTATATATTATATCAATTGAATTTTTCTATCATTTATAATTATGTGTTTTGGATGGTGGGTTATTTGTCTGAGAGTGAAAGTGAACATGTCCGTTATGTTAGTATAGCTCGTGGTATTGAAGCAGCAGGAGGGGCTATTGCATCGGGAATTAGCTCCACTAAGGCATCATTGGTGGTAGCTTTGTCTATCAATTTTGCTCTCTGGTTTATTTCAGTTCCAACGGGGTGGTTGGTTGTAAGGAACTTGAAGAATAATTTACACAGAAAAGATCCATATTAGGATACAGGAGGGGTTTAAGCATACCCACGATAAGTGCTAACAAAATACAAGTGAAAGAAGCTAGTGATTCAAATAATTTTTCAGATCTTCGAAGAATATTTCTATAACTCTTAATGCTGTATGTGCACAACCTTTTAAAAACTTGCATGAACTTCACTAACTTATAGTCGAAACAGAGAGCTGAAAATGTACAAGAGAGGTTTCAGGAATTTGTCTTATAATTCCTATCCCAAATCACTTTTTTGTCAAAACTTCAGTAATTCTGAACAGTATGCCGAACCATAGTTGAGCGAGCTACCGATGGGAATGTGTAGGAGGAATTTCGACTCAAAATTAGATTATACACCTCAGTCACCACCGCTCTATTAATGAAAAATACACATGCACTTGTGATAGAGCTAGTGATGATTTGTTGCATCATTCGTCTTCGTAAATTTCAAATCATACGATGGAAAACGGGGGCCATTTACAACTTCAATAGATAAGAGCACAGAAGGGAAAATCTAGTATTCACAACATTTGTGGAGTGTTTAAAAGTCGATCGACGTATATCTGCCAACCTATATTTCCCTAATTTGAATATTATTGTTAATAAGAACATATTGAATCCAGACAGTGTTATGGATTTGGTTCTGTCATAGCTATTTTTTCAAGCAGGGATCCTCCACATAGAGAGCAGGTCTTGATATAATTCTCAATAGAAGTATTGTTAGAACAGAATTGTCACTAGACCAAAGATATCCATCCGCATTTTCGCGGATTTCCTTATAAGTTATCTGATTTTAAACGCACTCTAAAAACCTTCCAACTTGTTTTATAATTTAATTATAATCAAAAGATGAAACCACTCTTATCCTTACTTTCCTTCTGCCTAGCTGCATGCACAGCACTAGAAATTGTCTACGAGGGAGTCAAGTATACAGGTCCAGAGGAGTTAGAGGCTGCTCGTATTATAAACGGGACTGTTTTTGGTCCAAATGACGATAATTTCTACTTGGAAGGAGTTGGAAGGCTGATTATCCACAATGAGACAGATGGAAACATTCATTTTGACATTACTGAATTAGCTCAGAGAGAAAATCTCGATAGCGAAACTGCTATGGGTACTTATCTTATTAGAGCTGCTGCTGCTGCTGGAGGCTTAGTTACTGCTAAATCATGGCCACCAAGGACAAGGGAGGCAAAGGAAGAAAAACCATGAAAAAAAGTTTATTTGCAGTACTTTAATGTATGGACTTACTACATCCATTCTATTCACAACTCATGGTTGTACAAAGTGGTATAGTTCTGACAATCTGAGGGTGAATGCTTTAATTGTGAGAGCTCGGTATGTTTGTATGATTGATTTTTATCGATCCATCGATGGTGAGATTTGCCGATTGACTACAAAATGAAAAGCTAATTTAAGCAAGCCAACACAAAACCATTAAGTGCAAATGTGTAATAAGTTGTGAAATACAAAAGGTTAAAAAAACGGAACATTGATTTTGATGTTATGATGGTTACAATTGTCCGTCTTCGGAGTGTGCAGTATATGGTATCCCGGTATTCCAAAAACAGAATTAATATTTCTAAAGAATAACTTTTAATTAAGCAGTATAATCGGTATGTACCATTAGACCATTTCTGACTATTCCCAAATTTTCTAGTGACTATATGTTGTTTTGGTGAAGTTGTGCTGTTATTTGTATTTCCCGGTGTTGATGATTAGGAACTTTTAATAATTCACTTGGTTCATAATAGGTCCACTAGAGGTGGACTTGAAAGTTAAACACAACTAATGTAAATTGGTAGAGCTAGAGTGGCTTAAATGTATAATGCAGAAACATAGTTGGTTTTGACTGTTGGTGGATGAATGGTTTTTTATTTGACGCTTATTGTCTTAAATCACACCAAGTTAAATGATCGAAACCAGTTCCTATATATGACAAACAAATGTCAAACGGTAGCACGGGTTGTGAGATGGAAGGAAGTGATCTAAATGCTTTTGAGCTGATTTGTTGTTGTTCTGATTTTCAATGTTGGAGCGAATGTGAACGAAGGTTAACTGAATGAGTAAGTTTCATGATGAATAAGGTACAGTGTGTATCATTATCAATGGAAAGACTG